>VWPW01012977.1:437857-568805 GCA_013389825.1 Crypturellus undulatus
GGCCGCCAGCGCGACACGTCACCGCGCGCACGTCACCGGGGCAGGGCCTGCGCGGGGGGGGGGGGGGGGGGGGGGGAGGCGGTGCGCGCGGCCGCTGCGGCAGTTGGCGCGGGCTTTCCCGCGCGCCGTGACGTCAGGTGACGTCACTGGGGAGGTGTCGTGCGGCGCGGGCGCTCTGGGAAGCGGCCGTTGGGCTGGAGGCGGGGTCCGAGCGCGGGCAGCGGCCGGACGGGCTCCGCGTCTGAGGAGAGAGCCTTATGCGCGGGAAGAGCGGCTTGGGGTCTGGGGCGCGCATTAACATTTGTGGCGCGGGCTTTCCCGCGCGCCGTGACGTCAGGTGACGTCAC
Source organism: Crypturellus undulatus (assembly GCA_013389825.1). Classification (NCBI taxonomy): domain Eukaryota; kingdom Metazoa; phylum Chordata; class Aves; order Tinamiformes; family Tinamidae; genus Crypturellus; species Crypturellus undulatus. The sequence goes on from VWPW01012977.1 coordinate 438,205, forward strand.
TGGGGAGGTGTCGTGCGGCGCGGGCGCTCTGGGAAGCGGCCGTTGGGCTGGAGGCGGGGTCCGAGCGCGGGCAGCGGCCGGACGGGCTCCGCGTCTGAGGAGAGAGCCTTATGCGCGGGAAGAGCGGCTTGGGGTCTGGGGCGCGCATTAACATTTGCCATGTTCATGTCAACGCTGCAGCAGGCAGCGTCACCTGCGCAGTTTCCTGACAGACGTGTGTGAAGGAAAATTAGGTTTGGCGCCTTTAGCCTACTCTGAAGTAGGAAAAAAAAAGTAAAACTGATCAGATCATGCTAAAAATTTTATCATTTGCAAAATGAATATAGCACTCTTAAATGCAGCAGGAGATAGTTTCTTTAGAGTCACAGCTAACTTGCCTACTTCATTGCAGCTGAAGTGTACATCCATCCTGTAAGCAAACATTGAAGCTGTTATACTGGTGATGTGGACAATCCCTGTGCAAAGCTAATGAGCTCTGTGTGGCCTGTGCACAGCCGCGTCGTTCCTGCTGCTGATACAAGGTCTTTGGGAGCCATGTGCGCGGGTAGATGTTGCTCGAAAGGGAGCAGCAAGTGCATGTGATGAAAACTCACTTCAGGGAGGGGAGCGGGAGCCAAGTAAACTCCCCCAATGGAAGCAAGAAACCAGGTGCTATTTTAATTAATTTGTTAATTTTAACACAGAGAGAGATAAATATCCATGAGGGGTACACAAAAGAGGTAAGTTTCCTGGAAGAAGGGGAGCAGCTTTGGAGAGCCTGACTGTTGGAGGGGACGTGCCTGCTCTCCCACACTGCCACAGGGCCATTATCTGAGGAACACCCCTCACAACCACTTCCCGCTGGCTCTTGGAGTGCTTCTGGGGTTTTCTTTCCCAGAATTTGAGAACAGCTGAGGTTGGGAGGGACCATGTAGTCCAGCCTCACTGCTCGAAAGATCTGAAGCTTGGGAAGCGTGTGCACTGCCAAACGACGAGCCTGGCCGGAATGAGCTGTCCAGCACTTGCTCACAGGGGAAGCAGCTTTGCAGTTCATAGTTACCAGACGTTTAGAAATGCTAGGAGCAAATCCAGGTAAAATGCAGGAGTATTTAGGTCTCTTCCAGCTATGAAACGCTATGGTTTAAATCTTCTTCAATAACTGCTGAACGCTTTTTTTCTTTTATGGGCACAGGGTGGAGGGGCTCTACTCATCTAGTCCCTTTGGACTATGAGGGTACCATGAAGATGCTATGGACACCATTTTACAAGGCTTACTAAAATCAAGGTAATCCACCCCTATCCCCTTATCTGTACAGCCAAACATCAGAGAAGATAAATATTTTAGTAAATCTGTGCTGTCTTTTCCAAATCACCTCTCTGTCCTTAGTGGATCTGAGAATGACTTCCAGGAAGATTAGTTCCATGATGGTCTTCAGAGAGAGGCAAGGCCAGGTGGCCTGTTGTTCTCTGGACCTTGCTTTACTAATGGATGTGATATTTGCCTTTTTCCAGGCACTGGAGCTCTTCTCTGGTTGCCACAGTCTTCCAGAGATTTTAGGAATCAGCACCAGGACATCAGCCATTTTCCTCAGCACCTTCACGCACACCTCCTGTCCAGTCCTATGGATTGGTATACATTTAATTTACTTACACACTCCCTAATTCAACTGTCCTTACTGTCCCCCTCCAAATTTTGTCACTGGATGTGGAGCTCTGGGGGCTGAGAGAGCTGAGTTTGCCGTAAAGGCCAAGGCAAAGGTAGCTCTGAGTACCTCAGCCTGTTCCATGTCCCGGCCGGTCGGTCACCCCTTCACAACCGCAGATGCTATGGATCCTAGGGCTGTTACGTTTGTAAAGAAAACTTAGACTGTGGCCCCTCCAGGTGCAGGGACTTTGAATAGGCCAAAATTGTCGTGAATGGGGCGCGAATGGGTCTGGGTGTGGAGGATCCGGGAGCGGCACACAACTCCTGGCACCGAATTAGCCTCTCCGTGCGACCCCGGGTACAAAGACCATGGACCACATCCTAATGACTCACATAGGGGGCGCACGGAGACAGCGATCACTCTTTTACAAAAAAAAGGTGCAAAAAGGCATATCCAAAACTCACCAATAGTAGTCAAGCTGAGAGGGATTTGGATGATATGAGGAGGGCCTGACAGCACAGTGTATGTCTGCATGTTTTGAACTGTCGTTTCCATTAGCATATTTTTCATCCACTTTTGTGTGTGGTTTGTTGCACACATTGGCTTAGAAAAAGGGATAAGAAGTAATCTTTTGTGTTGTTTAATACCTGCAGTTCTTTACAATATGGTAGACTCAGCCAGTACTGAAAGGCTCTGGAAGCACGTTTGAACAGTAGAATGAAGGAACAACAACAACAAAAATATTTTTCTGCTATTTACAATCTCTCCAAACTACAAGACGAGAGGGCAGGAAGATCTGAATACATCTGAAGGCTCAAAGGGAAGAAAGAATTAACTAGATACAGAAACAGGCTGATTATAACAGATGAGAAAGGAGAAACTAATCTGACTCAAAAGAAATGTGGGAGAAACAGAAAAGACTTAGATTTCTAATCCTAATTTCAAATTTTTAGTCATAGTATTAACAGTAGTATTGCAGAGAGGTTTTTTCACCTGTAACACATACAAACCAAAGCAAGTACAAATAAAATTTTATTTAAGCCTGAAAGCAGAGGATGTTCCTCAAACATTGCAGCTATTTTTTGCAGCTATTCCTCTTTCTATTATGGAAGCTTTCCCTATGCTTCTTCCAACTTATTGAATTCCGAAAAGGGAGGATGGTTCCATTTCCACTAGAAGATGTTGGTTAGATGACGGATTGAAGTTGATGTTTGTTTATTTAAGAAATAAACAAAGCCTCAGTTTGTTTACAGGATACCCAGAGACATGTCTGGAGATACCAAATCAGGAGAGAAACAACAGCATACACATAACGAATGGCTGAAACCAATGAGGCAGCACTTTTCCAGATTTCTGGAATCTGCAGTAGGAGCCAAACAGCTCGCCAGGACACAGGCCTGCTAGGGTTGGAGCGGTAGGACAACTATTTGGCGTGTCGATTAAATAACAATAGAGCGATGGTTGTCACATATTCTGACTTCTAGAAGGGCTTTCAAGAGTAACACAAAAGCAGCTGTGGGAATTAATGTATTACAGAACAGGCTGATCAGAAGTCTGCTAAAAACTGCATGGTGAAGATGGCAACCACTGAGGCCCTCTCCTCATCTGAGCCGCTATGAACATGTGCCCCTGTGACTTTTTTTTTTGCCAAAATTCACTATGAGACTCTAAAAGCTGCCAAAAGAGAAAACTGTCCAGACATTGTATTCAATTTTAGGAAGGCTTCAGTTGTGACAATTTTGCATCTTCAGCAGTCATCATCGTTTTTTTTGTAGTTCACACTTTTTATCTCAAAAATTTGATCACTATAGCCGTACGTAATGTTCATTGAACTGCAGTCTTTCTTACATAACAAACCAATACACTGCAAGCTTGTTTGCTATTGTTTGCTATTTTTCATTTTCTTTTTTCAAGTAATGTAAGAAAGAATTCAACCCAGTCCAACACAGAAGTGGTAGCCATAGAGATGACTCACTAAAAAAAAGGCCATCTCAGGAGAGAGCACAGATAACTTCTATTATCTTTGGGGAAAGAAAAATAAAGGCATTTACATAATCTCTCTTTTCACCTCTGAATTTCCATATTCTCCTCATCTACTCATGCCTGCAGCAGGTTGAGGCAGGGCTTTGTGACTGCTGATTCCTGGCCATTCCTGCTAGGCAGCAAACAAGGAGAAAGTACAGTCAGAATAAATGGTAAGAGGCATTAAACTGTAGGTGACCAGCTCTTATTTTATACCAAGCATGCTGATCAATTGTGAGGAAAAAGACTGTAGAAATTACCAATAACAAATTATTTGGCCATGTTAATTTGGCACCTACAAAGCTGTTAGTAGCAACTAATGAAGCCGTGCTTGCGTAGGCCTTCATGGGGAGCAAGGAAGTCGCTACTCATAAGAGGAGTTCCTCAGCAGAGGGTACCTGTTCTTGTTGACAGGGCTGTTGTGAGGAATCACTTGCAAACTACTGAGTGGCTGTAAAATAATAGGAAATTCTATCAAGGTAAGGAGCCACAGCCCTGCTAACTTCTAACACAGGGAGCTATTCTTTACGTGAATGAGCACCTTGCCCAAGAAAAATGTTGGCAGGTTAATAATATGACAGAAATCGTTTTGTTCTTTAAACAAATACTTAGGGTGAGAATAAAGGATAGGTTTTTCCTCGTGAGAAAGCAAGAAGGAAGAGACTCTTTTAGTTCAGATATGATTCTGGTAGTTTTAGTAGGTGACTAAAAAGTGGGAGAAGCAATCACTCACTGCCCTCAGTGAGAGGGCAGAGCCTGAGCAGGAGATTACATTCCCATGATCCGTGCCTTGTAGATAGCAATAAAAAGCCTTGAGGATGTGTAGTATATATCATGTGTAAATACAATCCCGTTGTTCGGTTGGTCTGTGGCAAACTGAAATGGCTGCTTTGAGGTCACAGCAAGCAGATTGCTTCCTGGAATGTGTGAAACCTGGTGCACATCCTGTAAACAGGTTCTGCCTACGGATCCGTGAGAGCTCTGGCACACACTGCCAGCCACACGGAACGAGAGAAAGTAACATGGAAAATAACTCTGCAGAGACACCCAGAAGGGTGAGAAAGGTGTGAACACTATTGACCTTACCCATGCTGAGAAAATCAAATACCATTCATTTTCTGTCTGCCTTTATTTTTTTTATGCTTTGCATTAGATGAAATGAGAAGACCAGTTCCTCAGCAGCAAGACAAACTGTCACAAAACAGTCACAAAACAGTCACAAACTGTCTTCCTGCTTCTAAGTACAACTTCAGTCATTTGGCATTATGATTTCCAGCAAATAGCTGTATTTCTAAGGGTGGGGGGGGAGAAAAAAAGAAAAAAGAGAGAGAGCAAAATACCCATTATTACTTACGTCTTCCATTCGTTTTCACTCCTGCTCCCATTGCAGGTTATAGTATCTGCTCACCAAATGCAGGGCTTTGGAGGGTGTACTAACCTTGCCTGAGTGCTCCATCATGAGATTCCTTGGGTTTAGGTTTCTTTTTATTCCCTTATCTGGGAGGGACAAAAAAACTCTTCATTCAATGGCAAACCTCTGATACTCTGGTACAGAGTCCTGTATACAGGAAGGACCCACTTTAAAGCAGTTACTTTTAAAATTGTTTAAGGGACTCTGAGATCCCTTCAACTGAGTGGTATAGTATTTATAAAGATAAAACCACTGGAACCAGTGGTTCAGGCACTGCATAGCACCTTCTGTTGAGAAAATACGGAAGCAATTCCTGTTATGCAGAGGTATCTGACCACCCTTTCAGGGCTGTGAACACTCACCTGGGAGATTACATGTATCATTTTCATTGAAAATCCATTGGAATCCATTCCTGGGAGTGCTTTCCCCTGGCCACCCGGGCTGTGTACACCGTGAGCAGCGTTGGAGAAGGGCGGCAGGAGGGGGTGCCCACTCATCCGCTCACAGTGTTTCCCTGCCCCCAGCAAGCCCCGCTAGACCAGCAGATTGATCCAAGCAGTGACCAGCTTCACAGTGTTATGCATCGAGTTCCCTGGCACAAAACTTAGCAGAAAAAGGACACGTGCATCTGGTCCACACACAATACTAGTTGCTCTGAGCATTTTCAGAGAACATTTTCACTCCAAAGGCAATCTTGAAAGACTGACAGACTCAGAAAATTATTTGGCTTCAAAGATTGTCTCCCACTGGAACTGGCTGCACTAACACCAGGGGTCTTCACTGCACTGGGCTCTGCAATCGCTGAAGGCTGACCGTCTTGCTAATCCCTCCAGCACTGATACCTTCTACAGGGTCTTCGTGTCTCTACAGCCCCAGAAAGGAAAACAAACTCAAGAAATCTAGCCAGAAATCCAAACCTGGGCTGCCAATGCCTGCTGAATTAAGAGGACTTGATGTTTCTGTGGCACTTGTGAGGAGTTACTGCAGAGCAACCCTGCAGAGCGCTGCAGAGAGACTGCAGCAAACCCTGCCCTGTGCCTGCAGGCCCTGCCTTAAAGCAGGGCACCTACCTGCTGCCTCGAGGCTTCAGCAGCCAGTCAGAGCATGACGTGAGGGGTCCTTAAATTCCAACACCCCCCCCGCCCTTGTAGACCTAGCAAATAACCTGTAAACTCACACTGAAATAGGGAAACTAATAAACAGTTTAAAGAAGTATCATGAATAAGAAGCTCAAATGTCTAACATGAACCCTGACTGAAATCTTCATACAGCACCGAGACCGTAAGGGATGGTGCTGTCCCACAACGCTGCCTGCTCCCAGCATGGGCAGAACCTGCCGCCTGGACCTGTTTGCACCGCAGCCTTTTCCTGAGCGCTGGCAGCAGCCACCTCTTGGTTCAGATGCCTGGACTGAAATCGCAAGGAGAAATTCACTATCCACTTCTTGTGTAATAACCTTGCCCTGGTATCTTCTGCAAAGGGGCAAATTTCAGCCTAGAGAAAACTGACAGGGAGACTTAACTTTGTGATGAGAACATACTCCTTTCTGCTGGGTTGTATCCCATTTTCTGAGAGACCTGAGATCTGCAGTATAATCCACCAAAACAGAACAAAATATTAAGGCCTGTGTAACTCAACTTGTTCACTGAACTGCTTGGAGCTTGTGAACAAAATATCTAGGTCTTTGAAAGGTTATTTATTCAGTAACATTTTACATTGTGTATATCTTTTTGCTGCTAAGAAAGATCATCTTTTCCGTTGTAAAAATGCAAAACTGAACTGAGATTTTATAAAAATGTTTGGAATACCACAGCTGCAAGGATACTAACTTTGAGTTGAAAATGTAACTAGAATAATCATAAGAATTACAGTTCTTACTTCTGGCCTAGAAAAATACAGAAATGTATTTATATAAATTCTTCTATTTAATGAGAAAACAAAAATGCATCCAAATAGGCAAAGATGGACCATAAATCTTATAAAGCTTATTTTTATAGAAATTTATTAAAAAAAAAAAAAAAAAAAAAACAACCTTTGAGGGAGAATTTCATCATCTGCAGAAACAAGAAAGATTTGACAAACTAGGAAACAATGCAAAGTTTCTACCATTACAACTTTATATGGTACATAACACGTAAGATGATCTTTGTGTTTTTTTTCCTCTGGGCAGATTTAATCAATCTGTCTTTGTTCTCTGAAAACAGTACTTTCATTTTGTCTTATCCTTATGCTCTAGGATCTTGCATAAGTATCTGCTATGTGTAAAACAAAGGAGAGAAGTTTCTCTGCACAAAGGAGCATCTCAGCCCCTCCCTCAACAAAGTGCATGAGTTTTAAAAACTGCAAATGGTCACATTTCCTGCTTTAAAGTTAGCCCGTATGCTCTTCTGTGTGACTCCTTATAAAGCCAAAGTGCTCAGTATGTTCCCAGACATGTTCTTCCAGCTTCCAAGTGAATATATAGGTCTCCATCTCGGCTAAGAAAAATATCTTTTTTTTTTTTTTGCCTATATATTCACTTCTCTCATTTTGTCCTTTTAATTGAAAGTCTGACACATATATAGTACACGCTTTCTCCACAGAATTTCTCCAGTTTTAAATCGTTTTCAACACAATTTTAAAATTGACAAAACTACCACGAATACATCTCAGGCACTAGTTCCTCCTGTTTTGGGAAGACTGATGGCAGGCTCTTTGGCTTTAAATTTCATAGATTTGAAACCTCTATTTAAATCTTTATTAACTTGGATTGTTGTAAAGTGCACACATTCTTTTCCCATCCTTTAGTTGTTTTTCGGGTCCAAATACCGAATACCTACCTAAACAGGAATACTTGTTTTAAGCCAGCTCCCCACTTACTTACCCACATCACCATCTAATGCAGGGAAGGACTGGCACTGGCCCTTCAAAGTTTTTCCATGATTTCTTCTTTGCAAGTTAGAAGCATCTTTCTCAGGGAAAGAATAAAGTCCTAATCTTAAAGATTTGCATTTGCTTTCAGCTAATCTGTCTGTACTTAACAAAAACAGGAAAAAGCAAACTGAACAAAACTATGTAAGAATGATGATCACTGTAAAAAAACAGAGGGAACAAGATAATCACAAAATAAAAACACCTAATGGTAAAAGTTTGATTTTCAAAATTTATACACATACATCAAAATGACTTTTTTTTTTCCTTTTCATTTGACTCAATAAAACCTGCTTCAGCTTTCAGTTTAAAAAATAACACAAAATGCAGAAACACTCTTCTCTACTTTGATTTACTTCTTACATGATTTAACTGCTGAATAAAGACACAGTCTCAAGCTAGAAGAAAAACAAAACTGTCCTTCTTTTAAATACCCCAAAAGCAAACAGTTCCTTTCTATTTGCGGAGATCCAGATCTTCCACAGGGTTAGAGCACTTTTTTCCATGAGCCCTTACTTTGGAGAATCCCTTTCCCTGCAGCAGGCAGTGTGTGATTTGGGATAGCGAGGCAAAGGCTCTTCTGCCTGCGCATTACAGGTTACAGGTATTAAAACCAGTAACGTACTTAACCCAAAATGCACTTTACCATAGGTATCAGTTAATTACTTGTCTTCAGAAACTTGCTATGACAAGATGTGATGGTCAGAATATCTCAAATGTGTCATAAACTAAAATTAAACATCTAAATCCGTCTTTACATTGGAAACTATGAAGCAAACTTCTTTACCACTAATGTGAATGCTGGAAGTAACCGGCACGTCCTTCCCGAGCTGTACCCATGCCAGGTTTCCATGGTCGGGGCTCCTGTCAACGTTAATGAACCAGAATCAGGCTTCAAAGCAGGGCTTCTGTTTTTTTAACCCAGAAGCACTACAAAAATAAAAGTAGGAAAGGGAAAATCTTGTGACATTAGAGATACAATCAAAAAAGTTTAGATAACAAAAAACTCTGAACAGATAGAAATGAAAAGTTGTTGCTTTTTTTCTCAACATGTATTTGTACTGTTTTACTGTTTAAACTCAGACTCATGAAGAGCATAACTGAACACGTCAGGCAGAAATCACAGAACATACCATCCATGGAACAAACAACTGTTGGATTAAATGAACAAATAAATACCTACTAAAACATTGTGTGGTTATAGCAATATTTTGTCTATGACTGTCAAAGTCCAATTTGTTTCTTAATATAATACATCTTTTTGAAAGTTTTTGCTGTAACAATTAAACCACAGAAATTGGTTGCATGCTTTGCTGTGTGCAAAGTGTTTAAACTGCCTTGTTAAATATTCTGTTTTTGTCATAATCCTCAAAGAAACAATTTATTGCAGGTGGCATCAGCCAAGAGCCATGTCTCCTGGCAAAACCTCACGGGTTCCCATAAGGCCAGTTCTGTAGAAACAACTGTTACCCCATGGCCATAGTTCTACATCTAAAACAACAACCTGGCTTTGCAGTGGGCAAATACAGGCCCAGCCACATGCTGTGTTATAGCCCCACCGCGCTCCTGCTCCCTGGGCAGAACCAGGTGAACCACCCTGAGCCTCAGCGCAGGCCCAGGAGAAAATTGATTTGATAAGAAACTATTTCATTCCCTGTAATTACTTCAGGACTGATCCCTGGTGAGTGTTTAGCCCCGTGTGACTACAGAGGGTTCAAAACAGTTCACAGACACTGCAGAACGTGCTGAAGTCAAGACACGCATCAGCTTCAAGCCAGGCCCTTGCCCCGTGCTCCTTAGTGTCTGCTGAGTCCAGCTCCTCTCTTCCGCTGTCCACGGAAGACACAACTATCCGCAAAGGCTTCTCAGCCAGCTTATGCGGCACTCCTTTGGTACTCATGTTAGCTAATTAATGAGAACGCTACAAGGCATTTTAGCACGAGTCTGGAGCAGAGCACAAGCCTTGGACAGCTTGATCAGAACAATCTCCCCTGCATTAGTGTTTTCATTAAGGTGTTGCCGCAGTAGCGCACAGGGAAAACCCATTTGCCACGCAGTGAGGGGCACAGTGCGTGCTCTGGGGATGTCTGATTTTCCCAGGGTTATTTACTGGGATTTACTCCCACTTCCCCTTCACAGAAACTGGCAGCCAGCCCTGCCCTACAGGAAAAGCCTGGAGGAAAGGAGGGAAAAGGAAGAGCCTGGCTGCTCCAGCCGCTCCTTTCTCATCCTTCTCCTCCCTCCCCCATTTCCGAACACAAAACACCCTGCAACACATCCGCATCCAAGAAATATTATAGACATGGTTTGAAAAGTGCAGAAAAGCTCTTCCCCCTCCTCTCTGAAAATCCTAAATTCTTGCAAATCAGTTTAGTGTTTGTGTTTTTTTTTTTTTTTTTTTTTTAATTCCACTTCTCTTTAGTGTTAACATGCAGCTCACAGATTTACATTCCCATATTAGATCTTTATACTTCAATTCTAAGTGGTGAAATGACCTCTCTTTTGTTTGAGGAATTTTATAAAATTCATTTTTTATGAGATGACAGTAAAAAGGAGGCATGGGCATATTTTTTTTTGTTGGTGATTGCTAGTAATATGTAGAAACTTGTCTTCAAGCAACATATTTTCCCAGTCTTCCCCTTAACTGAGACTTCTATTTTCCAGTCTCCATACTCTTGACATTTCTCAAATTAAAATTTGTTATTACAACCTCCAAAATGCAGTAAAAATTAAAGACTGTTCTTGTTATTCAATTGTTCCATTACCCAGCCATCAAGATTTAAGTTTCAATATATTTTTGGAAGTACTGAAATAAGATAACTTGGGTACATTTTTAACAAGTCTATTTGCTTTTGTATTTCTATTCAACAGTCTGTTTGACAGTACAAGACACCCCTGACAGCTTGTAACCAGAATACTAAGGTAAACAGCAAAAATTGATCTTTATCTAGAAATATGGAAGCAATTGTTTCTTGAACTGAAATGTCTATTTATGTCCATTTCAGGCAGGGAGAAACAGAGCAAGAAAAGTAATTTGAAAGCACCTTTGGAGTGAATGCAAACTCTGTGAACTCTGAATGTGAGCCCCTTCAAATCAATATAAGCATCCATTTATTTGTAGTTCTGCTATCTGCTTGTTCAAACAGCAATTCAGTCTATCTCTCCCTACTTAATACATTTTCAAAATTACAAACACAACAAAAAGAGAAAACAATTCTCTCTCAGAAGTTCCAGAATAAGAATTTAACATTAAACTGATTTCCAGATTGGTAGAACATGTCCATACATAATCTTCCCATTCTAAAACCGCAGTATGGAGCAGTTTTTATACGTAGCTCTGTATTATGAAGTGTTTTGAAGATGAAATACAGTCTTGTAGTAAAAAACCTAAATTGAGCATCCCAGAGTAAAGCAGGAACTTGAGAGAGGAGAGTTATCTCTTTTTTTTCTTTTTTTTTTTTTAAGAATTTCCTCTATAACCTTTAGCAAATCACTTAATCTTTCTATGCCTCCACTCCCCATATTTAAAATAGGGTGAATCCTTTCCAGGAAGATAAATGCTGTCATACGTCAAATTTTTACAACTAAAAGACATAGAAAACCCTCTAGTTAAGCCAACAAAACATTTCTTGCAAATATTAAAGATTTTTCTATCCAGAATAAAACTTCTGAAAACATTCTTTCAGTGGGTCGTACCTGTTAAGCAGTTTAGCTCTTTTACATAAATGATTGAGCCCACAACTTCACCTTTTTTTAAAAACAGTTTTACAAATTCACAAAATATCTACGAAAGTTCACCTATAATTTATATTAAAAAAACTCAAATCTATAAAATCCTGTCTACAGTTTCTTACTGTATTACCCAGACAGATAATGAGAATCCCAGAGCTAAAGCTCACGCCTCGATCTGAGGCTGTAGCGTAGGTCATTTTTCACGCAGTGTCTGAGCAGACCAGGAAGAGCTCGTGTTTCACTGCCACACATTCCGTATGTGTGACAAATGATCACTGCTACACATATGTAACTTAGATGGAGATAAAAGCACTATGACAAACGCAGCCACTATGATCACATGTTCTTTGGATTTCAATCCTTTTTCTGGTATTAACATATCCTTAATCCAAGTTTAGTAACTGCCACGTTGGCATGAATCAAAGAGGCTGGAAGACGTCACCAAGCAGCGCGATGGCCACAGAAGAGGAGCCAAAAGAGGAGCCTGGCAGCGGGGTGAAAATCCGTCACTCACCGACACGAGTTTGGATCCCGAACCCAAACCCGAGCGCTTGAATCCCAGAGCTGGAAGGGGCAGGGGCAGAGCGTGGAGCGCGGCTGGCAGCGCCCGCCGCAGATAGTTTGGCTCGTGCGAGCGCTGCTCCTGGAGCGCTGTCAGGAGCCGTGCCCGGCCCCACACTGCCACATGGCCTCGCGCCAGGAGCTTCTCCAGAGGAGATCTGCCCACCTGCAGGTCAACAGCCAGCAACAGCCGCTCTTGGACAATTAGAAAATTTCACACCAAACACCAGCACTTTAGATTACATTATTGCATTTCACTGCATTTATTACGTGATTATATAACAAGAATAAATACAAGTAACTGATAGGAGAAGGAACATTGGGAAAATTTTAGTGAGGAAAATAAGATTGAGACAAGAGAACGGGGATGTTTTTCTATCCTTTCCTTAAGAAATGAAAAAAAAAATATCTTGCAAATTAAGAGGTCATTACTTTCTCATTTTCCTCAACTTGAGGTGATATCCTCTACAGTGTAAGTTTGCAAAAGTAATTTAGTGGGAAAAGAGAGTTTTTACAAATCTGACATTAACAGACACTCAAACATCAAACGCACAGATCAAAAGTTACGTTACCTTTATTTAATTCAATACTACATGCAGTCAGACACTGATTCGCATTGCTCTTCTTGTACAAGTAACACCCACTGCTCTCATGGAGAAATTCAGTAGCATGCGGAGCACAAACTGGTGTGTGAAATTACTGCTTTCAGCTAGAAAATTGCATTCGGGTCATGATCTCTAAATGAGTACTATACATACAGCTTCGTTCTGGCATTATCAGACATTGCATAGCTGAATACTGGTTTCTAGAGAGACTGGAGGTGCGGTGTGAGTAGGGTGGAAACAGATCAGGTGACAGTCGCAAACAGGAAGATTTGAAGCAGCGGCATAACCTTCAGGGTCGAAAGGTCAGCAAGCACAGCCTGAGGAAAAACCAAAAAGCCTTGTTAAACCTGACATTTGAATCAAATTTCTTCAAAGTAGCTAAAGAAGAATGAAAAAGATTCACATGCAGCCTACAATAGGAACAATAATTGGCCTCTTGGGATCTGTCTGGATACAAATTGTGCTGTTTTGTGCTATTGTGAAGAAGTTTCTCTTGTCTTATTTTGTATTTGCAAGTTCCTAAGAGGAATATATTTCTAGGTATATAAACCAAGTAACTTTATTGTAGCCTTTAGACTGTCTTCAAATATACATGGCATCATGCATGTGTAAGAGGTCTAGCATTTCAACTTGCTTCTAAATATAATCAGGAATTAAGAATCCTTATCCTGTGGCTTGGCTAGTACTTGTGAAGTAGGTCCAATGCACTGGCTCAAATAGTCTAGGTCTTCTGATGAAAGCATGCTTTAAGGGGGAAAAAAAAAAAGTTCATCACAAGCCTTCAATGTTAGAAGAAATGCATATCATATTTTTGAAAAAACAATATGATTTTAACAAATTAATACATATAAACCAAAATTATTTTAATCTTAATTCTTTTCACCTCATATCTGTATTTGCAGCAAAATTTTAGATACAGATAATACAATAAGTATTCTGGCAAAATCTTTGTAATAGTAAAAAACAAAACAAAACAAAAGGATGCAGTTAAGCAGTTACATTAAAATGTACTGGCAAGAAAGGCAAGAAATCTCCCCAATATTTTAAAAACAATATACTCTACAAACATTAAGCATTACATTGAAACAGTTTAAAGGAAAAAATTTACAAAGTCTCCTGACAGCACTGAGCTTTTGTAACCAATATAACCTTTTATACCCATACACCCCAGAGAAGCCGTGCTCTATCCGGCATGTCCATAATTTCCGTGAGTTTTTTCTGCGCACCCCGCACTGTGCCGCCCACGCTGGGCAGCAGTGGCAGTTTCATGTCCCTGTCACCCCGGGCTCACCTCGGCCGCGGCCAGCGACGTCACCTCCATGAGGTTCACGGCGCGGAAGGCGAACACGGCGGCTGCCAGCACTGCAAGAAGCGCCACAGTTAGAACGTGCGCACCGAGACTCTCGCGGCCACGCGCAGTCTGCTGGTGGAACGGCCACGCTACCCCTCACGGTAATTATTTTGAGCTTGAAGATTAATATTGAATGGATGTCAGTGTTTGAGTTTCTTTGGCTGCCCTTTATGAAAAGCAGGTACAACAGTAGATCCTTCTTGAAAAGTTTGAGTGAAAATGTTCGTCTCGCCTAATGTTAATGACCTTTTAGTCATTATCAACACAGTATTTGAAGAGTTTTTAGTGATCAGCTTTTAGCTCTGAGGGACAAGGTGATCTGAAATTCCTTTATTTTGAGCCATTAATTTGCATTTATATAAGTAGCATTTTAATACTATTTCAGTTATGAACAGTAAAAAACATGAAACAAGAATGTCATTTATTTTATACTATCTAGTGCTACCACATAAAGTGTGCACATTGGGAGAACATCCTATATTCTGATCAGAAAGCACTTTGCATATCTGGACTGAAAACAATATTAATAAAGAACAAATATTATTAAAAATTACTTCACATGTTTTGTTAGAGATGCAGTATATATACAGTGTAGATGCAGTTTTGTTTATCTAACATTTATTTATTTATCTATCTAATATTTATCTATCTCTGCCATCTGTTTTCAACTTTCAAGATCCAACTAAATTTTCACCTTTTCACAAAACATATTTTAGGCTAACAGTATCCGCCTTATATCCACATGGATTTAACATCTTTTATAGAAACAATTTCATTACCAGCAAGAATTTCTAGAGAGTTGTATCCTAGGATTCTGTCCCACAATAGCAGGAGCTGGTCTGTAGCTAAATAACCTGAAAAAGCTCGAACCATCCACTTAAATGAAATTCGTAGCCTGCAAACAAGTGATAAATAATAGTCATTATATTTTTCTCTCTCAACATGATTACACAGATACTTTAGAACATTCTATTAAGTGAAAATCTTTTGCTATATTTCTGCATTGCTCCCCCAGTGGGAATAGCCATCTTCTCTTGCAGTATTAATAATCCATTTTTTGTGATAGCCTTCAGAAAGTTGTACTCCATCTCCTTTGATAAAGCTCTAGTTGCATAAACTGATTTTGACCAAACAATCACACTGGAGAGATCTTCAGTTATTACCAGCCCAGATGTTTCACACATTTCTGCTATTATGCTCTTTCTATGAAAATTAATTATTACTCAGTAAGACTTTTCAATTCTGTTACATGTGGTGCTGTGGCACTGAAGGCCATCAACGCACTACAGAGAATGACACTGTTGCGATCTCCTTCCCCTGTACCATACCTTCTGCTAAAAACAGTGTAAAAAATGAAAAAAGAAAAGTTTTCTGTCTCTTAGGAGGAAAACAACTTTTTTGGACAAGGTCCATCAGATCTGACATGGATGACTGAAATTTGGCCACATAATATAGCACAAACACAAAGAACAACTCTACTTCCTCATGCAACCGGCACGCAGCACATCTCTGCAAGTTAGACACAGGATGTCAACTGACTTTCAAGGAAAAAAATGGCACATCAGTGTTTGCACTTCTGAAAAAATTCTCACATTTCAAATTAAAATGCTACAATGCGGTATTTTTAGCAGAGTTGAGGTGCAACTTGATCAGCAAGGCAGAAGCAGGTACTTACGGCTGAGCCCCAATTTCTCGAAGGTGATAGAAGAGCTGGGGCAGATGCGTTTGTAGAAGAGTCTCAAACAGCAAACATAAGGACACAATGCCCTAATAAAACACGACCGTGTCCTGAATACGAATACTAATAAGACTGTAATATCACAGAAAACAGTATGAACATGACGTTCATGTATTCTTAATTGAAGCCATAAAACTATCAATGAGGTAATATACAGGCCAGGCGGATAGGACCCGGAACAACTCTAATTAATCTTCAGGCACCAGAGCCTTGATCATACAATGACACGTGTGTGTCAGCAATGTCCTCGGTTGTGACGGTCCCTTTCAGCCCTAAGTTCCTCATGGGATTTGTATGTCAGGGTCCTAAGTCCAGTACCTAGTGGTTTATTACAATACACTTAATTGCAGTATGACTTGAACTATATCCACTCTGAAGAAGCACATCAGTTACACTGTATATAAGCTAAAAAACTGAGTATGTGAGAAATAATTTATATCCGATAACTAAAGACAAACAGCAATGGGTATAACTACAAAAGAACAAGTTAAAATAAAAAAAGTAAGCATATGTATACCTATAAATATAAATTACCACGAAAATGATTTCAGATTTCTGTCTGATCAGCTTTCCTGCTACTAATGACTCAAAGCATGTGCCCAGTTCTACAATGCTGCATTCATAAAAGCATTTTCTTTTAGACAGGAAATGTTCTTAAAACATAATAGCACTTTAATTCAGCACTTTTTAAAAGAGAAGAGAAAAATACTTACCACTTTTCAAAAATAGAAAATAAGCAAATGAGACAATTAAGACAGGCAGCCATGAGCATAACAAAAATGTATTTAAATTCTCTCTATAGCCTCCAGTAGTGCTGAAAAGTGTGTGCTGTCACACAAAGACACATGAGTCAAAGAAAGAGGGATTAATCTGAGATTATTGAAATTACACAGCAGACTACAGACCAAGCCCTCTGCCCCAGAGCACGTAAGTGTGTACTTACACGTCACTGATTAAAATAGCATTAAGTATGCACTTAAGTGATGTCTTGAACAGAGAATTGTATTACACAGAAGACACTCCAAACAGAACAAAACAAAAAACCTCATACATCAAAACTGCATTATTTTAAAGTCCACAATATTCTATAGGCAAAGAAAGACCAACAGTGAGGTAGAAACCTAAACTATCCAAATTGGAGTTACTTAATATTCTCTCAAAGGTTGTTTGAATTATTATATTTAAAAGCATATACTTCAGTCATATAGAAAAGGAAAACCACGTCTCTATGTATTATCATTCCACAGAGTATCAAGTGAGTGGGTTTTAATACTCCAAGAACTTACAGAAGGATGAGAAGAGATGGAATGGAGCCTGAAGAAGAAACGCACGTACATCTCGCGGAACATCTGATACAGCTTGGAAGGTTCGTGGTACAGAAAACAAAGCGGAGCCACTGCGAGGATTAAAGAATTCAATTGACTCAACACGGTAGATTATTGAAAGAGTTCAATGCTTAAGTGAAGTAGGAGGGAAAAGTAGTAATTTGCAGCAGCACAATTAGCAAAACAACTAACCAAGTATTTAGAAAGAAATGATTTATATCAGCTTCTGTCATTAAAGCTAAACAAAGAGAGCGACACATTCCAGGCAATATCTTGACGCATTTAAAGAAATGAAGCCAACTCGAGCCTGGTGCCTATGGCACTGGCTTCCTCAGCCTACGAGACCAGTTCTGAGGATAGTGTCCCTGGGCAATGCCAAGTTGAGTAATGCAAGTTTGGGATTCAAATCTCTCCAACCTGCTTCCCCATTTGTAAGACAGGAATGATTGAATTTTGTTTGAAAGTGTTGTGAAAATTGAAATATATTTTAAAAAACTGCTTTGGGATGCCACAATGACATCACATGAGTGAGTGATTGATAGAGAACTTTTTATTTGTTCTAATATCTTAAAAACACAGGCATTTTGTAGGTTACAACTTAGAAGGCTTTCAGTACAGCTGACAATATGTAGGTGTGGAAAAAAATGAAGGGTGTTGCCAGTGTTTATGTATAAGGAATGCAAGTGGAGGTGGAGGAGCTGGCAGGGCACACATGTACAGAAGGGCCAAGGGGCTGTGGGAAGAGGCCTGCAGGGTGCCTCGAGAAGTCACATGTTTGCAGGCAAATGTGACCAAGGAGGGTTCCCACTGGGCCTGGGTACCTCCTTCCTTGGCAGCACAGGCTGGAGGCCACGAGCTGCCCTGCCTGGTCCTTGGGACCATACGGCAGCACGGGGGCACCAGAGTTTCCCTCCCTGCTTCCCAGCCTCCCTGCCCCTCTCGCCAGGGCAGCCCGTGCCCTGATGGGGAGGAAGGGAAAGGTGGGAAGAAGCTCACGCCTGGCTGGGAGCTGCTGCTCCAAAAGGCAGGGTAAAAATCTAAACGTTCTGCAAAGCACTTGTGGAAAGTGAAGCTCCAGTCACACATGAAAAGTGAAGGACTCTTCACTGTAAGAAATGTGTTTGCATTCACTGAGTTTGCACTAGCTGCCTTATCACTGCTGAGAAATTGAGTATCTTCTGCTCTGTTCCTAGAAATCCTGTCACTACTTAAGGTTCCACCTTTGCAGTGGCGCAGCAACCACTATCATCTGCGATTCCCTTGGCACCTACTTCAGTGAGGTGGATACAGCAACAAGCCTTTCACATAATTCACATGCACATGGTGCCTTCCACAGCCAGCCAGAAGGCACAGGCACAAGACAGGAGCTGGCACTGCCACCTCTCTCTATACAGGTACCTCAAAATGCAGTGGGCCTGGAGTTCCCTGCTCAGCTCTTAGCTCTCAGAGAAGGACCTCCCTCGCGATGGCAAATGATAATATAAACAGGCTGGAATGTTTAGAATCATCTACAGCAACCTCAATAGGCAAAGAAAGAGCACACAAAAGTTTAGAAGTTGTAAAGAAGTATATATAGTTTTAAACTGAAACATAATAAAAAGAAATCCTGAGTTATTACTTTAAAATTTATATTTAAGTCACACTTACCATACATGGAAAAGCCATGGAAAGGAATTACACCTACAAAACAAAGAGATTTCTTCTTTCTTTTTATTCTCTCCTATTCCTATTTTAATCACACAAAATGTATGTTTTTTGCCAAGTTTCTAAATTGCATTCTGCACATCACATGTATAAAACATTTCTTGTGTTACAGCACCTGCGGTCTCAGGTCTTGATCTTGCAAATATTTAGGTACAGGACTTGTATCACCTACTTCAACACAACTGTGTTTGAGCACATGCTGCAGTGCAGTTCCTAGAAGAGCCCAGCACCGCTCCACACAGCCACGTAAGCCTTGCTGAAACCAGAACCTCATTGCAGATAAAGGACAAGCGGAAAATGCCACATGTTGACAAGGAGGGTGCAGGAAAAAAGGAGGCCTCGACCGCTAGTAATTCACTGAGTACTCAGTTAAAACATTTAGAGGACTTGGCAGCTGGACCACGGTGGTTCTTTTCCAAAAGATCTGAGCCCCCATCATTATTTTTTCATAAAGGACGGACCAGGGGGAGCTGTTCTGGCAAAAGGTAATGGGGAAAATGCTTCATCATTACAAAGCTGCAAGGAGAAAGTGCAAGGAGCTGGGGAGCGAGCGCACGCGCTGCGGCTGACCCTGCTGGAAAGGGAATGCGCAGGAGACAAGGTCACAGATACTGATTTAAGATTTTGCTCTTTTCAAGAGCAAAAAGTTTGAACTTTCAGTGCAGTGCAAGAGCAGGGGAGGGATTGAGTACACAAGGGCAGCCGAGGTTGAAATAAAAACACCAAAGAATTTTAGCAACTGAAGTAGCAGTAAGGGCAATGTCATTAACTTAACATTAAATAAATTTAGTTATGTTAGAATTCAAAAATGAATGCAAATGTCAAAAGGAAAAGAGAAGCAGTTTGCAAAACACTGAAAAACAGGGGGTCATACAATTTCAACACGTATTGTTCAGCTCCTTTAAGTGACAATATATGAGCAAGCTGCTGCACCAGAAGTTGTTTCCCCTTTCCTTCCCACACACCCAGACAAACTCCATATGTAGCTATTAACACTAGGTTGAATGTGGTTTTGGAGCAGTAAAAACAACCTAAAGCAAAAGCCCAGCTTACTACCTTAAATTAACAAATTTAGTAGAAAAACAGTGAAACATAATCTGTAAGAGGAAAAAAAGTCAGTGTCTATATGAGGGGATAAAAAGAACAAAAAAAAAATTGCATATTTCCCATCTACCACTAGGGGAGGCAATAGCATAATTCTTACCACTTGGTGGATAAAAAACAGCATATTCTTCTATTCCAAGTTTTCCTGTGAATCATCAAACCACAATTAAAATAGAATCAAACTGTTTAACGGCGTAAAGATATACATTAAAAATATAAAATTTGTTTTGACTGTCAATTATAGAAATTATACCTAGTGACATTCTTGACTTTAATATTGTCTAAAAGTATGCAGGCGACGCAAAAAGGCAGATATAAAATTAAAATAAAGCATCAATATGGGAGGATGATGATCCACGATGTTTACATTGCTGTCAATATTATGCCATATTGTCAAGGTTCTGTTTTTGATTTGAAAAATAAACAAAAAAAACCCAGACAAACAAAAAATAACATAAATAGACACAGAAAACTACAGAAAGAGAACATCATGATAACCCGGCCTTCATGCAATCTGTGAGGATAGTCTGTGCACATGGCAATTGAATACACCACTTTGTTACGGTTATTTCGTGTAGCCTACCACATGTAATGAAAATAAATTCATATACCAATTACAGCAACCAACAATGGAAATCCATACATTCCCTTTCAGAAAAATCTCCTTCACCTCGTATGTATGCTTTAGGTGGGGTGGCACTGCTGTAGGCGAAGTGCTCCAGTACGGAGGTATCTCGGGAAAAGCAGAGTAACACCTGTAGAAAAGAGCACACAAACAGCAGCTCACTTACTGGATTAATAAAACAGTGCTGAACACAGACACAAGCACCTGGCTTGACTGGCACTTATTAGACGCTAACAGCTCCTGAACTTAATTGATTCCCCCCGCTTCAGATTTCTGAACCAGCTGCTATTATTTCATCTTCAGGTTCATTTTTTGTCAGTATAATGTCCACATTCTCCAACCCTCCTCTCCACCTCTGTGTGTGAATTTACATGCAGCTGCTATTTAGCCTGCTCATTTTCCTATTCATTCCCTAAGGCTGATGAAAATCCTGGTAAATGAATAAACAAATGAAGAATGTATATTCCAGTAATTATGCAGACCTAAAAGCTGGCCCTTGCATTCTCACAGATTATCAGAAGCTTTACAAAATGCTTGTGCTACATTGAGTTATTTCAAAAATAACAGGTCCTGCACTCGTTAAGTTCTGAAAAACATTTTGTAGCTTGCAACAATTTGGTATACTGCAATATATACTTGTATTTGTTTACTTCTATAAAGGAACAATCTCATATTCACAGAAATTCCATATAAAATTAAATATTAAAAGCGTTCCTATACAAACAAAAATAATGCAATCTGACATACAGCTCTAATACAGCTGTATTAGAGTATATACATGATGGTAATAATTAGTTTTATACTTGGAACACTCTAATGTTTTCACACAATGAAAGACTGTGCCACCAGGAGCGCACATAAGAGGGCACAGATAAGTCAGTAAAACACACTGGTGCCTGTGCATAACTCACTCTTCTCTTGCAAATTTTAGCACAGAGTTTTCAACTATATCCAAGGTGTAAATTGCTGAAGGGTTTTAAGCGCTGTTTCACTATGTATTTTCTTGTTAATAAAATGAACAATATCCTTCAAATAATTATTGCAAACGTAGCTCAGATGTCTAGATGTCAAGGAAACATTAGAGAAAATTTGTGACATGTGAACACTGCTAGTTCATTTTTGGAAGGCAGATAATATTTTGAGACCTTTCCCTTTTTTAAAGGAAATCTTAAAACGACTTCTTAGACACAAGCATCTTTTTAAAAATAAACAGATCCTTATCTTAAACAGTTTGAGGTAAATATTTTTTTTATGCAAGACAATCATTTACAGAGCTGCCAAAATATAACTGACAATAACAACACACAGGCAAATGTAATACTCTGCAGCCACCTGAGTTAACATACACTAATTTAAAAAGGATATAAATTATTTTCTCTCAAAGGGAGTCAATGTAAATGCAATACAACATCCCCTTTTTTAAGAATACTGCATCCAGTACTGGTGTCTGGATCTCTGTAAGAGGCAGACTACAGCTCAAACATAAGTTATGACTATATGTAAAAACATTGGGTGAGGCTCTTCGTATGCATTCGTTATGCAGGATGTAACATGGAAGTATTTGCAATGACGTTACATAAGCTCACGAACTCTTCTTATTTTCAAAGAGGATAATGCTAACGAAAATGATACAACCCCCTTTTTAAGTATACAGATGTTTGGCAAACTATTGGATAACTGGAAAAATCAAAAAGAAAAATAATGCACATGAGGAATGATATTAAGGGAGGGGAAAAAAAAAGATCAAACCTTATTCCCTCCTTCCCTCCACAAATAAATGTTGTCTTTTGTTTTTTGCTTAGTTTATCCTCTAGATTACTGGCAAGAAAGTTTCACAAAACTCTAAAACAAGCAAATAAACACAAAAATACCCTAGTCTGGTTAGATGTGAATAATGAAATTGAAAGCACTGTGAAAATGGTAAGGTTGCTGCATGACATTTATGTTGACACTGCAATCAACTACACATTAGGACATCCATAAACGTAATCTCCTTCTATTTAATGGCATCTAACGGGCAGCAAACAAGATAATTTTGTACAAATCAGCTTGTTTGCCTGTTGCCAGCAGCAGCTTTAGAATGCAGAGAATGCTGAAAGTAACCATACACATCATTAGCATAATCAGAATCAATGCTTTCAATTTAAATATGTCAATAAAATACCTTTTACTTTATTCTAGTAGATCACTGTCAAGTAGTATTCCTATTTTTAATCTCGAATGTGAATATGTTTTCCAAGTCTTACTTTCATTGTATATCACAGCTTCTGTCAGTATTTTACTACTGTAAAACTGAAAGAGGAAGAATAGAGCTGGATTCATGTGTTCTGGATCTCTATATTGAAAAGACACAGCATAGGAACCCTCAAAGCAGGAGTTCCAGAAGCCCACCTTGCTTCATCTCTCTAAAGGTACTTGATTAGCTTACACTATTTATATTCAGAAGGAAAAAAAGACATACGTAATGCAGCACACATGGGTACACCTCTCAAGAGTTCCATGCATGAAACACAGATGTGGTCCTCACTCAAAAGATTGTGTTATCCCAGAGAAAATATACTTTCTAGCTTTTCTAAGGTAAAGTTTCCCAAGGAAAAATTTATAGCCGACTACATACCTGATATAAATAATCCTCAAATACAAAATAATAGTCATCATTGCTTGCTGTTAGCTTGACATCCTGAAATTAAAAATAAAAAGGTATAGTCAAAGTAGTTTGAAGTTGAAAGACATCCCTTCAGCCTCTCATAGAAGCGAAAATCTTTGGTCCCTAATGTCTTCTTCCCTCCAAAGGAAGATATTCCTTCTAAAGAATCATTTCCTTACCGCTCCTCAGTTCAGTTCAAACAAATGTCTTGCACTAGAGCTAGGGTTCAGTCCCAGAGAAATGCTTTTCTGAGGATTATGCACACGGACTGAATTTACAATAATAAATTTGCACTAATTATTCCCACAGTCCTTAGAACCCAAGCATGTAACATTTATTAAATATATATATACATCCGTATATACATATACACACAAAGATACACATTGTTGTGATGCACACAGAATCACTTAATCACTGTTTAATGAATTACTTACTTTATAAATCAGACTGTCCACTAGAAGGTTGTACTGAATCACATTTGATTTAAGCTGTTCATAATACAAGATATCCTAAAATAAAAAATACTGTTATTTTCAGTGTAAGAAAAAAGGTTAAATTTACACTTGAGTTATTTTTCCTCAGTTAAACTGAGAAAGAAAACTGCTAATAAAAGTCAAGAAAAATTACAAACAGGCATTCAACTGAAAAGCCTATTGCATAATTGATGTAGCACCAATCACTGTTTATTCAAGCTTAATCCATAAGGAATGAGGCAGATATTTCAGTCTTCATAAAATGACATACTCTTCTGTTTATTCATATTTTGGAAAATTAATGATTGAAGTAACTAATTCAAACAAAAGATGACCCAGAACCTTTCCAGTGTTCAAAATTTTTTTTTTTTTTAAACTTTCTGCTTTTATGTACTTCTTCAGGAAGAGGTTCGGTCCCAACTTCCAGCATTAGTGAATTGCTGCTAGAATTTACCACCTATTCTAATATGAATCTCTAGATAGTTTAAACTTTTAAAACACCAAAGTGATAAAAATATCAAAGATCACATGAAAGATGGAGGTAAGTTAGCCAGCTTTTTAAAACTTCAACTATTTTTGAATGTCTACAGAATATGCACTAGGCTGAATCAGTGGGAAAGCAAGAGAAACAAACACTTCTCTGCTTTTATTACATCTCTTTCTTCTTAGAAAGGGCTTACAAGGGAAAAAAAATTAAATATCGTCCAGTCATCCCACAATCCCTAAATCCCAAAATAGCTCTCTGCTATTGTGCCTACAAATGAATACTACAGTTTCAAATCATTTTAGATGGATTTGGGATGATTTATAAATTAAATCAGCAATCCCAAAGGTCCTTCCCACTTCACGGAACTATTTTGACTTCAGTGTGTCTCTACAAACAGCACAAAACAGCTTGTGTATTACAGGATTTAGATAATATTTGCTGCTGATTTCTCTTTAGAAGATGTAAGTCTGTAGGAAGGATTTAAAGAGCAAATGGAAGGAAGATGAAATTTGGAGAGCGCATTATAATGGGAGAGAACAGAAGGAGAAGGCTTGGAGCCATTCTAACTGTGCTTTGCAACACACTGTACTGAAGTGTGGTAATTAGTATACATTTACAAATCTATTGGAATTAATACATTTTTAGACTCTTAACTTGAAAGGAGGACAAATATATTGTTTAAGTACAGATAAGCAATATGAGATTGTTTTCATTTTTCTTTCTAAGAGAGAAAAAAAGGTCACATAACACACTATATGTATGCAATCAAGATCTGTGAAGCTTGATTTGTGATCATATCTCTATTTGAACTCTTACAATGCTATATATATATGCAAAACTACTGCGCACTTCAATTGTTTATATTTAACCAGATCTGAGAGCCAATACCATGAGAACCAATTTTCTACTATAAGATCTATCCTTTATTTTTTTGTCTTACTTGCAATTGAGCAGAAAGCCAAGCAAGTTTGCAGGTTTTGGTGACTTTCTGCAATACAGTGTTCTTATCTTAAAAATGGTGGTGTGAGGAATTCCTGAGAGCTTTTCAGTTGCCACTTTTAAGACTAGCTGGTCTCAGAATCAGTGATGATAGAAGATAACTGCCTAGATATGATTTTAGTCCACAGAATATTGGAAGGTGGGCTAGTTTTCATGAGAAAGACATTAGACAGCCCAGTGATCATCCTGTTGCTGTTAAGGTCATCATAGTTTAAGGTCATCAATAATAATGCCAGCTAACTTGTCTTCTTTTAATTAGCAGGCAAGATGATGGTAGTGATATTAATAATTGTTTCACATGAACAAAAGGGATTAAAATATTCTTTACTTTTACAAAATTTACCCCAGCTGTGACAGAACACAAATGAGGCATCAGAAATTCCCACAACTAATGACAGAAGAAAAGGGACAAAACTGGGATGTCCTCCTTTCTAAATGACTTCCCATCCATGCTGCAAATTCTCTTCTCCCATGCTGCCTTGACACCAGCTTCTTCTTCAAACCAGTTTTAAAAGGTACTAAATAGAGCAACTACCAATCTCTTCTAGTGAGAAAGGGATTCTAGTGCCTAATAGTTTCCTATTCTCATTCCCTTATTCATTCTCTTGAAACTCTTTTGAATACTTGTGAGAGGGTGTGGGGAATCAAGGAAAGAAGGGCATATGAAGGGAAACCAAAATATTTTGCTAGACAATTAATAGACAGAAATAAGTTTTCTTAAAATACTCCTACTTGAAGACATAATTTGGCTCCACAAGCACATTTTAATACATCATTGGTCCAGTGTTTTGTACTTAACATTTACCTTCCTGAATTAGTGAGCAATTCACTTACATTTTACACAAGTTATGAGCTTGTAGAGATTTTCCTGTTATAGTCATTAAAATTATTTTAAAAAGTAAAAATTAATCATTTATACAGTCCATTGAACTTGCAATCCAGAACAGTTTGACAGAAGATGAATTGCTACTACTTTATTCATACTTTAGAACAGACTTCAGTGATATGATAAGATAGGACTGTGAGTTTACTTTAAGTATGAAGATCAGATTTCTGCACAAAAAAACAACAAACAAAAGTTTCCTAAAGGATGCCACACCACACTGACACCATGAATTTAGAGACAAATTTCAGGGTAGTCCTTTTAACGGCAGCACAATGAACCATGACTGGAATACTATTAACTTACTTTATTAAAAAATTTGTTAGCTACATGTTCCTTAATTCAACTATGTTATTAATTTGAATATAAAGAAACAGGTTAATTGCAATTACGTATAAATTATGGTTCAGACTAATCAGTGAACAGTAACCTCCACAGAAGAAACATAGAGAACTGATGAAAGGAAATAAAATGGAAGAGCTTTCAGCAAAAGAGTGTAGGCCAGAATGACACATGCATTCAAAACATTTTGCAATATTATTATTTGTTTGTTTGTTTTAGCAAGGAGCTTAATAGGAAGCTCAAGATAAGTCCATTTTTAAGATATGCATATGCATATGATGACCAGCTGGAATTAGCAGGAAAGTTATAGCAAGTCTTGTTACAAAAAAACAAAGTTAAGACAGGTTCTGTTCTCTTCCCAGTCTTTTATTTTGTCCCCTTCTGAAAAAGTCAGCATCATGTAGAAAAATAACAGGAACTAGCTGGCTGATTAAATCAAGTGAGTAGCTTTTGTAGTTTGTGTATCTGTTTTAAAATTAGTGAAGTGCCTAAAAACTTCAGCACAGCATTGAGATTTTTTTACATGCAAGCGTGTGTGTTTGTCTTGTAAAATGCCTATCAATTTCTGTGATGACTTAGTAGAGTATTTCTGTTTTGGAAAAAGACCAGTATAAAAGATGTGTTGGTATATTTGTGCTTTCACTTAGCCTTTATATTTTACTTTCACTTAGCTCCTTACCTCGGGCTGGTTGGAAATGTTCAGAATGAGAGCCCACAGATCAGCTCGGAGCGCGGTTGGACACCCCTGACGAACATACTGCTGAGCCGCAGCACTATCTTGCTCTGCTAAAACTGCAAGAAATAAAGCACGTAATGAGGGAATTTAATACTACCAAAGTCCATCAAATTATCAAGTTATTTAATTCTTTATAATCTTTTTAAAATGTTCTGTAAATTCAGATACACTTCATAGCCTCTGCCAAACCTGCACCAAAAAAAACCACTACCCTGTTGTAAACCAGAAAAAAGCTCTGCAGCCAACAGTTCCATATTATCTACTAGAAGAGCATAAAAAATAGAAGAACCAAAGATGATATTATTAACAAATAACCCATTTCACTGGAACTTGATCCACTCCTTTTATTTGTTTTTCCAAACCTAGATTAGTTTAATATAGTTTTATGTGCAAAGAATCCTTTGTCAAGATTGAATTTAGGCAGTACTTGTTACACTGAGAGAATTCAAACACTTATTTGACAAATAAAGCATATAGCATATACATGTAGGCATCAAGAAAGCAAGAGAGCAAGATTAGTGGTTTGACTCTTGGGTGGATACTTGAAGTGAAGTTTAGTCCTACATACCTGCAAGGTGACAGTTTAGGAACAGGGCACACAACCTGATTTACCCTGCTGGAGGCATTAGCTACTCGGAAAATATCTAGAAAAGTCTGGATGCCACAATGTAATTCTGAAGTAGCTCTCAGTCAGAGAAACACTTAGTAGGCCTTTTTATATACGGGGAGCAGTACAGCCTCGAAATAGTCCTGTGTTTCGTAACTATGCCTAGCTTCTACTGGCACTGCTTATATGTGTATTTGTTTTTTTTCCAAAGCGGTCTCCTATTTTCAGTAGAAGATTGCCACTTCTCTTTTTTAAATGCCTCCCCCATTTTTGCATGAATTATCTAATTATCTATATTCATCACTGTGGGCAACAATTTTCCTTTATGGAGAGTACTGTCATGTTTTCTCATTCGTGGTGTACATACTCTGGAGAGTAAAATTTTCTTCCCCGCCCCAGACATAAAGCTAATGCTTTATTGTTGGTAGATTTGCCTAGATGAGTCATCACTGGGAATTTTTAGGCTCCTCTGTTATAACAGCCTCCTCTTGAATTCAATTATGTGCATATGTTAGATTATTTCATTCCTTGCTAAAATGTACAGAGTTACAAGGCAAGCATCTTTAGGTATGCTGGTCCAGGAAAAGTGTTGTCGTTGATGTTGAGATCAACTGTATCCTCATACTTGGATCAGGATGATCCAAAAGATGAGGGATGGAAGAACCACCACAGAAACAAGAAAGAAACACTGTCTTGTTAACACAACAACACAAGGGATGGAGGACTTTGAGGAAGCTATTAAAACTTTTTCTTTCTTGATGGTGATGATTTAGCAGGAATCATAAGCAACAAATATTGATGGTGATGATTTATCAGGAATCACAAGGAACAAATATTTGATGGCTTTCAAACATACTTTGTATGGGCAAACTTGGGCTAATGAATGATTATTTCTTTTTTCCTTTCATGGATAATTTCTCAACCTACAGGAAAAACAGGAAATTGTTTAGAAAAAGCTGTTTACAGAGACAAATCCGTGAATTTTCCATGGCTGCTAAGTACTGCAACATTTATCAAGCTCTGCATTTGCCCATAACCATCAAAAAGAATCTGATCTGATGCAGAAGTGTAAAACCCATTACACTAATGAGAACTGTGTGTGCAGAGAGAGGAGTGCAGTCTCTTTGCATTTTAAAATGAAATTCAGTAGTGACATAGGTTAAGTTCTCATCAAAAAGTTGTGTGTCTATGCTTCCTATTTCATTTTTAGTCAATCATCCGGGGAACAATTTATCTCACTTTTTTTTTTCTTTTTACCAGCTTTTGCCTACTGCTAAATGGCAAATGCTTCCTTGTCTGTCTTTGAATAAATGACAATGGTATTATTCACTATGTTTCCTGCTAGTCGGTCTATATGATTGAAATACAAAAGCTATAGGTAATTGAGATATAAAATTACTAAATGTATTCCTACTTTCTCGATTTCTTTCTGATGAAAACAGATCCATACCTTTTTGCCCAACACGTACATGCTCATTTTCAAAGAATTCTAGAAAATAAATAGAAATTAAATGCAAAAATTAAATAAGAAAATATATATTTTGTATTTTTACTGTGTCACAATGCTCTGCCTATTTTTTTACATCAGTGTTCCATTATCATTAGGCATTCTATGATTCTATGATCATATTTTGTACTTTTTAAGACCTGTTTCTACAGGAATAATGGCTACGTACAAGAAAAAAAACACAGCACTTATACATTATATAGAATATAATGTATACTCCATATATTATACATTCATAAGAAAATGAATATTAGCATGTGTTTTCTTTTTTTAAAGACAGTTATTAAAAAGGTGTTGGATATATGCCGATCTGTTACAGCAGTGTCACCCTGTTGATTTAACACATATTCTATGCATTTCTGGACATAGTCAATTTTGTCCTCCAGATTTGATCCTGAAATACATAAACACCTGAAATGAGTATAATTTCATCCTAATTGATAATTTTTAATATTCAAATCCAGCTCATCATTTTGGCT
The DNA here is from genome assembly GCA_013389825.1 of Crypturellus undulatus. Lineage (NCBI taxonomy): Eukaryota > Metazoa > Chordata > Aves > Tinamiformes > Tinamidae > Crypturellus > Crypturellus undulatus. Next base: position 468,081 of record VWPW01012977.1, read on the forward strand.
AAATTATCTAGAATTAGTTATATTTTATCAAGACAATCACTGTTGCCACAACTACAGAACAAGTATTTATGGTTAATTATGGAAAAAAATACACAAATTATTTGATAACTGCACAGTATTCTACTCATTAGTGTTCTATTCAAATTAGTGAAGCACAGCATTAGCTAACCAGGAGGCACTTGTGCTGAATCATCAATACCCAGCTGTCCTGTATTTAAGCCTAGCTCACTGAAGTCTTCTTTCTGAAAAGAAAGAAAATAATAAAAAAGTTAATCTAAGACACTAGAGATTTCTTCTGAGAGAGTTAATATAAATATTTTTAAACCAAACATACTTATTTTAAATGTATATATGGGAAATTTGAATTCAGGTATTTAGAAAGTGAAAAAGAGCATTACACTGATTTTTATCCTAGCTTCAGTTATAGGTCTCAAATTTCAAGTCAATTAGGGACTACATCTAGTTGAAATAAGTTGATAAATAAAAGATCAGGTCACACCTCTTACATTTTCTGCTGTTTTCCAACCCAAATGCAAGTTGTCCCACTAACATAAAGTCCTCCAGAACTTTTATCACTTTAAATTCTCCTATTCTCTATTGTTCATACTGGTACCCAAATGTTTCCTTTCATTTACAGTCTTATAGTGAAGGATTTTAGAATACTTTGAGGGAAAACAAATACTGATTGTCAACTTATCCATTTTGTGCAATGTATAACAAAACAGCAGAATTAATTAACAGAAAGTATAACTGAAAGTAAGAGCTCTGTAAGATTAAAAATATTTTATATATAGAAATCTGTATTTCCCAGAGATAAATTACATATTTACAGTTGTTTCACAGAAAAAAATAAGTGAAAAAATGTGCAGTTGAGAATTTTTTTTCAGAAATTGACAGTGATCTGTGTAGCATAAAAAAAAAAAAACTTTCCTCCTGGCAGATAATTATGTTTTATTTTTCATTGTAAATATCTTTAAATTTGTTTTTTTTTCCCCCTCTGTCTTTTAAATGCTGACCCCCTATATGTTCATTTTGATTCTCATTTCTAAAAGGAAATACCTAGCTCCATACTAATATACCTTAGTACTCTGTTTAGTACCTTATTAATTAGGCAGGCAAAACAATTCTTTTAGAAAACATTTGTAAGAAGGAATTACTTACCAATTCTGGAATATCTTTAACTTTTAGAGGAACCTGAATTAGCCCCAGATGATTCCTGAAACTTGGCTGTTCTCCATTTTCATAATTTGGATTTCGAAGATTCATCAGTACCTTAAAAATGGTAGCTCTGTCATTCTTTGCAGATATTCAAAAATTTACATTTAAAAATGCTCTTAATGTCATCTGTATCACAAACTCTATGTTTTGCATAAAACCATCTCCTGCAACCATACAAAGACCCATATTTTATGTCTACATCTTCAAAGCAAAAATAGAGACAGATTTTCAGGAAGCAGATACATTCTACTTTGAAAAGCAAGCCCACATTAGGACATTTTAAAGCACATATAATTTTTGATATATGGGATTCAGTCCTGTCTATACTGAAATGTTCGACTAAAACAAGCTTCTGAACATCAAGAGTGTATTTCTGAGGGCTACAAATTCTAGCATATTCTTCAGTGTCACTTTTTTTCTGAAAGATTTTTTTGTCCATTTTCTTACACTGGCAATCCTCTGTAGCATTAAGTCAAACTACTATGTAATTTGCTACTACATCATTTCTTACCAAGTAACAATTCCTCAGAACACCTTCTCTCATTTAAGGAAATAAATAAATAAATAAACAACCCCCCACAAAACTAAGAATAAATTTAAAAGAAAAAGAACCTTAAAGCTTTAAGAGCTTTAAGACACATAACTGAGATATATAAAATAATTTACCCTCTCTTACACACTGTTATTCCAGGGCTATAAATTTTGACTTCACAAAGTTGAACTGACAAGGATTCTTTCTAATATCAGTTTCCATTCCTTGTGAGATTCTTTAACAACCTCCTATCTCTACAATTCTCAGTCTTATAAATATTCTAATACCATATAACTTCACCAGCAAAATTGTATTTTAAAAGATTAATGTAAGAAATTGTAAACTTTGGAAAGAAAGGAGTATAATAAGAATGCCATTTTGAGGGTCACAGAATAAGACTAAAATGAAGATGAATCTGCTTATAGACAAATATATAACTTGGCTATTAGGATAATGATGGAAAAGAGAGTAGATTAAAATTTTCAGATATTATGATAACTAAATAGGACTGGCACTGACACTTTAGAGCCATGAAATAATTTATCCTTAAAAGAAGTCAGATATACAATAAACCCCCTCTATATTGCACCAGCCATTCCACTAAACTTGTAGGGGACCATCTAAAAATTAAAATACATTACTTGCGATTTATGATTCAGTATTAGGCTTCTAAAGTTTAGTTTGTATATTGGGAGACTATCTTAGCTCTATAATTCTATACTGTCATCATGTTCCAGACAGATCTGCTTCCTGTATAACTAACGGATACGATTTTTAAAATTATATTTTCCATTTCATTTTAATTCAAAACCTCCTACAGTTCAAACCTCATCATTAAATTTACTGTAATCAGTAAAGATTATTGTCCAACAAATTCTAGATATAACTGATAAATCAACTTATATTTTAAGACATTTTGAGTTTATACCATGAAAAATGACAAGTAACATTGTCATTTCTGACTCCAAAGACACTGCAACCATGTAACTTCATTTTCCAACAGTTTTGACCACAGTCAAAAATCTCTAAACTCCACATGCTTGTTTCACTCTTGGTTTTTAACAATCTAAAATGTCTATTGTAAACAGATCTGTTGTCAAGCACCAATATATCAGCTTTATATATTGCAATTTAAAATGAATTATGTACTACATTAGAGAATTGCTTCCAGGAAAAAACAGGAGCTCCAAACTGAACTAATATATGAGAAAGAGTAGCTTATCACATGTACAGTTTAAAACTGCAGTTAAAAAAAAAAAGTCAGTCAATAGCATTTTGTTCTGTGAATAAAACAGGGAGTCCTAAGAGGAACCCTGCTAAATTTCACTTGCTATAAAGAACAAAAAAACCAGACGACACGACAGACATGTACTAATCGACATGTATTAATTGAGTTTTCTATGATATCATTCCCTGTGCAAGGATCTCTGTCATATCATTCTGTCTTTTTTAGACCAATAGTAATTTGTACTGCTAACCAACCTGCCTAAGACTTACCAATTACTCTTTCCACTTCACCTAAATGACTATAATGGATCACGTCAACGTCTGGTTCGTTGTTTCAGGAATACTTACCTCGAGAAAATCTTTAGGTGCATAAACAGGTCGGAAGAGAGTTAGGTCTGAAACAAGATTTCAACAATGCTAAGTTAAAGCTAAAATAGATGAAAAGCAGGCAACTTTACTGCATCTGTGAGAGCATTTATTAATCTCAATAATATATTACTGCAAAGATTAAAATAGCATCATTGCAGGTATCACAAATACATCCACATTCTCCAAGGTTATGTTACTGCTGGTCAGCACCTCAGTTCTCTGTAATATATGTATTTAACCGAACAGTAGTCACAGAAAGTGTGATATTCAAAAGACTTCTTTTTAACGGGATATATTGCTTGCTGGATTAAACACACTACAGTTAAATAAAAATGGGGAATACTCATAGACAATCCATGAAAAGTATTAGACTTGTCTTTTAGGTGGTATTGAAAGGGATACAAATTATTACCTTTGCAAGATCACTTCTCTTGAAGAATTTGGATATTAACCAACTGTGGTTGCTCTGCCCTCTTAAAGGGTAATATGACTATTCTTTATGTAATTTCTATCTTTTGTTAACAAAATTACTGAGCAAACTATCTATAGCGATGAACATTTTTTCTGTTACTCTGATTTCACAAAAATAGGAGCTCTGTGCCAGCTGCATAAATCACTGAAGAATCAGACCATAATCTCCCAGGGAAGATTTGGTTAGAAAAACAGCTTGAAAATAAAGTAACAATGAAGCAGATATTTACTTATGCACAATGAAGCATCATAAATTAGGAAAAAAAAAAGATAGAAATAGTTTTTCCGTAAAGTGATTATGTTTATTTTCATTGATATTGAAGATGTATATGTTGATATTGTTTTCCTGTGTATAAAATGCACACAAGTTTAGTTAACCTCACCTGGCTCATCAGTTCCCATTTCATTCCATTTATTAAGCAGCTCTTTCTGTTCGCTTACAGGCCTCTGAAAGGCACAAGAAAGCTCTATGTTAACTGAACAAGTAAAAACATGCTGTTTCAGATACATAAAGGAACTCAAGCATTTTTTAAAAGAGATTGCACTAGCAATGCAAACTTATTTGGCTTACAAATTAACCCTAGTCTGAGGATATATTCTCTCTACTCAAGTAAAGAGGGGAGAAAAAAAGCCATTAAATAATTTTACATGTTTACTAATGAAATTTTAGGCTATTTAGTAGTCAGGTTCATATTACTGAAGCTTTAATGTTTACTTATAGGGATAGCTGTTGGATTTTGTCACCAGATTCACCTCTTGTGGCACAGTCATGAACGGCAAACACATGATAAGAAACTCCAAAAAGAAATATAAAGAACAAAACATTATGTGATTCTGGGATCTTTAAAGCTAAACAATCTCTAAATGAATAAGGAAACCAATGTAGAAGGAACGCTAAAATGCTGTGAACATTGGAGGAAGGTACGCTGTGATGATGTACCAATATTTTTCTCTCCTAAAATGCCAGTTCAGCTGTCGCCTTCTCCAGTAAAGTGCATCTGTATTATGTATAGGCTATGCAGCCAGGAGTTATATATTTGATCCTGCACAGAAGAATGCTCTAGAAAAGGCAATGAACGTAGCAAGTAAGGAAGATAGCAAGCATCTCTCCAACCTCCTGCTGCCTAGAGTGCATAATTACTGCAAGAGAAAAGGAAGATCAACCAGCCCACTTCATCTGCTCCTGAGTTCAACGTATCCATATATTGTCAGTGTCCCTGAAAAAAAATCTGTTCTAAAATGATTTGGATAACAATCTTGCAGCTCTTGATAACCATGTGCAAAATGAACAAACAAACTTAATTTCCAAAATGTCATTTTGGCAAAAGAAAGCTATTAATACATTACCTTCTGTGCTAATGGGATACTGAGTTCTGTGCACATGCTATTTAGACTTTTTAGAATTCGCTTCTCCCAACTTCCCTGAAATATTAAAAAAATATATATAAACATTTTTTCAGAGTCATCTGTAAGAAAGAATAACAATGACAATGACTGACATCAGCAAAAAGATTAAGAAAATGCTTACATGGTTGTTAAAATGCATTTAATAATAAAATGTGATACTTCTCTATACCACAGACAAGAACCAGAACAACATAGTTGCAGAGCTGTTCATGTGCCACATCTCTAAAAAGCATCCATTTCATAATTACCGTCTAATGCTCAAGCTCCCTTGCATGTCAATATCCACTTTTTTCCAGAGAAAAGAAGTATTTTTTTCAAAGAATGTTTAAGTAATAAGATGGGTAATGAACAACAGAGGATAAGCAATAAGATAGGCAATGACTTTAGAGAAAATCCCCTCCATTACAAGTCTTCCTGCTCAAAAAACATTCTGGATGGTACTGTACTGATTTTCAAATTTTTTGAAAGTTAGGAATTATGTAATATTTAAAATTAGATCTTCTAAAATAGCATTCAGAGGATACTTCTCTCATAAAAGAGAAAAATAGAAGCAGAAAATACCTTAATAGGGAGAGAAAAGCTTAAAGAACTAGATTCTTGAGACTATTGCATTAGACTTCAAACATTCCACACACTGCCTGATCTAGGGATAATTCCTCTGAAGTTAATACAAACTGGTATTACTCAATTCACTAAAAATTTTGCTCCTATGATTACAGCAACACTGATGAGATTTATATTTGATTTAATTTTCTCTGGATGATGAGTCAAGCCCCAACCAGATGAATGCAAAGACTCCAGTTAATTTCATTTAACTCTGTTCTATTTATTACTTGCAATTTGCTCTAGCCACAAATTCTGCAATATTGAGCTGTTGTCTAACCACATGTTCTTAAAAATCTGTCTGAAAGAGACTATGTTTTAATAGACCAGAAACAAATGAAGGGAAGGGCAAATGTTCAAATGGACTGAGAGAGAGAGGGCGAAGAGGAGGGAGAGGAGAGGGGAGGGAGAGGGGAGGGGAGGGGATGTCATGATAGAAAAGCCACAGAAGAAGCACAGAGAAGCAGTGCAGGAGCCCTCCTGCACTCAAGGAGGCCTCCAGTGCAGGAGGCCTCCTGTCTCACTCAAGCAAGGGAGGCTCACATTCCTTAGTGAGAGTGGCTAGAGCAGGGATTAACCTAGGCACTGTGTTGCTGTTTATATCAAGAGTTCTCCTACATCTTCAAAGACTTTTGCAGTGAAGTCAACGAGTGAAACAGAGGCTTGCATTTTTTTCACCTTATGAAAATATAGATAAGGAAAAAGTGTCAATACTGTAGTTTAATGGATTGTGAAAGTGTTCCTATTCACATCAAGCTCTGCTGGGAGTGTAAAACAAATTAGCAAAGTTCACATTTTTTAATTCCAGAACCCAACACTAATATTTCAGTCTTTATTAAAAAGTTTTAAGTAATAATTCTGCAGTTTTACAAGGTAGAGAGAATTAAGCTGGGCATCAAAAGTTGTAATCAGGCTGAAGAGTATGGTAACTGGGAAAATACCAGAGATATATAAAACAATCTGATGCTTGAAAGAAAAGTCCTAAATACTACAGCCAACATTTTTCAGGAGAAAGAAGTGTAACATTTTTCTGCCTAGAAAAAGTCTAACATATTGAAGTCACTGTTTGATTGAAGTCACTGTTTAGTGACTAGTCACAGCCAATTTACCTCAGGCCAAGAAAAGATCTCAAGAATACAGTTAGAAAATATACTGTAAGTTACATTAATCTTCAAGGTTATGCAGATATAAATGGCAGTATTTTTTCTAAACTGAACAATAACACAATTACATGAATATCCACCCTTTCCTATGGACCTGCTTTACTTTTACTACATATCTACGCTTGAAAAATACAGAGTTTAATTACAGTTCATTCAAAATAATTCCAATAACTGATAATATATTAAGCTGGTTTTCAGACAATACAACCCTGCTTTCCAGAATTCAGAAGATGAGCAAAATTAATTAAAATAGAAAAGGATAAAGAAAACGTCAACTAGTCCTTAACAATGGAAACAGCATCTTACATGGTGTTGGTATATAATAAAAATAAATGGCTTGTAAATGAAAAACTTTTTTTTTTTTTTTTTTTAACCAGGACAAATTTTGTTGATGCTATCAAAATATTCTTTTCTAACTGTGATGTTAAAAGACAAAACAAGCTTTAAAAAAATCTACTTACAAACAAAGCAAAAACAATTTTCTAGTGATAAAACATGAATTGGATTTCTGATATCTAGACTAGTGAGTTTCCACTTTTAGTTCATTTCTCAAAAGTAACCTGTGTATTTTTATTTTAGCTGTTTGCAAATATTTTAAACAAGCAAACCAAAAAAAGGAAAAAAAAAGATAACACTCACTTTGTAAGCATTTTTTTGAAAACTCTTTATTATTCCTTATTCAAAAATAGTAAAAAAAAAAATTGTGATTAAACTGACATTTAAATTGATCTGTTTTCTTACGTGCTTACTACCTATAGTGACAAATTTGGCTTGAAAACAAAAAAAAAATGACACTGTTTTAGGAAAACACAATATTAATTCCACAACCATGGAACAACAACAACAACAACAGTTCCTTATGTAGTGGACTAGTATTTCTTTAGTAAACAGTTGTATTTTTAGAAAGGAATTGAAAAAGGAAATGGATACCCAAGAGCCTAAGAAATTGGATTATGAAACTTTGAAATACTTTAAGACAGGGTTTTTCCTATCCCTCCCTAATGCACTTGAAAACTTGCCTTTTCTACACTAAAATATCAGATACAGTAAATATTGCACACACTTTTATAAAATAATAACCAGTGAAACTGGATTAGGGAAATAAATCTAGAGATACCTCTGTTTTCACAGCAGTAAACTGACATGACTGATTATTTGGGGATACTAAATTGAAGCATTATGTTGCATATCACAGAATAAAAACTGCTTAATACAATCTTTATCTCCAAATGCTAAAGATTTAAAGAACAGGACAGCAAGGTAAAATCTACTAGAATAAGCAATAATACAATTGAAAAAGTAACATAATTTGTTGAATAAGTTGTAAAAGAATACTTCAATATATTTCAAAGCACAACTGACTTAAACTCAATTTTATCCTTACCTCAGATATTCTGAGGAGAATGGTGATGCATATTCTTGAAGCATTTTTCAAATGACATGCATTGACAAAACAATAAATCCAACAAAAAATATTCTTTTTCCCAACATCAAAATCCTCTTTTAATTTTTTCTATTCTCTTTTTTTCCTCTCTATAACAGTCCTTAAGCTCCTTAGCTCTAGATTTTCCTATCCTTTCCCATTTTTAATATTACATATATCTTTGCTTCCTGAATATTCCTCTCTCTGTGGAGCCTGTTGTCCTTCACTGCCAAACTGCCCATATCACTTTAAAATATATTTTCATAACCACAAGTGAAATGAGCTATGTCTAGAGATTTTCCTCTTCCCAACTGAAATGAATTGTGTTCCTGGACACATTTCACATCATCTTTATTCTGCTGTATTAACCCACTTATTATATACCTTACTATAATCATTTTTCTCCCATGGTGTAGAATTATTTCAACATTTTTATATACATATATACAAAATTTCAGTTATTTATATTAGCCTTGATGCACCTACAATCACAAAAATTATAAATCTGTTATTTTCCTAATCTCAAAAAACATAACAGTCTAACCAAAAATCTAATAAAAAAATAAAAACGATAACAACCTACCTGTGCTTTCCTCATATAAGCTAATGGTTCTTTCATGTGCTCAGGAGGTGCTGCAGGATGACAGGGTGAAGGAAACCTTAAAAAAAGTAGAGTATATTTTAAACGTTCAGCTTTTTATTTTGTTTACTTACTGCCTTATTTGTAAACCTAAAAAAAAAATTCTTCCATGAGGTCACTATAAAAGAACACTGTGGACAGTAATCAAAGCTAAAAATAATAAAATACACATAACATTTAAAAGCATTTTTCCCCTCATCCTTTATTAGGAGCATACATGTTTGAAGATACAAAAATATGCTAGCCTATTAATAACATTTTTACAAGAGTTGAGTATGCACACCTACATCATGCCAAAATACAGAAGTTGGAACGAGACTTTTTTTTTTTTTAAGACTAATTTGCATCCTATTGCTGCAAACTTCTTTCCAGATAGTTATTCTCAAACATTTAATCAAACCTAATTTTAACCACCTTGCAAATACAACATCAATGGGCTATGAGCTCTGGATCATATCCTACCAAGAGCAGCACTCATCTGTAAGTCTAGAAATCTAAAATCTGAGTTTAAAGACCTTTTATTAATTATTACAATAAATATATGCAATACTGTCATTAACATATGAAAATAATTAGAATGTATTTACAATAAATATCTCAATTACACAGAATTACAATATGACTGCTGGCACCTTTGATAGTGCAATTCAATGAAACAAATATGCCAAATTATTTATTTATGTCTTCAAAATGCATTTGTACACAAAGTTTTGACTAGGATGGAAAAGAAATCATGGTACTTTAAAATTAGAAACGGAGCAGGCACTCTTGTTATGACAGATATATTCAAGATCTTGCAGTCAGTAGTAAAACATCACACTCCTATATAAACACAGAAATTAAATCATGCAAATACAACTTAAGAGAAATACTAAATAAACTCACACATTGAGTTCACTATAAACTGCATTCTGAAGCTTCTTTTCCCAACCTGTTAAAATAAAAAAATCCAGCAGACAACTTTTACTGAACTAATACATGTTAAAATGGGTTACTTGGAACATAAGGTTTGTTTGTTTGTTTACTTTAGGGGCCCTGGTCTGCTGTCCTCTTTCAGTTTATATCTACCTCAGGGACAGACAAGAAGAAACCTAATTAAGGTAGGAAAAACAACAAAAAAAGCTGACGTCTGTATAAAGGTTGAGTATCTTTTAATTCTGTCCACTATTTAAATCACTAAAAATAGCTTTGATTAGTATATTTTTCAGAACCATCATATTACCAACTCAACCATTAATATTAATAGACACAGGTTGTTTATGGTGTTTATGAATCTTTGAGCACTAAATATTGACATTTTAGAGTAATATAGCCCACAATTTCCAGTAAAAAATAGAAGTTTGACTAAAGGTAAAATTTTTAAGAGTACCTCCTTGACATATAAAGGTGATTTCCATTTTAAAATACAGAATCTTAATCTTATAAAGTGATAAAATCACATCTTTACAAGGTATGGTTTTCAAAATGTTGTTAGATTCCAAGAACATTTTCCCCATTATTTTTCTCTATCCTGACTTTATAAAGTACATAGAAATATTATTTGTATGTATTTTGACATTGCCTCACACTCAGAATTAACTCATAATCTCTAGGATGAAGGTGACACACCTACAATAATAGCAATTAATCTTTGTTAAGTTTCACACACAATGAAGCATCTTTCTGAAAATAAGATTGTCTCAGTTACTCAAACCGATAGTAGGTTTAATTATTTAATTCCAATAGATTTACTGGAAACTGTAGCCTACAATCTTTCTTCTCTGAAAACACTTCTACATAAAAGAACAAGACAAACCATTAACTGAAGCAGAAAATAAGTCAGATTCAAAATGATAAAATTGTGAGAGCATTATAAAATGATATCTTTTCCATTTATCAAATGCAAAAGTCAGTAAGAAACTATCTTAGTCCTCTGTCAGGATTATATTTATAAATGTTGTCTTTAAATTGCACATGTGTACATTTAATTGTAGTTAATTAATCATGCCATCTTTGCATTAAAAGACATTACAAATTTTACCTTTTAGTGGATATTTTAAACATAACCAATGGAAGATGTCCAAGTTTGCCAGTTTTTCAAAATTTGTAGGATATGCACTGAAACACATTAAATACTCCATAATCTGAAATTACTGGATGTCAGTCTCCGGTTGCTATCAGCATCAGATACTGAGCTATGTCTAACTACTGTTTTGACCATGAATATCACTTATGTTATTAGAAAGATCTACAATTATATATGAACCTCATAATCACTATTGAAATGAGGCATTACAAACCTGATGTCTTCAGAAAATCCTTTATGTCTTCTTTCAGGGACTCTAGTTTAATTTCTGGCTTGTGTAGGCTAACCTAATATTAAAAATATACAACAAAAGTTATAAATATTAAAGTAAAATATTAACATCAAACATCAAATATAACATTAATTATAACAATGTTTAAAATAACAACAAAAGCAGTAATAAGAACAAATGAATAAGTATCAAGAAAGCACCAAAAAGAAAGTAAACTGCATTCTAAGTTATGAAATAAGAAACATAGAGGATTGTTATTATTATACATACACAAGGCAAATTGTTCCATATTACTTTGAAGGCAGTAACTGCAGCCATAAAAAGAGCCAACAGTTTCCTCGCTAGATGCCATTGGTTTTATACCAAAGATAAAAGCTGAAAAGAGAAAAGGTGGAGAGGAAGGGAGGGGGAGTAGCTGATGGCAGATATGATAAATATTCTGAGCAAGCACCCCGTATCCTTGGCACAAATGCCAGACTTCGCATTTTAGGATTCAGATAAAAACTTATAAGTCACTTTCTGTATTCCCTAAATGAGCATCAAACTGAAACGGTTTCATAACGCCCGTACAGTGTTGTGATTGTTGAATTTTGTCTTTTCAGGTAAGTAGGGTTAATTTTAATGCCGAGGGTCGCATGTGCTCCATTAATCCTTTACAGGAACGCAAGAGAAAACCTCACAAATGCAACTCGCTGAGAGATGATGAACCACAGCAACAAAAAAGCTTTACAATCCAGCAAAAACCGCTTTACTGCCTTTAATAAAGTCAATGTACAAGACGTGACAAAAGTGCTGAGGTAAGGACAGTGCTTTCATTCTCCATTGTTCACACTTTTGTAAAATCTGGGATTTTTTGGCTCCCTGAGGAGGGTCTGGCACTGATGCTCCTTTCTTGTTGTGCTTCCCGGAAAGGCCAGGAACTGCCCTGCCACCATATTGGGCTGGACGGATACAAGAGGTCAGGGCACACAGAGAGTGGCACCATTGCCACTGTCAGAGCAAAAGACGCAAGACAGGAGTGTCCTGTGAATGGCCTTCCCCAACAGAACATGTTTCCTAAATTGCAGAACAAAAAAAAAAAAAAAAGAGCAGTGAAACCTCAGAATGCAGCAAGCTGGGGCTCAAAAAGAGAGGAGTGCACTTGTGGCAGCACCGTCTCCAGGGATGATGTTAGCTCATCGCCTCCACCATTTACCTCCACATCTTTATATCCACTTAGTTAGTCAAGTTCTATTTCATTACCACTAGCTCTGCTGTAGAAAAAAATATTAAGTATTTTGGCAGGGTTTGTGTGTTGTAAATGACTTTATACAATGCACTGACAAGGTATAGTTTGCATTTTCATTCCCTATGTTTCTTCGGTAGAATGAAAAACATGTTGACAAAATTTTATTTATGTAAAAAGCATCACTAAAATTTATACTGATAAAAAATACCTTGCTAAAAGTCTTTTGGGAAACAACACGTTGATGAGATACATCCTGATGAACGGAATTAATTTCCTGCATGACTGAACAGCCACAAGCACAACTGATTTCAATTTCAAGATGCACATCTTGATGAAAGGGATATTTTTGTCTTAATCTTATACTATCAGGAGCCTATCACAAGCGGGTAAGAGGGAGTAAGCAATAGAAGCGAACAATCCACAAAGGGCCAGGAAGACACTCTGATGAGAAATCCTAGCTCAGTCAAGGTAAGACAGAACCCTAAAAGGATAGGAATTAATTAAACAATAATTAATGATTTTTTAATAAAAGCTTATGTTTAACAGTTTCCTTTGCAGCATGGATATTCTTATAGAAGCCATCAGGGTTCATGAGTTGGGTGTACAAGTTGAAACAGTTTCAAGACTTCCAAAATTCTGCCAAGCCTTCTCAAAGGTGGGTAAAGCACTGCTAGCAATCCTTTGTGCTTCTATTCTGTGTAAATATTCCTCTTTTTTAACTTTGGTAAGTAAATCTTCTGTACTATGGGCAGTCACCATTGTGAGTCATACTCTACAGATATTGAGGTTTCTGTATTTGCTTCCAAGACAGAAGAAAATCCAGAGAGTCCGGGCTGAAAGCAAGCAAAAGGATGGCACAGAGCTAGTTTGAAGTGCTCGAAATATACTGACATGAACTGCTTCAAGCGAACACACCTTTTGTTTTGATGCAAACAGTCCTACATATAATTTTATATAGCCTATATATTTTAAAGGCTACCTGCCTTCCTCTCATTGGTTATTTTTATTTTGTACTTTTGGGATAAGTGTGTACATTGTCACTGTATTTGACACTGTTCATTCTGCACAAGTACTCAATAGTTTTAGCTTTTATTTCTGTTATTTTCCAAATTAAAGCACAGTAACCTGAATATAGTCCTAGCTTAATAGAACTAAACTCAATGAAAGATGAAAAATATGTACTTTGTTTTCATAAACTCCATGGTACCATAGCTGGATTTCCTAAGAATCAAGCTGACTTGTTAAAATCCAATTCAGCTATGTCTAAGGTGCTTCAATCACAACTGCTTTGACACTGACACTCCCTAAATGCTTGATTTAAAATCCTACAAATAGGAAGGAGTGTTTCTGGTTTCATTTTATACATGCCTTTACAGAGAGATGAATAATTCTAAGCATAATTAAATAAAGTTTAGTAGGTATAAAACTTCAATTATGTTGGCATTTTTCCAACACCTGTGCAGTTCTACAGGAATTACACTAAGGGGGAAAGTATTGTGAAGTAAAAATAATCTACCATTTGAAACAAAAAGTTTACAATTAGGCTCAGAGAGGAGTAAGCAATTTTAACTGTGATATTCTCCCACATGATAAGAGACATATGCTTTAATAATAACATTTTGATGTTTTAATCATTTTCCTAAGTCTTATTTGACTACAATATTAATCTTGCAAATAAGCTACACACATTCAAGGTGAAACATATGAATTCCCCATTACTAGAAATCATCTGTAAATCAAATTTGCATTGCTCCTGAACTCCCTAATCTGCTGAATGTATTCTCAACTTCATACAACTGAAAATCCACTGTGCTGAAAATGGTTCTGCAAAGCCATTTAGACCAGAGCAGGAGCCCTATCAGAAGGGGACAGTAAGTCCGTTGTTAAACACAACACATGACCAGGAATTGTTAATTATCTGTCATGACTCATGAGCCTACCTTTACTTGCTAAATTATATTAAACAAATGTTACCTTTTGCAGAATTCTAAAATTCATCTTTTGTTTAAATGAGGATTAGTATCAATTTCTTTTTTTTTTTTCTCTGTTGAAGAAAAATGTCATGAAAGTAACATCCTCACCTATCCGGCAGTTTGTTCAAGATGTTCAAGTTGTTCAAGTACAAGATGTTTACCTGCCCTCCCTTTAGAAATACATATTCAAGAAGCATTGGTCCTAGTGTGCCACTTGAAGCCTTGTGAAAACTCCTACCTCTCCCTTTGATTAATCCTTTTCTTTCATCCTTTCTAATACTAGCCCCATTTCAAAGACTGATCACAAAGTCTTCTTCTTTGGACTATTGTTTTAATCATGGCATATCCTAGAATAACCCCTCACACAACAACATGATTACTTGATATCCACAGGGATCCATAGATTACTTGATACCCATAGCTAATGCTATAGCAGCAAATTATTTGGTACCATGTCAAACTTATTTTCTAGGAATAATCACAGTCTTTGATACTGACTCTTGGTAAGTACCCAAAATAGCACTGACGTCCACAGCTCATAATCAGAGAACTGCAAAGCTGTACTCTGGTTAATATTAATATAATGCTCAATAGAGTCAGAGCACAGAAAAACTTCAGCAAACTATTATATGGCATCTTAAAACTTATTTTGACTTTCATGTTTCAGGGATATTAAATATATTTGAAGAATCAATATGAAAGTGATGTCTGTTTCTACATTAACAGATAAACAGCATCCTTCTAAAAGGTAAAATGTAACTACTGGATAAACATCCAAAACAAGTAAGTTTCATCCTGATGCACTGCCTCAACAGCATTCTCAATATATAATATGCTTCTTAAAAACAGTCTAACTCGACTAAAAAGAGATCACCTGTAGGTCAATAATGCAACAAGTCCAGGCTAAATATTCTGTTCAGAAAATGAATGTTAACTAGGAGATGCAAGAACAAACCATGGTCTGATGGCAAGCAGGAGTTCTGGAAGAGCAGCAAGACTTCCTAACTGGTAATGTAGCCTCTGAGATACTTCACATATCTCCAGATGGATCCAGTACTAATTTAATGTTAAGTACAACAAAATTCATAAACTGTGTAAGAGCTGCGTAGAGTTGATACAGACTGAAGCAAAGATCAGGAACTCATGAGAGGGCCTTTGCAACTGCACAGCACAGAAACAACAGACTATATACTACAGTAGTATACAGACTACACAAGCATTAAAAATAAAACAAGAAGCCTATACTGTTCATGAAAGAACAAGAATGCATGCAAAGTCTCTACAAAAAAATCAGGATCAAGGGGAATATATGAATTCTTGACAAATAGGATGTACATTAGGCCCTATTAAACTGTGACCCAAAAAAGAAGACCTTCCAGAATGAGAAATCTTCTAGTCGGTGCCTCTCTTCATCTACTGAGAGATCAGTAGAGATCTCTCTACTGATTTTATGTTCTATTACAAACTCTTCAAATACTTCATCTAAGAATCAATGCTTTTATTTTCCTTCCTCTTCCCTTTGTTTCTATATGATGGGAACAACCTCCTGACCTAGGCTAAACATTCAACACACTAAATCCTTTTCTTCTCTTCCAAGAAATGTGAAAAACATCACTGTTTTCAGTTTTGGCTGTAATCACAGTCCATAGGCTACCCTCAGGCTTGTAGTCCATAGGCTACCATTAGGCTTGTAAATTATATGCAGAGTTTCTGCCTACATTGATCAGGCACTGACCTACTGCAGGAGTCAGAGAGGGAGCTCAGATATGGAGCTGTCACTGCAGACACGAGGTACAATCTGGGGAGCACTGCCTAGCCCCTTGGATCACTCATGCTGTGGGGGAGGGACAACCACCCACCAGGAAACAGCCTGTGAACACCCTACCATGTCCTGACAGCCCCAAGCTCCGTGGCCTACGAAAACCAAATTACAAACTAAGGGATCTGGCCTCAAAAAGGAGAAACAAGTGAATAAAAACAGAAGCAAGCATATACATGTTCTGTTATATTCAGCAAAACAGTTGATCAAAGACAGCTTCTTCTTTAATCCCTGTTCTTTAAGCACCTTTCTTTAGGCCAAGGCTTGAATTTGATTTCTCTGTACCTGGTATGAGACCATCTACTTGGACTGCTGAATTCCCCCACACTTGGCAGAACCCAAAGTCTAAACTCCTCTATAATCCCACCCCCCTTAACCTCAGAGCCACACATATTTGCCTGTTCATGTACTTAGAGAGCAGCCCGTGAAGATGGGAGCAAGGGCAGACACATCCACAACAGCACCCAGGCAACCCCAACCAACCAGCTAACACCAAGCATAACAAGGCAAGACACTGTAACAGGCTGCTTAGGGACATTCAGAGAACAAAACATCATGTTTCTACTAAAAGTTAAGAAAAAAATATACAGACATTCTGTCTACTAAAAATAAATTGTGCGTTTCTAAAGGGTTTTCCAATTATGTGTGAAAAGAACCAAAGTCATACAAAAATCTACTATTTTATAAAATCAAACCCGAAATATTTCCAGAGTGCCCAATAATGGCTGTAACACCACTGTTACAAGGGCCACAAAACCTGAAACCAACTTGCTCAGAGCCCCCTGAAGCAGAGCTCGCCCGGGACAGGGAAGCCTTGTCCCAGGCGCAGAGCCGCCCGGGCTAGAAGCGGGTCCCCAGCTCCAGCACCACGACCAGGCCAACACGTCCCCCTTCTCGCCAAGGCCCCTTCCCGGCCTCCCTCCCGCAAGGCCGAAGGATGCCACGGCAGGAAACACCAGCGGGAGAGGCCTCGGCGGGAGAGCGCCATACCGGCGGCCGAGTCCCTATCCCCGAGGGAGACACCAGCACCCCCGCGAGGCGCGCGGGCAGCGGAGGCCGGGCCGGGGCTCACCCGGGCCTGCCGTTCCAGCTGGGAGTGGAGGCTGGAGCCCCGGAGCCGCTGCACGACACGCGCGATGGTGAGAGACAACCCGCTCTCCGCGTCCACCATCGCCGCGCCGCCCGGACCGCCTTCGCCGCCGCACCCCTGCGGCCGTTACCAGGCAACCGCGGGAGCCGGCGCGGTGCCGCGGCGGCTCCCGGGTAGAAACACAGCCCGCGCGGCGGCGTTCCTCCCCGCGCCGGTGCTCCCGCTTCCTGCAGCGCTGCGCCCGCAGCTCCCTCCCCTCCTTCACCGGGCGGCAAACACGGCGCTGGGCGGAACATTTATATTATTTATATTTATATTTTGCAATGCCCAGAATCTAGGAGAGGATCAGAGCTAAAAATTATTGAACCAAGTGCAGGGAAATCTTAAGAAATGGCTTGTGCTAAATCCGGACGCTGAGAAAAGCGGAGGCAAATCAACTGCCCCGTTGTGTGACAGTGCGTGGGACATCTGGGCTGGCTTTTCTGCCACTTCCATGCTTACATGCATGTATAAAGCTAACTGATAACTGACACTGATTTTTTTTTTTTTTTGTATTTTCTTGTGAGTTAGAGCTCAAATTTCACAGTCTTCAGGGGTACGTTAAACAGCTTAAACACCTCCTTAGGAAGTTAGTGAGAGAGGAAAGAAACCCCTCTGGCTGTTCGCGTGCAAGGGGACTGCACGGTGGGCGGGCACAGGGGCCTTTCCCTTCGAGTTGGGCAGCAGTGAGATGCCTGGCTACAGCCCCAGCTAAACAAGCGAACGGGGCGCCCCGTTGGGTGCCGCGACGGGCGCGAGGCCCCGCGGTGCCAGGCGCTCCACGAGCCCCTGGGTCGTCAGAACAGAGGGGGAAACCAGCGTCAGCCGGGGATGAGTAATTCCCTACGGCTCTCTACGTCCCCTCCAAACCTGTGCTCGTTTCTTACCTTCCTCACTTGCTCATCCGTCATTCATTTCATTCCCTGTTTTCCAGGCTTTTTTTCCCACTGTTTCCCTTCCTCCTTTGCACTAGGTTTTCCTCTGTCAGTCATGCCTCTAATAGAACTAAGACATTTCTTGTAAATGACAGTCAGAAAACAAGGGGATAGAAAGGGAATCTATGCAGTATCTCATTCAGCGCTTCGGGCAGCTGCTTGTGTGTTCTTACCATACCTAGTTATGAAATTTAGTGTTAAGTGCAAGCCTGTCTGCTGCTGCCTTACAAGGAGCTTACCACATTGCAGCCTGTGAAATATAGGATCATTAAAAAAAATCCTTAAATAACAGGCATTGGCAGAATTCCCAATGTGAATAGCATTTTCTTTAGCTTCTCCCCTTGGATCACATGACTAGTTTAATTTTGTTTAGGTGATAAGTGTTTGGCAATTACTGCTTTTTCATTGTGACTTACTTTTCAGTTACAAGTAAGCAACCAAAGTACAGTGAATATACACCTACGGTGAATATATGTTACAATGTCCAGTACCGCATACCAAAGGCAGCTTGCTGGGTCTGGCAGAGGAGCAGGTGTACGTATCTTTGCTTTTCTGGTTTTTCTTCTTCGTCTTTTTTTTTTTTTTTTTCCAGCGGTCTCTTAATTCTCTTTATCACATCCCCCGAACAGTTTAGCTCTTTGCAGCCCTTTCCTCACTTCCATTTGCACTTGCAGTACTCTCAAAAGTTATCCTTTTTTTACTATGTTTTGTATCAAGGTACTGCCATTAGTTATAACAACTGCTCGAATCACAACTGTTCTATATTAATCTGCCACTGCAGATCTGGAAAGTATCAGGAATTTGGCAAAGGAAAGTAAAAATTACACAGTCAGTATCTGATATATTTTCCCCCCTAGTCTCTCTCTCCACCCTTCTTTCCTCTTGTGGGTTTCAGGTTGAGAAAAGAAGAGGATACAAAGCAAGAGATAATTCTTACTGTCATTTTAAGGCCACATGAGGCAAAATGCATTTTAATGCTTCCAAATTATTCTGGAGATCAGTTTATTTCCTGGAATGTAAAATGAGTCGATAAAATAAAGAGGTATCCGAAGGAAGCATTAAGCGCCTGAAAGCATATCTTTTTTTCTCCACAACTGCACTAAGAAACAGGGCTGTTAGTATCACCAAAGAGGACAGTTGCTTGTGCAACATAATAGTGGGTGAAGGAAAATTATTTTTAATAAGTAGTTCAAATGATTCTGTGATCACCAACCTAAGGGATACAAGAGATTTGCCACATACTGTTAGCGAGTTGCTCAGAAGTTTCTTTGGGAATTGGATATGTCGTGTTTCTTGTGGCACCAGGACATGCTTCTTCACTGCTAGCAGAAATTCACTTATGAAATGAGGTTTTAGGTTGAAATAGGTACTCCCTGGATTTCTCATCCAAGTAGGCTCTTGGATGGAGAGAAGCACGTATTCAGTCCTTTGCTTGGTGTGCTCATTCTTTCCACTGGACTAAATTAAATTAAACATTAATCTTAGTTGTGACCCAATACTGCAAAAATGTCCTTATCACATCCACTAGTTCACTCATGCAATCAGAACCACAATGTAGCTAGCGCTTGATAGCAGAGTCTTTTAACAAAATATACAAAAAGAAAGAGAAATTTCTGTCAATGTCTCGTCCTCATCAATTCTAATAGCTGCCAAAAAAGTGACAACATATTTTGATAAGTTTCAATACTTTATTTAGAATAACCAATTCCTGTAATGAGATTTTTTGCTCCAATCTGAAGAATATAGGAAGCTTAGATAATGTAGCTTCACTTATCAGGGCCGAAACCAGCTCTTATTGCAGACTATTGTTCATGAAAAGTAATATATTTTATCTAACAGATGGCTGAACTTGAGAGCTAGACTTCACTACCAATGATGCCAAGGATCATCAGTCTTGTTTTAGGAGTTTCTCATTGCTTCAGTTCTTCATTTTAGGTAATTTCCTACCAGACCTTGGCTTTACACAGGTATAAATCTTCCTGGAAAAGATCATGTATCTCAGGCCCATAATAACTATTAGTGGTACTTTTCAATAACACTGCTGAATCATAACAACAACATTGAGTCATCAGGCATGTAAAGCAAGTAACATCAAAGAAGCCCCTGATTTTTCTGCTATTACTAGTCTTATTCCCTTTTTCATGTGTTTATTATTAACCAGAACAAATTAGTTCTCTAGCAATAATACTCTGTATTTTCTGTTTGTTTAAATCCTCTTATGTATAATTATCATGCCTATCAAAAAATTATTATGCAGTTCTAGGATTTCTTAGGGTGCAAAAGAAATTAAATGTATTGGTCTAGAACAATATGGAGCAAAAGTATATCCTAAATAACAAATAATTTCTGTACAGAGTAGTGTACACTTTATGTATGGCATATATTTTATATCTTAGATTTAATCTATAATTTCACCTCTCTGCAAGTCTTTCTGGAAATTTACACAATTACTGTATGTATCCAGACTTTTAAAAAGGCATGCTTCAACATCAGAAAAGCAGCCATTTCTCCCAGGACGCATAACCGCTTCTTTTGAAGCTCTTAGGACCTTTAAACAACCAGTCAGTAAGCAAGAAATGAATTAAAAGAACTCCCTCAGAACTCTACCCTTAGTTAACATCTTTAGATCAGAGTTTCGTAGGCCATAGATATGCCAGAGTGAGATTCTATATTGCCCCTTTAAGTCTGTTGAGTTTAGTGAGACGAAGTGATGTAAATAAAAGTGGAACTTGCATTTTGTTTGTGACGGGAACGTCTTAGGACATTCTAAGAACTTAGAACTATCTAAAAATCATATGGAATGTTGTAATTTTAGTCTTAGTATTTTATCGTATCTGAAACTATGATTTTCCACATTTCTGTTATATGATATTGAATATTACTTTACTGTAGTTTGGTGCCATATCCTATTCACAGGATTACAGAATGGTTGAGGTGGGAAGGGACCTTTGGAGATCATCTTACCAGGTGAGTTTTGCGTATATCCATAGAAGGAGATTCCACAACATCTGTGGGTGACCTATTCCAGGGCTCTGTCACCCTCACAGTCAAGAAGTTTTTCCTCATATTCAGGTGGAAGTTCCTGTGCTTCAGTTTGTGACTGTTACCTCTCATCCTATCATTAACCACCACGAAAATAGTCTGACCCCATTCATTGCAGCAGGGAATTTTTCTTCTATGCAAAATGTAATAAACGTTTTAAGGGGCTCCGTTGCATCTTTTTTTCAGTACTTGGAAAATACATGACTTACAGATTCATGTCTTCAGTATGCATGGCAAGTCTTCAGCAATCAGTAGGTCACTTGGAATACATTATTAGTGTCCAAATGAAAGCATTTGTCTCTTTAGTCATTAAGAAGTAGAACTATAACTTCACTGGAGAGCTAGCAGAATAAGGTTCCCTGTCATATCAATTTCAGGTAATTTTTATTCCTCTGATTAAGATTTGATGACAATTAAAGAGGATCTATCATTTTTCCAGAAACCTTTTTCATTGTGAAAGATTAATAGGCTGATAAGTTCCTTTTAAAACTGTTTTCAAAGGTAAGAATAAGCCAAGAGGATAAGGAAAATCTCGGGGTTTTTTTTTTTTTTTTTTCTAATTCTTTCCCCATGATTATATACTTGGAAGATACCCACATGCAGTAACTGTAACTGAAGAAGCGCTATAGTTTGGGCCACAGGGTTCCTCACTTCTGCTACTAGGATTTTTCAGTTTACCCTTAAAGCCATATTTTTTCAGTTAAAAAAAAAAAAACTAGAAATGTTAGTTAGATAAACAACAAAATGGAAAAACTGAATGAGCTGAACATAAACAGAACCTGCTTGAATTCCCCACAGTTTTTTCTCCACTGATGGTGCCCTTCTTTCCTTGTACGGAAAAATGCTTTATGCCATTGAAAGGGAGCACATGGCACTGAATAAATATCTTAACCAACTATGGAATAGAATCTCAGCTGATAGATCTCAGGCTGTGGCAGAGGCCTGAAGAATTTTATACTGAAATGCTTGATAATTGTCCTGTCTTAGTCCCAAAGAGATTAAGTCAAAAGGTAAATCTGAGCTCTAATTTCTAAAAAAAAGTTGCTCTGATTTTATGTACAGGACTAGTTTATAAGAAATATGTTTGCAGAAAATAGTTTCAAAAATTGAGTACTAGTGTTCTCTTTTACATTTTTGTTAATTCTATTTTTTTTTCTTACATTTTTGTTAATTCTAAGTTTTTTCTTAATTCTAAAATTGGTAAAGTAAATTCAAGGTAAAGCCTTGAATTCTTAGTAACTTCTCAGACAAAAAGTACAACTGTTTCTAATCATCTTGAATATAATAGTATTGTATATGACCTATCAGCTATGTCATGATCTGATGTTTTAGAATCGATCTGACTATTTCCTTCAGAATCCAAATTTAGTTTACGGTGTTCTATATATAAGGTCTTGTGAAGAAGATATTCCAGCACAACATAATTCAGTTAAACAGTTAATGAAATAAGTTGTACTTTTATCTATTTTGCCAGAGCATTACAATGTGAATTTCAACAAAACTTTAATGAACCGTCATTTAGAATTAAGTGAAGATTCCTTGGGAAGTCTGTCTTTAGGAGGTATAAAATTTCAGATGGCATTTCTGGTTTCCTTTGAAAATAAAATTCCGACATTGCTGGCTTTCTTAACTGAAAACTAAATTTAATTTAAAGAGATAAGCTCTCTGAAAGTTTGTGGTTTGAGAAAGATTATACTTCTGGTACAATGAGGTTTAAACCCAGTCTGTGCGAGAGTAGAATCTGGAGGCATTCCACTAGCTATAACTTAAAATATTTACAGTAACCTTTCCTTGCTCCCTACCAGCTCAACAAATGTTTTAGGCAAAGCTTGTAAAAATAAAAAACTAATTGTCACTGATCTTTCATCAAGGTTCAAAAATCTTATCATCAGAACTGTCTTTTCTGCATCAGTTACTCCTTTTTCCTGGACTGCAGGACTGTAGAATGGATACATTAGAATAAAGAGAAAAAAAATGAGATCAAATAAGGTATGTCAATAGAGGTACAAAAGCCATAATTCATACTCATAGTTGAACATATGAAATTTACACTGCTGCTTTATATTGCTTTGTCTGTACAAAGCACACTTAACACCAGTGCAGTTGTCTACTGAAAGACCCAAAGCAATAAGTGTGAAATTTCAAATATAACTTACTGATTTCAGATATAAAATATAAAAATGCATTGGAAAAAATCATCCATGGCATTTTTTCAAATATGCCTTTTCAAAGTCAAAATTAACAGAACATGATATAACTTTTCCATATTCAATGATTACATACCAAAGATTCAATTTCTCATTTGGGTGACAGATTTTTAAGGCTAAGGATATTTGGGAGCCCTGTGTGAAGCTCATTGTAACAAAAAGTGGATGTAAAGAAGCCTGAACAGAATTTGCCCTTGGACTTTGTTTCTCATTTCCTTTGGGAGTTGAGTTTTCTCATTGGCATCTTTAAAATTGTTTTGTAATGTAAGCAAAGACTGAACAATGAAAATGATTTTAAATCTTACATGCTTTCAGTCACATTAAGTCCCTGCACAATGTAATATTTTATAAACATAGGCAAATAGTCCAAACTAACTATGGCAATTGTTTCTCTAAGTGTATTTTGTTTAGAATTTAATTAACATGACAATAATGGCAATAGTACTATCTTCTAGATATGTAGTATTTCAGTGTTTGAATATTATTTTGAATAATATTTTGATGTGGCTCTATATGGAAATCATTTTAATATACCAGGTCAGCTCAGGACAATAACTGAGGTAAAGCAAAACCTTACATTATGACTAGGAGTATTTTGGCATCACTATATGCTTGACATGCCTATCTCAGTTACGACTTTTGTTCAAAAGTTGTAATTGACAGCGGTTGTCAGAAAAGTCCCAAGTACAAATTGGCTAATCTGAAAATTAATATAAAAATTCCAAAAATCAAGACGTAAAACAGATCTTCCACTAGTCTAAGTTACCTTTGCTGACGATCAGTCTGTACCTCGTCTCACTTAGTTCAATAATTAGTTCAAACTGTCAGCTAGCAGAGTTCCAGTTAACAACAAAATATGGCCTGGAGGTTGTCACAGTAAAAGAACAAGCGTCAAACAGCACAAAGCTTAGCTGTGTACAACAAAATACTTAGCCATGATACTAACTTAAAGTTATTTTCATTCTAGTAGTCTGCTTGAATGTGACTGTCCTATTATCACCCTATCTGAATGCTCCTTCATGCAAAATCATGATGAAAAATAGTAAAATTCTAGTAGACTTCACATACCTTTGTGAAGATTTGCTTTTTGTTAGATCAAAATTCTACTTGAGATAATTTCTTTTAAAAACTAAAATGGTCAGATTCTTCTGAATTCTCTGTGTAGCTGTGTCATAGTCAGATGCCCTACTGAAAATATTTTATAGTCTTTTATTCTTTACACTCACTTCATGGTCTGTTTGAAATGAGTAAAGTTCATACTAAAAATCAGTCTTTGATAAGAGATGTCAATTATTTACTTTGATAACTAGCATCAAGACGTGTATCAGAAGGTCCTGAGAAGCTTGTGCTGAAATGCTGATATAAATCTGGTAGGAGTGACTGACTGTATACATGCAAGTAATTTAAAGTGCATAACTGGAACAAGACCTGAAAAGGAAAGCCAACGTTGATCTATTTGCTCATCTCCTGTTTGACAAACGCTAACCCCATTTCTGAGGTTCCTATTCTCATAAAGCCAGTATATTCTTCTCCAGGAAACCACAACTCAGACATAGATCCTGTCTGCAACAGGACACTAACATCCAAAGTCTCCAAAGAACAGAAGTTATGTGTCCGTTTTTTAACTACCAAGCAACAAAGAATTCATAAAAATACATCAATTTGTGTATTCAACTTCTTGTGCAGACAAACTATGTCAAATTAGAGGACTGCTGACCAGAGAAAGCTTGATTCTGATAAAAATTAAAATCTTCAAGAATTACTTTTGTTGAAGTGATCTATAAATGTAATGTTCATCATTTTCCTAGCAGAGACAATACTTCCTTTGCTAATCTTAGCTTAGGTTCACTTAAGCCAAGGGACATGTAATTACTGGGAATTCAGGTGGCAATAAGCAAATTTAACTTGCGTTATTTCAAATGTGTTTGTAATACCTTACAGAAACTGATCTTCTTCCAGAACTTTAGGCGTCATATCAGATGACCCTAAACAAAGACACTCCAAACTTTGAGAGCTTGATATGGCTTCAGACATACTGGTACCAATTTGCCTAATAAAATATCATCTGACTTTCTCTATTTCCATTTTCATTTCATAACATCGGTGCTGTTTCCTACTAACTGTACAAACAGTCCCTTAATAATTTAGTAGTTCTCATGAAACTAACATCTCTGTTTCTAATTCTGCAGAAATATGGAAACCCATTTGATCGTAATGTCCTGAGTATAGCCTGGTTTCTCTTTAGAGCAGAGCTGTCTGATAAATATAGCACTGCAGCCGGTCTGAAGAGCCTGTCGTTTTCCTGACTCTTCCACTGGTCCACTCGGTGGCCTGTGCCAAATCACTTCACTTTCCTGTGCTTCATTTTTTTTCATCTGTAAATTGAAACTCATAGCAACTGCAGTTAGCATAATTAGCTTCCTTCATCTACTTCTTTGAGCTCTAATAATGAAAAGCACACTGCAAGAGCTGTAAAATAATGTAACTTACTGAAGCGTCTCTTTCTTTGTTACACACTTAACCAAAATCTTAAAAAGAGAGAATTGAAGTTCTTGATTCTTTCACGTTATTTAGCAGTCTATTTCATTTATAATCTACTACACCTCTATGAGACTTACTAAAGACTTGACTGCTTTCAAGAGCAGTTGTATCATTCTCTTGTCAATGTCATGCCTATGAGGCACGTTGCAGCCTATGAGGGCTGTTTCTGGTGTCACCTTCCTTAACGAATTTTGCCTTCACCTTATCCTTCACCTTGGTGAATTTTAAATGACAGAATCTGGCTCCAGTGTACAAAAACATGTCAGAAACAGCTGATGGGGTTGGTATAATAGTTTGCCAAGCCACATGTGACATCTTGGCCATGTGTTCATATTGGCAAGCTGGCATGTGTTCCATACCTCAGGATATGCAGAGCTCTTCCTTGCATCTCCAGCTTGGATCCTGAACTGTTAATTCTGGCAAACTAACATCTTCACGTGATAAACGAAAAAAAGAATAGGTCCTCTGTATAGCCTACAAACAGAACAAGCGAGTATTTTTTTTTCATTCATTTCTCATAAGCACTTATGCCTCAGTTATCCTAATGTGGTAAAAGCACACAGTGGGCTCCAATAATGCAGTGAGCATTCTCATAAATTCTGCCCTCAATTTAAACACGAATTTTTACCTGTAGCACTTGAGTACCCATGGAGAGGGGTGTTACAGCTGAACCTTGTGCTAGGACAGTGTTGGTGAGTACATGCCAACACAAATAACAACATGTACTGTAGAACATGTTGGAGTGGATTGTCACTTAAACTAACAACCACAGAGCTTTGAGATGCATCCCCGACTCTCTGATCTTGTCTTACTGACTGTGAGCATGTGTCAGAGGACTTCTCTGTGATCTCATGTTACTCTGGACAGACAATTATATACCATACATCACACATAATTCTTCTAAGCAGTCTTTCCTAAACATTATACGGCACCTACATAGCAATCCTCGGGACCAAAACTGAATTTCTGACTTTTATTTCACCCAGAAAGCCATCAGAGCCTTTAACATGACTCTGAGACTGGAGATACTTTCCCACCATGGTGTATCCAACCTGAAGATTTACAGAGAGGATGTGGCATATTCTTCCCATTCATCAGTGAGACTTGAGCATTGCACAAAAGCCATGTCATCATCTGGGCCCTCTCTTCTGAACAAGATGATAAAACAATCTCACTGAATCCCCACAAACATGTCAAGGCCCAGCTTTAACGGGTCTGATAGGTCGTCAGCTAGATTATACTGCAAATAACCAAGAAATTCAAATACCATGAATTGGCACTTCGAAAGAAAAGTGGCCATCCAAAAAGTCATTTAAAAGATACCTCAAAATGTGTCCAGATTTACTATAATCTATCAAAACCTGTAGAGTGTCCAGACATTTATTAAACTACATGCTACAGCACAGTCATCCATAACGACAGGAGAAGTGCTGTGGGGACAGCAACAGCACCCTGTTTGCCTTTGATACCCTTCACAGTTAGAAAATGCTATTTCAAAAATGACTCGTTGTGCAAGGTGCTCTGAAACAAATCGCATCCATCTCATATTATTTAATTTAGATAGTGATAAACTGTTTTTAACTGCAGTTATTCTGAGACACTAATGGAGCTCAAGCTGCCTTGAAAAAGCACTTGGAATGGACTACACTTAAAATAAATGTGCTCCTGAGAATTTCATGTGTTTTCCAAAACTGTGGCCTAATTCAGATCTTCCAATAGCTTATGTTTGTGTTGAGTAACAACACTGAATTAGTGGCACTATGCCAACATAACTCTGGCAAGCGAGAACAGAAGTAAACCATGATTTTCCATATATATTTCTTCTAAGTCATTTATTTTATTTCATTTGCCAAGACCAAAAAAAAAAAAAAAGGAGAGAGAGACCTGGCAACAAACTCAGAACTATCCGCAGATTTGAAACAAGATAATAATAACCTTTTCCAAATTCATCATTTTACAGGTAGAGTTTCCATTTAAACTTACGTAAAGATCTTTGGCAAACTAATGAATAAAAAAACCAAAAAACAGGTTTATCATGAGGCAACTATAATTTCATATGGTTTTATTTTAGATGAGAAAAGCATTATATAAATCATATGAAACAACACCAGTATTTTTTTTCAGCTACTAAGTCAGTGTGTTCAGTGTTTGAAAATACAAGAAAAGAAAAAGGATCTGGACTAAAGAATTTAAATGACAGATTCTTTTGCTATCATGGGTTAGTTGGTCTTCTTCCACTACAGAAAGAAAATATATATATATATATATATATATATATATATATATATATATTTCAACATTTCTCTAAACTATAAACAGAATCCCAGTACAGCACCTAAATTGTTTTTTAACTATCGAAATCATTTTTTTTTTTAGTAAATTGGTGTTAATAAAGCAGCCAACTCAAAGGACATTCTTGCTTAAAACTTGTGAAGTTAAGAACTTTTTTCTTAAATCTTGTGGGTAGGCAGTGAGATGACGCTGATCAGCAGGAAGGAGAGTGTTCAATTAGCCAAATACAATGGAGAGAGAAATGATGTTAAAATACAGAAACTCACAGCTGTCCAGACAGCAAGACTGTTGGCTCTGCATTAGAGAATAGTAACTATTAAATTTGCACAAAAAAATGCCTAGAAAAAAAATCTCTTTATCTCAATATGTTTCATGCAGAAACCTACTCCAAAAGGAAAGACAGGAGTTCACAGTAAACTCTTCCTCCTTCGGTTTGTTGATTTAACTGCAGATACTGAATGCAGCTCTGCCAGGAACAGTCACTATTCACCCAGAAGTTCTAAAGGAAAGAGTGAAATTATTAAACATTATGTGTAATCTGTTGCTTAAAACCTTACTGTCAAGGAAAAGGTTTTTTGCCAACATAATGTCCATGCTTAGAAAGGTCTCCAGGGAAAATCCATGGGATTACAGAGCAGTCTGCAAGCCTGGCAGAAAGAGAACTGGTGAGTACTGCAGTAATGTGAAAAAAATTCTGGGCATGTTTTTTCTATGCTACTTGTGTAGAGGAAGGTCACACCTTGCAGATTGAGAGGTCTGATTCTGTGAACAAGATGATCCACTTGGATAAATTATAACTACATAGTCACTGGGGCTGCGTGACACAGCACTCGCTCACTCGATGCAGACCAGTTGCTGGTAGAAATCAGTGGCTTCTGACGTGAACCATGGCTCAGTTTTTAGCTCAGCCATCTGGGTCTCTCGCACGGCACTGCCTGCCGCCCCAGTGCCCTGGCTCGTGTGCTCTCCCCACCGCACAGCCGTGCCAGCGGGTCCAACCAAGCAGACTGTGTCCACTGGTCTCCTCCAACATCACACGGCTGCTCTATTACTGCCTGGTCTTCGTTGCTCCTCCAAGAGGGCCTTCCAGAGGCCTGAGGTGATTCAGCATGTGCGGCAATCAGTATCTACAAACAACTGTGGAGAATCATTCTATGTTGAGGGAGCCAAGCTTTGCACGCCAGAAGGAAGTAACTGACCCATAGAAGCAGAAGTTCAAGACCAACATCATGATCAATCAGCAAACTATCGGTCTGGGCTGAAACAGGGAACAATATGATTGAAAGATGAGAAATAAAAAGTAGGAATGAAAGACACCTGTGAATTTAGCCCCACAGGACACTTTGCTACAGCTGTTCTTCACTTTCAAAAATGCTTCAGAAAGTGGGGGAAAGGGCAAAGTAAAGAGCTTTCTGCTGATGCCAAGTCATTCAGGAGGAGAAAAGAAGACTGACTTTAAAGAGTTGCAGAAAGATATTGCTAATATAATGGGAGAATAAAAATCAATGAAAATTAGAAACCAATTAGAATTTGTCATGTACAGTGCAGGACTCTAAACTAGCTATTATTATGCAGGAAAGACTACTGAAGTCAGAATAGATCCATTTATAAAAATATCAATTTAATTCTTAGTTGTTACAAAAAAGACAAATAAGATTACAGGAATTATTAGTAAAGGAGCAGAGTGGGGTGGAAGAAAAGACAACACTCAATACACCATTATTTAAATCTCTGGTTACCCCTTCCAAAAGACCATGGAAGAACTATAAAACTTCTAGCCCGGGGCTACAATGTTAATGAAAGATGTGAAACAGCTTGTTTACTAGGAATGAGTGACTAATCCAACGCTATTTGGACACGACAGAATGACAGAATCATGAGCGGTCCAGAGAGGTTGAACAGAGGGTGGTAACTCACAGCCTCGGTGCAATCCCTTCACTAGTGCTTCATTTCTGGAAGAGTTCCAATGATCCGGCCAGATCTGTTCTCCTCTCTTGACCAGTGACTCAGTCTCCCCAAGTGCAAGAACTGGAGCTTCTCGGTACCTTCCTCCCTACCTCCATTCATCCCGTTGTTCCCTTCATTTTAGCCAGGTCTCCTGGGGCTCACTAGGAGACACTACCCAATCCAGTTCAGTAACTCTGGAAGACCACTGGACAACAAGAAGTGCACAGTCTCAGACTATATTGACAATGTAAAGGAAATGTAATTTTCCTCTTCAATAGAAACATTGCTTCCTCCCGGTACAGGAATAACCAAGCTGTAATTTGTAAAGCAATTAACCTCTCACCCCACCAGCACAGTGGTATATCCACTATAAAAACTGCAGATTAAAGATGAATTCAGAGAAAACACAGTCTCAAATGCATGGTAAAAAGTAATACAGGAAGTACTGCTAATATCAGCCATTCAATACAACTGAAACTGGAAACATATCCAATTATTTTTCTAACGTAGGTCTAATAGAAGGTGCCGGGAATCGGGAAAGATCTCTAGCACATTAAGTATGACTCGAGAACAACAATCTGACATCTTGTTTACAGAAAGGCTCTAATTCCATCACAGGTTACTTAATCTACTAAAGGAATTGGTAAACAAAATTATCCAGATGATGTTTTGCAGCAGGTGAAGCTATTATAATAATTTATAAGAAATTATTGTAATGGTTTCTTTTGATACACAGAGGTCTCAGACCAAAAACTTAAAGCTCAAAAATCAATCCAATTGGATGCTATTTTTTTTTAATAGAATGAAATACCCTAAAATATAAAGAGTTTGTTGAGGTGACGCTCAGATAAGGAAAAAAGCAGGAACAGTATTTGCTGTAGAAGAGGATTTTCAAAAGAAAGAAAAATTATTAACCAGAAGTTTGGGCAGCTTCAACTAAACTTACCTAATCTTGCTGTTATGTTTCAAGAGCAACAACAACAAAATTAACCCTTAAGCTCAGCAGTCCTTTCCAAAAAGCATCTTTTACTTTTCCACTAAATTAGCATGTCTTTTGGCTGCCACTTCAGATAACAAACAATTGGGTTTGTTGAATTCATTTGAACTTGACAGAGGAAATGTCCAGGAAAAACTGGAATAATTCAAAACCAGGACTAAAACAATTAAAATCTGCATATATGTAAATGAGCAATGATTGCCATTTAATAGAGTGGTTGATTAGTAGCACCCGTCAGTTTAGTCATATAAAACAAGAATGTAAAGGTGAACTAGACCTTCACTTTGTTCTAAAGCTGAGAGAAAGAAAATCACTTTTTTCAGAGACTTTGGTGCCATATTCAAGCTTAGTACTCAATCATTGTAAAAATGGAAACATACTTTAACTTACATTTCTTAAATATAATTTTCACACTTTTTGAGAGTCATCCGTGGAAAAAGTAAACCAGAAAGTGCCTTTTTGCATTGATTTCCTACCACTATGGTACACCAGTGGAACTGGAATTGAATCCCACTGGACAGAACGCTTCCTTCTGGTGAAGCAGTTGCTCTGTGAAGCACATCCTATACACTGATTGCCAGCTGGAGTCTGTAGCAAGTCAGATTACAAACATTACAAGAATTTGCACAAGAAATAGAAACCTTATAATTAATTTGTTAAAGAAGTGAGAATTTAGAAAATAGAATTTGAGCTTTCCAGACTACTCTCCTGCTGACCCATTCTAGTTCATGGCACTGCACATTAGGGCTGGAGAGGCTGGAAAAGAAATCCAGGCTTCCAGTCTTTGTGTGTCGGCTTTAAAGGAGAGAAATAAAATTATTATTACTTGAGGCCGGTCGCGCACGTGCCTCATTACTCTTCCTATTTAATTAGAAGGTGTTCTACATGTGAAATTTCTTTTCAGTTATTGCAGGGATTATTATATAACAAAATGTTTTACCATGAGCTATTCTACATCTTCACTATCTTTATTGGGGAAAAAAAAAAAGCAAAATGGTATACTGCAGATTAAAAGCCCATGACATTGTTGAAACACTGGAGAGGATGATGTTTGTGTATTTAAAACCCAGAGCAAATAAAAAGAGATTTCTTCTAAATGACCAAGATGGTTTTATTTTACTCTAATGTATAACTAATATGCAACAGTTTGTCGCTTCATCAGGATTGTGTATAAGTTGTGTACAACTCTGCACTGATAAAATACACAGGTTTGTGTTCACAACAATTTTAATACTGTACTTTCATAAGGTTTGATCTAAAGGACACTGAAATTAGTAAATCTTTCCACTGACTTACTGGGTGTTGAATCAGGCACTAACAGAGCTTCTGTATGAAGTTAGTGAAGCACTTCACCAAATATGAGGAATGACCCTTGTTTTTCTGAGCCAGCTCACAGCCAGCCAGTCTTCAGTTCATTTTGAAAAATGCAGAGAAAATAACGGGCTTTGCAAATAAGCACGCAAACTCCTCACGGTCCCTTTCTTCTGTGCCCTTTCGTTCTGCTCCTCTCATCATTTTACATGTTGTTGTCTGAGACTGATTTATCGCTCTCATCACTTACTGCTCGTGATTTATTGGCTGTGGCTTTAACAGACTTCCTCTGAGAAATATTGCAGATACGTGAGTGGGAGCCATCTCGCAAGGGGTTAATGCTATAATCTTTCTCCAGCGTGTTTATAATCCCACCAGTAGGCCAGTCAGAGGAGAGGGTGGATCTAGGAAGGTGCGGGAGGCAACGTGTGCGTGTTGCATGTGGAGGTGCTTTCATGCCTTGCTCTTCTGAACCTCGACTGCCCCGCATGCCACTGGAATAAACCACCCTCCCTCTGAGCGGGGTCCTGTGTGCTGGGTATTCCTCATGGAGACTTAAAGGAGCTTCCTGGTGCAGCTCCCTGCTCACAGGCTGCTGTGGAAGATTTCATTGAGAAATGGTTGTGTTTGCTGAAAGAATGGGCAGATAGGTGCAAACCCGCCCTTTTCGCCACAAAAGCTAACCTGGGGATACCAAAGAATGGAAATTGTGGATGATAGCTTACTTGGGAATGGCACCAATATTTCTGCTTTCCTGTGTCATATCATCTTGGAAAACGACACTTTCTTCTGTGTGGATGATCCACCTTATCCCTCTAAAGGTATGTGTAGAAAATCATTTTTTGGGGGGCAGCTTTAGTTTTCACTGAAAGTAGAGATATTATAGAGGAAAACAGCTACATGAAGTTTTCTCTAGGAGGGAGTGCAAAATCAACTGTTTGCTGATAAGTTAGCATAAGAAACAGGCAGGCAAGGTTTTAGTATGTGCTGATGTTCCCAGTTAAAAATCCAGCTAAAACAAATTAATGTTTTTTTACTCTTCAAACAATTCATTAACAGCAGAGTTATCTGATCTAATACCATGTATGAAAGTGATTAAATGTGAAATTATAGCACTCTGGAGATGAGAAAAAAATCATCCACGTATTAAAATAGTTATGATTGTCACCTCA
This sequence comes from Crypturellus undulatus, assembly GCA_013389825.1. Lineage (NCBI taxonomy): Eukaryota > Metazoa > Chordata > Aves > Tinamiformes > Tinamidae > Crypturellus > Crypturellus undulatus. The sequence continues at coordinate 502,024 of VWPW01012977.1, forward strand.
TTTCCCACTTCTACATAAAGGAGGAACTTCCATCAGTGGTGAGTGGTGCCCACAGAGTGACTGGTGCAGAGAGGGTTTTTAGGAGTCGCATGGGGCTCCCCAATGCCCTCTGTGCTGCAGCTATTGCACTGTAATATCATGCAATTTGGGTAGACCAGAAGTTTAAGAATTTCAGAACTTGCACTGGTTTTACGCTCGTGTAAAAACCTACGCCTCAGTGAAAGCTTTACCTTTTGGTTGAGGATAAAACACCTGACCAGTGTGTGTTTCCCAACTGATTTTTCCCTGTGACCATTTTCAGATCTGCATCAGACCATTCGGATTCTGCTGTACGCTTTGATATTTTTGCTCAGTGTTTTGGGGAACATTCTTGTCATTACGGTGCTGATAAGAAACAAGCGGATGCGAACAGTCACAAATACATTCCTGCTCTCGCTCGCTGTCAGCGACCTCATGCTCTGCCTTTTCTGCATGCCGTTCACCCTCATCCCCAACCTGCTGAAAGATTTTATCTTTGGTAGTGCTGTCTGTAAAACTGCCACTTACTTCATGGGTAAGTAAGTCCTGGAAATTTATACTTATTTTGCAGTTTATCTAATGGGATATGTGAGAAGCTCATTAAAGACTAGTAAAAAGCTGTTTTCATTTGCCTTTGAATAATCATTAATAACATTAAGAAACAACTTTGTAGAGTGAATATTGTACCGATCTTCTTAATCTGATCCAACAAAACACAGAGGCATCCACTTAGTTTGAAATACATAGAGAAGTGCTTTTCTGGACCAGGTTAAGTGATCAGTATTTTTTTAGGATCAAGCTCTAACCAGGAACACAGCACCTATCTTTGCTTACCCGACACTGACAGAGTTATTAGCAGTTTTCTGATCGCCCAGCAAAAATAGTAGCATTGAGCAGCCCTCCGTTAAATAAGCTTTTGCTCACAGCTTTCTAGTACCACCACACAGAGAAACACAGGGAAAAAGAGAGGAAAACAGAAATAGTCCAAAGTAGCTGTTATTTGCAGAGGCGGCAGTCAGAGCAAGCACCACTTAAAAATCAGGTATGATGAGAAGTCACCAGGAAACCATAAAACACAGGGCCCTCAGACAGAGCTTTTAGAGACTGGGTTTGAAGAACACCATCTATATACGTGCCTTGCTCTACCCTCTTTGGCTGTTGAGGTAGGGCCAGGAGTTTTGGACTGCTGGGGCTATGAGCATCTGGGTAAGTGATTCTCGTCGCACTTTCAATACATGTTTTGTGCTTGTTTCTTAAAAAAAAAAAAAGAAAAAAGAGAAAAAAATGAAAAAGAAAAAAGGAAAGAAAGAAAATGAGAACTCTATGTGAAGTTTTTGCTCACTTGTGAATTACCCTGGGCTAATTACAGAAACTACAGAAAAAGTTTCCTTTTCAACCTGTGCCCTTGAGAACTTCAGTGTAATGTGAAAGTACACAGCGAAAGGGTGGGAATGGAAAATCAACATCTTTCTGCAGATAAAACCAATAAAACTAAAGGCCGCGTTTAAACAAATTATAATGAATTGCTGCCATGAGTACCATAAAAAATTACTGAAGCCCCATCAGGTTTCTCTTGTTTCACACTGCATAAATTGCCTTATAAAAAGTCCAATGGACTATTTTCAAATACTAAACTTTTAACTAAGAAGCTGTAATATTTTAAGAATCAGCCCCCACTTTCCCTGTTATTGAAATTTCATGATGTGACAGAGTGAGCGCTTTCTCTTGGGCTCCCGGAGTTAGGGCACAGAGCAGGGGTATCAGTATGGAGCTTTAGCCATCTTTAGCTGAGGCACTGTTCAGTGATTCAATCAGTGTGACGTTCATAAATAATTTAGATTGTAAGTATTTTGCTACTTTTTTTTCTAAATGTGCACAAAAATTTAGCAAGAGGAGCTGAGTATAACAGGAATTGTTCAAAACAAGACAATAACCTATTTCTTTATTTTACATTTATAGGTGTCTCTGTAAGCGTATCTACATTCAACCTGGTTGCCATATCACTGGAGAGATACAGTGCCATCTGCAAACCTTTACAGTCCAGGGTCTGGCAGACAAAATCTCACGCCTTGAAAGTGATTGCTGGGACCTGGTGTGTTTCCTTCACGATCATGTCTCCATACCCAATCTACAGCAAACTGGTGCCATTCACCAAGTACAACAACAGCACAGCAAATATGTGTCGCCTCCTTTGGCCAAGTGATGTCATTCAACAATCTTGGTAAGACACAAATGGCTGTTAGCAAATGCATAATTATCTAGTGGAAATCAGGATTTCATGGTAGCATTAAGCTCACTGAAAAACAAGCATTAACCTTTAGCAAATGTTCACAGTTCTATCATGCTTATTTAGAAAATGGAAAAATCTGTTTTTTAAGCTGCCTACATTTTGAAACTTTTATGACTTTCGCCTTAGGAATGATACCTAACCTGGCAACAGTTCTCAAACCACAGCCTGCTAAGCCCTTACTGTCACTTTATTGAAAGCAGCTATCACTTTTCAAGCAGGAATATTTCTTGCTTTCCCTCGATCTAATGTAATCCTCATACTTTCAGAGAAATCCTTGATTAATCTTAGAAAAACACAGATGCACACCAGCACCCTCCTGTGTGCTGCCTTTCCTGTTAATGCTTGCTTGAAGGTTCCCTGAAGCAGGGAAGAAGTAGAGTATGGAAACGTGGAGAGCTTACAAATGCCCCTGGGGACAGAATGAATTTGGCCACTTAGGATGATTAGGATGATTAGAGTAATGAGAGGAGAGGCAGTGCTTAAAGTCCTACACAGCCAAGCAGAGTAAGTAAATAGCAGCTTTCTGGAGCAGCAGCCCTATGTAGGTGTTGTGTCCTTGCATAATGGCCAAGCACTTCAGCTCATGCTGAGGAGACATGAGGGGGTTTTGGCCAGGGGAGATTAATGGAAGTGGGGTACAGAATTAAGGGATGTGCACTTCAGTATGGTGCATGTAGAAGTATAGAGAACTCATACCGATGTGTTCAGGAGTCTTGGGTATTTGCCAGCATGAACACAGATGGGCAGGAGGAAAGCTCTTGGCAGGGGGTGAAATTCTCCTCTCTGATATATCGTTGCAGACCTTGAGGTGCTTTAATGAGTCCCAGCAAGCAGAATTATGGGCTCTCAAGTACATTTAAACAGAATGATTTCCCCGACTTTGAATCCCCACAGAGTAGCTGCTTGCAATTGCCCACATGGGAGAGCAGTGGATATCGATGTGCAGCCAAGCAACAGGCATCCCCTCCAAGGAAGGGATTTTCCGTCCTGGGAACCTACCCATGAACCTCTGAGGCCCCAGGGACAGAGGGGAGGCTTCTCATTTCTAGAGCTGTCAAAAACATCATTTAAATTTCCCTTAAAAAATTTCAGCAAAACATCTAACTACCCCTTCCCGAAATGCTAATATAAAAAACAAGTTACTACCCTGGCTTTGTGCTTCTCCCTCATCATAGACTCTTGCAATCCTTCAGGTACACGTTCCTGCTGCTCATTCTCTTTCTTATACCCGGAATCATCATGATGGTTGCATATGGCCTGATTTCCCTGGAACTCTACCGAGGAATAAAATTTGATGTCAGCCAGAGAAAATCTGCACGAGGTAACAGTACCTGGGGATTGCTTTTTTGGGTTATAGTTGAAGATATGAACAGTAGTATGATGCATTTTTTGTTCTAAATAATTCCATTCTCTAAGGAATAACTCTTCACATATAGCTTGTTTCAGAAGAACTCAGATAGGGTCAGTCTAATTTCTGATTTGTTTGTTATAGAAATATTCAGATTTTTTCTTCAGGCCAATGGATTAGGATCACTTTTTACCAGTAAACAACAGTCCCTAGCTATGGACAGAAACATAGTTTTGACAGTTATCTCCACTGAATCCTTGAGCAAATGGTGCTCATGCTTCTTTTCCCATCAGTTTGTTAAGACACAAGAACCCTGGAGGGTAGCAGGCTCAAAAGATCTAGTACACAAAGTGAGAGGAAGGACAGTTCTGTCTTTGCAGCAGCTGTTTAGCCATGAAGACTCTGTAGACTCAGCGCTCACAATCCTTTCTGTTGTTTGTATTCTGAGCCACTGTTCAGAAGGGTTTTGCCAACTCTTAAGCACTAATTTATACATACAGAAAGAAGAGCAAGCACCAGCAGCACCAAGTACGAGGATGGAGATGGATGCTACTTGCACAAGGCCAAAAGAAAGAGAAAAACACCACTGCAACAGCTCTCGGCTACCGGCAGTAGCAAAATAGACCGGGCAAGAAGCAGCAGCTCCTCTGCCAACTTAACGGCCAAGAAGCTCGTCATCCGCATGCTGGTGGTGATCGTGATCCTGTTCTTCCTCTGCTGGACGCCCATCTTCAGTGTGAACGCGTGGCGCGCCTTCGACACGTATTCCGCAGACCGGCGCCTCTCGGGAGCACCCATCTCCTTCATCCACCTGCTCTCCTACACGTCGGCCTGCGTGAACCCCATCGTTTACTGCTTCATGAACAAGCGCTTCCGCACAGGCTTCCTGGCCACCTTCGCCTGCTGCACCAAGCAAAAGGCCCCTGCAGCGAGAGGGGAGGCCGGCGAGGAGGAGGAGGGCAAGACGACGAGGGCCTCGCTCTCCAAATGCTCCTATACGCACGTGAACGCGTCCGTACCCCCCTGAGCTGCCTCCGGAGAGACAAGGCTGCTCACAGCCTACGGAAACACAACTATCTATCATCGGGCCTTGGGAAGTGACTGTGGCCTGCGCTGAGCACTGCTTAGTTCCCGAGAAATGAAACACTTGAGCAAACACCGAGAGAATTTCCTGGGAAATAGGATACTATCGTCACCTGAGAATATGCCACCTTCTCTTCAAAGTACCGAGGAGGAAAGGGGAGATGGGGACTTTGTCAAAAGCCCTAGAAGATGGTGTATTTGTTATAAACTGTCCAGGAAAGGGATAAAAGGCATCATTTCTATCAATGGTTTTAGCTACAGTTCTGGGTATCTTATTAAACTACCAACAGTGCTAATAGATTCTCCTCAAATATACATACAAACAAATATGCTTTACTGTTCGCACTTCAATGTCTGTGTGTCGTAATTAAAAGGCTTTTAGTTCCTTTCACTGTGTTTTTTCAAATTATTTTCACTGAGCTGAGAATGTGCTGCTGGTGGAGGCAATTAAGGGAAGGATTCTGGGGAGGAGAGAAAGGGTTTATCCTTCTCCATGGGAAAATCGGGCTTTCAAGTAACATATTTTCTTTTTTTGTTTTTTTTTTTGTTTTTTTTTTAAATAAAGTGGGGAAAAAGAAGCACTGGTGACTTTAAGTATAGGTGGAATGTCCTCTTCATCTAGATGAGAACCTATAATAGACTCATGTAATTTTGGTTTAAATAAAAACCGCAGAACCAGCACAAACACACAGCAAGTGGCAGGTGCTGCCTCAAACCCAAAGGCTTCGGTGGAAGCTGCCGCACCGGGAAGCGCAGGCCGAGGTGTGCGGGATATGTGCAAAAGACGCAGGACTGGCCACCCGAAATGCTGTCCGCAGTGGTAATATTTCACCAAATATCACAAACATTCACTGTCACTCCTAGTGCGGTACTGCACACACACACACATGGAGGCAGCTAGACACAGAAAAGCAGAAACAGCACCTGCAAAAGCAAGAACTGAAAGATCAGGCACTTTGTCAGGTAGCGTACAGCTTTACTAAACTTCGCAACAACTGTTTTCTCCAAATAGACCCACCTGTAAACAGAAGGCACGGGGAAAGCAGTGACCAGTGTGATTACCGGTGTCTTGCCAAGCAAGGACGCAGCCTCCCCGTCGAGCAGCGCGTGTTCAGACGGCGCGCTTGGCTCTGCGGAGCTGGGCAGCACGAGTTATATAAATTATATTGCCTTCTGTTTGTGGAAACATCCCACGGGAGATGCTTCTCTCCTCTGATTCACCAGCATTTTAAAGAACTGGTATCAGAGAGAGATTAAATTTGAGTAGAGTGGAACGTGGATGTGGATATTAAATATAACCACTCTCAAGGTTTTTAATCAGAGAAGGCGCTTTCTTTCCAGGCTGATTTTAAATCGGAAATAGAGTTTGGGTTCCCCACACCCGGGCTCCTGTGCTGCACACAGCTAGTGCCCCACGTGGCTACCTGTGCAGCTCAGCCCTCGGCTGCAGCTATTGTGGCTTTTTGCGCCAACTTGTCCACAGACAGGAAATTAAAAAAAAAAAAAAAGACACTTTTTGTGCACAGAGCATAAAAACAATGTTTTGTCTGCGACGTTAATAAACCTGCAGCTGCCTTGAGGCTGTTGACATTGATCTGATCTTTTCCAAATTCTCGCAGAAATAAATGACAGGATGCAATTCATAGCAATGAAAGAAAATACTTCAGTTCAAGACATGGGACAAAACCTCTACAAACCCGTTCTGCCTATTGAAACTGAAGGAACCAAAACTAGCTGCTTTTGAATTTATGTGGTGAGAAAAGAGAAAAAAATAATCTGAGGTGTTTGATACCATTTGAAAGCCCGACTTCATTACAGGGCAGACATTTAAAATTGTTCATGCAAAAAAACTGTATTTTAGATCCGTAAATGAAAATGTAAGCAAAATAAACAAGTCTGTCTAGCAAGTCATCTTATACAAACACCATTTGGTTATGGAGGTTGGCAGGGGATATCCTTATCCTAAAAATGCCCTTTCACAATTAGCAGGGAAGATACCTAAAGAAGAACTCCTCTCCACACACAGAAAAGAGGTAGAGACTCATACAACAATCCTTGGGTGCAGAGCACCCATAAATGTCTTCTCCTCCTCTCCCTGCCTCCCAGGCCATCTCCCCACTTTGCCTTTCCTCTTATCTCCATTCCTCCTGCTTCTCATCACCTCTTTTCCTCTGCACCCTTCCTGGTCTCAGCGGTGCTTTCTACCCCTGACAACTACTCCATTCCTCTCCAACAGGTTTATTTTCCTCCCCAGATTTAGCTTTCCAGGAAGCAGTCTCAGCTATCACGGTGCCTTCCTACAAGAGGAGCCTAACTCCATCTTTGAGACTTCCTTCTCCAAACCAAGGCAGTCAGACTGAGAGTGCCTTCATATTTAAGGACTTACTGCCCCTCTCGTGCCCAGGGCACTGGAAAACATCCCTCTTTTCTTCGGTCTACACTGACTGAAGCTAAACGTGGCTTCCCAGCAGCAAAAAGCACCGAGGAGACAGGGTCTGCAATCTTTTGACTGCAGCACAGTAAAAGAAGGAAGGGTCACCAATTTGTGCAATGCTCCCACTTACAATATCACCCTGAGCAATCAAACCCCCTCTGGCTCAGGTGTGCATGCAGGGCAGAAATTTCCTCACCCTCTGACTAGAGCTCTCTGCTTCATTTTTCTATACATATCATTCGTTTCTATCAAATGGCTCTGGCTTTTTATGCACCACCCACTTCAGCTCTCCTGTCATCAGCAACCTCCGCAGCACACTGATGGATGCCTTAAAGATGCCAGAATTTCTAAGTGCTTTATATGAAGATCTATTTTCACCATTACCTTCTTATTTTTCTCCTCTTGCAGTGCCTGCTAGGCTGCCTCGTGTCCCTACCCAAGAAGAAAACATGCAAGAGAACCATTCTTGAGCTGCACAGCCACTCTGCTGCTTGCCAGTAGCCAAGCTCCTGCACAGGAGTCAAGTTTTCTGGGTCTCCCGAGACCATTCTGGCATGAGGAGGTTCCCCTGCCCCGAGCTGTGCCCATCGAGCACTGGGTTGGAGCTAGCGAGACGTCAGTTGCGCGCTCGGTACCCTGAGGCCAGAGCAGAACATCTCCAGGCAGGAGTAGGAAACATCGAGCAGGAGTCAGCCCGTATGGGAGAAACACTTAATTGACTTCCTGCTATTTTGGCAGTTAACAAAAATCTGTAAAACCGGTAGCAGCTTCAGAGAAAATTTGAGGCATTAAAAAGAAAAAAAAAAAGGGGGGGCGGGGAGGGTTAGGCTAGATTTTTAGCAAGGAGGAAGCTCAGCTGATTTTGAAGCCCCAGCTTCCCCAGGTCTAGGACAAGGATCCAGAAAGCATATCTCTGTGCCCGTGTGTTTATTAAATAAGAAACCTGTTTAAATACTGTCAACTGGCTGAAACCAAACAATACAATCCAGGAGAGTGTCAGGCATAACTATGTGTTCCCTGCTACATTTCAAGATTTTTTTTTTCTTTATTTATTTCTGTGCCTCTTTTTTTTTAAGCTAATGGAAATTCAAAGGACCTTTACTGAAGCAAAGGATTTTTTAAGGCATCAAATGTTTACTAATATCTCATACAGCTCATCTGCTGCACTAATTTGTCAAGTCTATATTCAGAGCTGCCCATGTTCCTGCATGCTAAAGCAGAGATTAGCAAGCTTCCACATACAGAGGCTCCATGAAAAGAAAGAAAAGGAAACCACAGGGTTACCCTCTTTGCCCTGCATTGCCCTGTAAGGTGGGTCAGGAAGTTATTTTGCTTTCCCTGGCCAAGTGGTCAGATGGTCTTCACTTCAGCCCTGTCCTACCCACCAGTTCCTACATCGTGGCTCTCCCAGGAGGGCAAATGACCACCCGGTTGCTCAGTTTTCCTCCAGAGTTTTGCTATACAGAAAAACGAGCAGGTTCAAGCCTAGGAGATGCAGACACCCCCAGGCCGAGGAGCATGAGCCACACGGTCACACTGTCATTAGGCTCGGTTCTCACTGATGGGACCACAACATTATGCCTCTCTGTGCCCCCCCCCCACCCACCCAAAAAAAAAAGAAATGTTTCCCTCTGAAACTCAACGCCTCCCTCACGCTCTGAATTCAGATATGTACAAGAACATAAGACTTAGGGATTATTTTAAACCCCCCGCCATGGTGCTGATATTTAATGGTCATCGGAAGGGGCTGCCATGCACCCCCCCCGGCTGCCGCTGCCTTCGCCGGTTAGTTATTTCCCAAGCCTCAGGCTGGCTTAGGCCACAGCACCCTGGAAATCCAATTGTTCTGCTAACCCCACCAAGAGCAGCACGCTTTTAAATTAATATAAACTTCCCCAAATATAATTTTAGAACTGATTCATGTTGTGCCTGCGCTTACTCCTAATTTAGTTTGAATAATTTTGCCTAATGTACTACAGCACAAAACAAACTGAAGAACTTTGATATCATTTCCATACGCCTGAGGGCTCAAAGTAGCCATCTGCACAGCTTCAGGCTTTGCTTTGGAGCCAGGAATGGTTATTTACTTACGTCTGTCCTTGGTGCTGTCCCGGGGAAGGTGCAGGCGCGTGTGCTCTGCAGGGACCTTCCTGCGCCTGGGACTCTCCCCACCTGTGCTACCCTTATCTGGGGCAGCAGCTGCAGGGCTTTGGCAAAGGGGACCAGGCTTGTCACTCATACATTTCCTCACCTGCCCACTTAGAAACACCTGCTGCTTAATAATAGAGTTAAGTAATTTCTACTTTTTTTTTTTTCCTTTACACCGTGAAATTTTATAGCAGGCTCAAGGTCCATTTGCTTCACACCGTGGCTTTCATATGAACCTTTCTTTTCTGCCTCCTATGCTAAATCTCTAATTTTGGTGATTCTTTTCCATGTGGAGCATGCCACATCCAAAGCTTTCACACACAATTCCCTAGCAAAGCAATTCACAGCAGTTTTGCCTGAAAATTTTCAGAGTATCAGTTGCTCTTGACACATTTTGGTTACTCTCACCAAGCCCTAGTCCGCTTCTACTGTTATTTGAGGATTTCCATGTCCTCTCTGGTAAGCTGCCTTTCTAAAATGTTTGCAGCATTTGCAGAACTCTGCTTCTTGCTTTAGAGCTCTTCAGCTCTTTCCATGGCGTGAAGTGAGAAGTAGCAGCTAATCTACATCTTACAGCATGGCCTGCCACCGTATTGAAAAAAAAAGGGGAAGACACAAATCTATATTCTGCATCCCACCTATGGCAATGCATTTTAAGCATTATGCATTTACATGCAGTGTGCAGAGGGGTGGAGGTTTGCACAGCACAGTGAGATTGAGTTAACATTTCTGGTATCTGGTGAAGTGGGACAGGCATTTTCAGGCCCCTGAAAGCAGCCCGTGTCTTTAGTGAAGTGAAGAGGACATTAGCTTAAAACACTGACATTTAACAGCCTATTTTGGCTGGGAGGGAGCAGATGGGAGAATTTACACCTGCAACAGGAAGCCTTAGAAAGGCAAAGACTTGCAAAAATGTTTTTGATAAAAGTGCCACATACCGGACATGCTGCTGCTTGTGTGGCCGCTTGTGCCCGTCTTCATCAACAGCTACCTCTGATTTCAGAGCCGGTGCGGAATAGGTCCCATCAAACCCTGTTCGTCCCCAGATCGCCGTCCCTGCAAACAGCTCTGGGCTCACGTTTGCAGATGCTGCCCTCAGTGGGGAGGCTCTTCCTGGGGAAGGACGGCACAATAAAGCCCAGTTAATGACTTCTCCAAGAGAAGAGCTTGTGCATTGATTTCCAAGTGATTGTCCCCTCTGGTTGTGACCACAGGCGCCCAAGGCCCTGCTCAGCCGTGTCCGGGGCTGTTTTGCTCTGCCCCACGTAGCCCTTCGCAAGGGCCGCGCAGGGCTGGGATGGGGAGCCACAGGATGGGTCTGCCCAGCCACAGCACCGGCGGCCTCTGTTTTCCCCTGTGTTATTTACGTGGATAGAACAGATGCACTGTGGACATATCCCTGACCAAAAAACACCCAGTGAGACTATTCTGGACAGCGGTTGAAGTCTACTAGTCCACAGCTTCCCTTATACACAAATCCATTCCTATCCATTGCATTGTCCATGGTCTCCTGAGCCTGGATCCTTATCCGTATGAAGGACCCAGAAATGCTGGAGGTGATGGTCCCTTAGCATACCTACTCACTGTGATTTTGCTTTCCTCTTGTGCTCCCCAGGCCATGCATGTTTCGGGGCACAGGCCACTGCTTGAAGAACTTCACAATCCAACTTCAGCAGGGAGGTTGGATGAGGTGAGAGTTAGTCAGAAGTTTTTGCTACTAAACTGCTGAACATGAACTTTTTGATTGAGCGAAACTTTTCTGCAGAGAGAGAAAACTTCTCCAGTTCAAGATAGTTAAGCCAAGTCTTGCTTAAGATGAGGGAACCAAGTTTAAGCTCTTGCTTACATTACTAGAGAAGGATTTAAGCTTTGGCCTCTTCGGTACCAGGGGAAATGGACCCAGCAAATGGTTCCTTGGGAGAGAGGCTTCTTCAGCCTCCCCTGTCTGCAGTTATGTCAACATCTCTGAACTAACCTCAATTGGAGAAGCAGGAAAATCCAGAAGATAAATCCCTGGAGCAACAATTATTGTATTTCAATGGGATATACAAGAGACCTGAACTCATATCCTAACTTTGCATCCAGAGCAAGCATCTTGACCAACATTTGGCTTCTTTTTATCTTTTCTCACATTTTTTTACTATGTCTTGTGGGCCAGTAAAATACAGCAAACTTGTTAGCATCAAGTTAATTCATTATGTTCTCTGCTTGGATGGCAAACATGCTAGAGTTTACCTAGCACATACCTCATACATCATTTCATGTTTTCTACACGAGCTTCTAATAAAGAGTTTACTCATAATGGTGAATTACTAGAGAACTATAAATATTGTCAATACTAGAGTCCAACATCTTATTAGATTCCCATTCAATCATTATGTTCATTTTCTCACCTTATATTAAGTTTTTAAAAGAAAATGATTGAAATTCTGCCCATGTGTGATCATTCTGCCAGTAAAAATAAAATAATTTATCCTCTTAGGCTATATGGCAAGTACCAGTCAAATTTTAGTGGCTATATCCATTGCATGACTCATAAGGGACTAAGCAACTCCTATTAGTCCTGAAAATTCCAGCAGTCTGACTTAAAAACTAGTGTTCACATCTGCTGTTACTGCTCTCCTTTCATCTGACGTGAGAATTTGGTGACACTTATGTCTGACTTAAGGTCTAAACTTATTGCTTCAAGTCCCACCTGGGGAGCTTCAGTAACATCAGGTTGTTACTACATGAAGACTATGAACTTTCTGCATCAAAATAATGAAAAAGTCTGATTTACCTTGAACGTGGCACAGTAATTTTCAGGAGAACACTTCCTAGCTGACTTGCATTTTTAAAAGAAAAAAAATAACAAACAACAGAGGGTACATTTTCCTAGTAAACGCTACAATAATGGGAACAAGGCAAACATTGGCACTGGTAGAGTTCACTCTAATGTGGGTGGCCACAAAAAAATAAATTGCTTGCCGAATTGCTCATTAGCAGGTAGCTCCTTCCACCCTGCTTGCTGCAAAAAGTGCTACGGGGAGGCAGGATGTGCTAAAACAGACTCGCACCCACACGTTGATCCACATCAGCCCCTTCAAGAGTCCCTAGCTGCCAGTACAACTCTGAAACCTGTTATCATCAGCATGCACAGCACAGATACAAAACATCATCATCTGGAAAAGGGTAAACTGACCCCCTACTTCATCAGCACGTGGGGTCAGTTATCTGCTTTGCTGATATCAGATTTAACACTGGGAATTTGTTTTTGAAGGAAAAGGCTTTGCTGCGGCAGAAAAGCCGCGATTCTGCTTGGCGTCATTGCAGGCTGCCAGACTGCACCTCAGCAAATACACTTATCCAAAGCGCCTGAAGCGACTTTTACCCAAAATGGACTACAATCCTTACAAAACCTGAACGAGGCAGAAGAACAACAGAACTGCTTTCTTTTCCCCAGCTTCTCGCCCCAAGGAAAAAAGTAGATGCTGCATCATAAAAAGTGCTAGCATCTAGAGGAAGATTTGAAACTGGTTTTTCTCTGTTGAGATACTTGTTTTTTCAATCTGTGGGAAAACAAATCTATAATATTAAAACTGAACATGACAAATTCAACTTAAAAGTCTTATTTTGAAGGCAAAGCATAGAAGCGCTTTTCATTAAAAAAAAGACAACCAAAAAAACAAACCCCTAACGGTTCCTTCACGTTAACATCTAATATTATTGCTGAATCTCTTCACCCTTTTGTGGTTCCCTATAATGCTCCTAAAGCCACTGACCTCCAGCTCCTAGTGCTGGCAGCAAGAGAACGGGAAGGACTTTGAAGAGCAAGGCCAGCCAGTGCAGAGCAAACAGAAAAAGTACAGTAAAAGGAAAGAAAAATGCTCAAACCACCAGATAACCAAGGATTAAAAGGATCAGCGGAAGGGAACAGGGCACAAACCAGCCATCTGAGTGTCTTTAGGGTTGCATATACATAAATATCGAGTGGTGTGTGGAGTATTTTTATGCAGGTAAAGCAGTATCTAGAGTTCACAGCACTAAACTCTGCACCTACACACAGCTTGTTATTAAAAACAGATAATTTGAAGACACAAAACATCGTATGTATAGATTCGTCCGCCTATCCTTAACACAACCGTTTAAATTATTAAAATAGAACTACAAACTTCTTTAAAAATCCTGATGATATAACCTTAGCTTTAAAGTCAGGTGTCTGTAACAGAGGACCAACGAGTTACTATTTATTACAAATGTCTCCATGCCTTGATACAGCAAGGAACAAATCAATGCTGTTGCTCTATTTATATGTCAAAGGTCTCAAGGCAAGTTATTTACAAGAAGTTACTGCAGAAAGTGATAGAAGGAGCTTGAATGGTATAAAGTCACAGGCTGCCTATTAAATATCTCTGTAGCGACTTACAGAAGCAGAGACTGACAAATTTCCCAGGGGACAAATGTATTTAAGAGTAGAGAAGATTTAAGATTTATCTGAACACAGATGAGACAGCATGACAGTAAATGCAAATAAAAATTGGATAATGACAAGTAAAACCATTTTTTCTATATTAGAAAAAAAAAAGTCTTATTTAACATTGCATCACCCCTATCAAATTATTCAGCAGGTTCTGAGAAAAACTGCCAATTATTTAAGGATCGGGGTGGGGAGGGGACACAAAAACAAGTGACAGTAGCATACAAAAACAAGAGTGCATGGAAAAGACAACAGCAAAGTTGTAGTAACCTTTTTCATTCTTGAAGACAAAGAATTGGAAAGGTAACAAATTCTTTATCAATTCTTCCTCAGGGCTCCAACTCTTTAGGGTTTTTGGCTTCACGCTAAGTGTGTGTTAATTACTGGACAGGAGAAGTAAATATTTTCTGCATGCCAGTCCCCCACTGGAGTCTACTAACTTTTCTGCTTCTCAGGAACATGCAGCACCACAGAGAAGAGGGAACTCCTGTAACCTTAATGTTCTGAAACTGCAATGCTCAGTGTGGTCCTTTTCCTCCAGCCACATAATGTCACAATTTTCCTTCTCACCCTTTATTCTGGATATTAACAGGATTTACTTTGCAGACTGCCTGCGCAGCTAATTGCCAAGGTTTAGATGCAGTTTGGGTTTTTACGTGCATGTTCTCCTGCAGACTCGGCACCACCTCACGCCCTGCTTCTTCCAAACATACAAACACTGAAGATTAGTAAGTGACCTTTTCTTTTTACCAAAGCATCTATTTTCTACACCTTCTTAAAAGTCCCAGCCCACTGCAGTCCCTTTCTGGACTGATAAAGTCATCTTTAAAATAATTTTGAAATACAACCTGCCCCAACTCTCCCTGCTACGAACAGCAGAAACGCAGCTGTTCCACCAATGTTGAGTTCTTGTGCAGGAAACTAGGAGCTACGCTGACCCGTGCAGATATTTCCAGAAAATCTGCAATGCCTCCTTACAATCCATCTGAACACCAAATCCCCCACTCCTGCTGCACCCTCTTAGCAACTCTGGCTGGCCCCTTGGTCATGTTACAACTGAACCAGCAGCTTTTGCACTAGTTTAGCATGAAACATGCAGTGCTTCTGCAATGCTGGGAGTTGCCAGCGAATTTGGGTTTCTTATTGTTATTAACCAACCAAAAGAAATATCAGACAATCCACACTTAAAGGAACAACATGAAAATAAATCAGATAAAATTAATTGTAATAAGAAAGTTGCTAAAGTTAAACAATTAAACATAGTTCTTTTTTTTTCTTATTTAATAAATAATATCAAAAAGTGAACCTTTTTTTTTTTCTTTTACATTATTGGAAAAAACAAAAAAAAAAAAAAACAAAACAAAAAAAAAAACAGTCTCTTCTCTGAATCCAGCAATTATACAAGCCATAATGAAACAGATTTGGGTTTGGAGACCAGCTTTTAGGTGGATGTTGGATAATATCCCGTTTACTTGGAGTCCAGAGTGCACAGCCTCAGAACGACTGACGACGACTCCACTCCTGGGCTTGGTCTTCTTTGCTGTTGTTCTGGTTCCATTGACGACCTTACTGTTCTTTTGCCAAAATAATAACAGCAATAAAACAACTTTTTGCATGTATAACATTGAAAAAAATCTGTAAAACGTGGCAAATTTTTTCTCCAACATCTGACCAACTCATAATTGCCTTTATGCTATCATCATACAGATGTTTAGTTCTATTTGTTGCATCAACAGTAGCATGGCATTTTATCCTTAGCAGTTAAAAAAAATGAAATCAGGTATTATATGCACATATGCACACAAAGTACACTTGACAAAAACACTTTTATGTGGTTTACATTTCACTTTTATTTATTCCTCAAAACTGCACATATTGCAGTTTTTTTTTTTTTAGATGAAATATGGAACTGAGCAATTAATTCTACAAAATTATGGTAAAAACTTGCTCAATTTTCTACCTTATTGCTAAGAAACTTTACAGGTGCACAGTTTGAAATAATAACCCTTTTAAGACTGAATGTATACACATGCTACAGGATTAACTTAAAAAAGAAAGAAATTAGCATAGCACCTCCATATGAGGCAAATGCAGTGCTGAACATAGACAAATGCTAACGAAGTTAGTACTGTTCGTTTATTTTACAACTTTTTATGAGGGAAGAAATTGTTCAGTCCTAAAAGGGTTAAGTAAAACCCCTAATATACTTCTTTTTCTAACAAAGCTGCCACTCAATCCCACAGTACAGTGCTTGAAAACAAACTCAAAAATCTGGCACAGGAAAGTATAACACATTTGTTCAGTACTCATAAACACAGCTGCTTTTGAAAGAAAGTAAATAATACGGTTAATAATTGAAAAGCGTTTAGTTGCAAAATGGACACCTCTATGGAGTCATTTAGTCTACAGTGGGTAGCTTACTTAGGGGAGCTTGTTTGCTTTGCTTGGCATTAATCTCACATATATGGGGAATTTACAGATTTATTTCCTCAACTGATGCCTTTTCAGGTAACCATTCTGATCTTTTAAGTCCATGCAGTATAAAGGACAGAATATCATTATTAATATACTTGCGGGAAGCCTTCAGGGGCAAAAAAATTAGAAAAAAAATCAGCAGCAGGTTATTGAAGACTATGCTAGTGTTGAATTCTGAAATGCAGTTCCAAACAAAATAAAATTAGACAAGGCATAGCTAAATTGGCGTACTTAATTTGCTTTTTCATCTTAAAGTTGGAACTAGAACAACATTCTGAACAGAGACTCATTTTCTATGAATACAGAATTAACAGCAGACTTAACAGCTAAACTTGAACAGTTATAATAGTTTCATACCGAAACATTCTAAAAGTAGTTTAATCAAAATCTTTAGATATTGTTAACATCATGAAAATTGATTAACAGCTCACAAGGCCAATAAATGTAACGATATCACCCCACAGGAAAGGTTCAGGAAGATAATATATCTGAACAACTGGACATCTCAACACAGTAAGGACCTGGAAGACCATTTCTGTCTACAAATTACCTACTGGCAACAAGGGAGCCACAAGCCCAAGGGAAAACACAGGGTTTAAAATGATCTTGTAAGCAGAATTTAATAATCTTTTTTCTTTCATCCCCTAGGCTGTAGTGTGTAAAATAGCAGGAATTAGGCTAAGTAGTTAGATTCTTTACAAGCCAAAGAATATTGTAATATGCTCTACTGGGCAAACATTGCAAGAAAAGAAACTGAATATAAAAAGTATTGCATTTATATGTAAAAAATTTAAAAATAACATAAAAGCAAGTGTCAAGTTCTGAAAAGCTATTTAAAATATTCTTTGAAGGTTAAAAGACTTGTTATGGTTTACCTACTCTGTGTATATAATGTCTTGTTCTTGAACATCCTTCTAAATCTGATACATATCACTTAATTCTCAGTCTAATTAGTGCTGAAAAACTGTGGCCCTTGACCAAAGCGGTACTGTCAGCTACTTACGTGCTTCAAACAAAAACACCATGAAATGATTCCTGCCACAAAACAATTAAAAGGAAGTTGTACAGCACATACACAAGTAAACATTTGCAAGTAAATGCCAGTAAACAGTTTAAACCAGAAATAAGGCCACAACGAATTCTGCCCTTGGTCACTGAAACAGAGCTGAAGTGAGGCAGCATTCACTAGTGCTACGAGCCAGCATCATGACCACATCATGGGAATAGGTATCGTGATTTGGAGTATCAAACACCAAGGCATGTGGTGGAACACGAACGCACTTCAGGAGGACAGTGGCACCGACTTCAGCTACTAGCTAGGTGTGTTTTGGAACCAATGTCTTTCTTTAACCACCTGGTGTTGAGGAGACACACAACATGCTCAAGGGAGCACTGGAGCAGGCGTCAGGGCGGAGCATCGCAGCAGACAAACGTGGTGCTGGTGGTGAGACGGGAACGTGCTTGGGAACCAACCCTCGGGAAGGGTCAGCACGTGGGCCTGCAGGCAGCGTGCCGCAGAGCCACAGCTGCACTGCTCCGTGGCTCTGGCCTTGGGATACAGCAAAGGCTGAACACGTAATAACACTTGTATTTTGGCTTTTAGGGAGGAAGATGACTATCAGAACTCGTCCTGTGAGTGTACACCTAGTTATGTCACTACAAATGAACTACTGGGATCTATTTTCAAATACATGATGAAGCAGGCAGGTTTACAAGGAGGGGTAAAGCATGGCAAAGTGAAAAACAAACACAACAACCAACAAAGTCAAAGTGCAAATGAGCCTCAAATTTATGATGGAGAGAAGACTTGAACATTGCACAAGCTGTTGGCAGGGGGAGAGAATCCCACAGGAAATAAGGATGGGAGGAGCTGACATCGTGATAGTGCTCTTATGGTTTTCTATTTGCCCATTGCTAAGTAATATAATTTACTTCTAGGTATTATGGTTTGATCACTTCACAATGAAAGCACATTCTCAACACAAGTCTTACACCAAAGTCTGGCCTAATTTACTCAACAGGATGAAGAAAAACATGCTTTTTGTGATTCTCGGTGATGAAGGGCATCACCTACCAAACCCATTTGTAGCACATACTTCTCATGATATTTTAATTACATGCCAACAAGACAGAAGACATGCTGCCAAATGAAGTTATTGGGAACAGTCCACTTCTGAAATAAAACATTTAACTTACACTTAATACAAATTATGTACAAGATTAAAAAACCTGAACAGATCCTGAAACATTTTCTGACGCAACGACTGAGCAAGGAAGAGGGGGAGAAACCCAGTAACAACCCTTCAAAAACACCAATGTTTGCCTGTGACACGGATAATCATCAAGAAGGCTGCTTGAGATGCCACTTTAAAAAAAAACCTCATGTAATGTTAGAACCTCATGAATTATCACTATAAATACATATTAAAAAAGGAAAACAGAAATAACTATTAACAATGACTGAAAACAGAGCACTAAAGTTAACATACATTGCATGTATTGCAGGCAAGGCAGAGGCATTTTTTAAAGCTTTTGCACAGACTTCATATAATCTTAAAAAAAAATATGCTGGCCTTTACAAGGTTCTACTTGCTGAAATAAAAACAATTTCAGTTCATAAAAAGTCACAAGACTTCAGTTTAAAAAAAGGAACAGTTCCAGCCACAGACCAAAAATATATATTTTTTTTAAACTGGAAGAGTATGGTAATTAGATTATACAAGCATGGTCAGGCTTGGAACCTGAATATACTTCAGAGCAAGAGCTCAGAGGAAAAAAAAATATAAACTATTTGGTAACAAAAGTGTACTATATGTTGTGATACAAAAAAGGTATGGTGAAAATGTACCTTTTATACTAAAGCTTATACAAGTTCCTTGGTCCATAAAAACTATGCTGTGTTCATGTTTTCTAGTTTGCTCAACATGTATCCCAGCCACATTTTTATTTCTTGCCCATTAAAAAAAAACAGCTGAAAAATAGATTTTCAATAAAGTTCTTATGTTTCGGATGTATTTTTTTTTTTATTGTGGCTTCTATATTTAAGATCAGCACTTGCAGGTAACAAGGTTCAAATAACATCACCTAAAACGGAAAGGCGTTTTCCCACGAAACCACAAAAATTGTTCAGCTCTCTTGAACGTAGCACTTAAAAGTCAGCTAAAGTCCAAACGAACAACGGTAGTTAGGAAACCACTGTTGCTGTCGACGATGTGACGCTGGTTGGGTTTGTGCTGACGCTTGTGTAACCTCCCTCGCTGTTTGTGCTTGTGTCACTGGAGGCCATGAGGCTCGAGTTGGCTCTGAGGATTGCGCCAGCAGCGCTGCAGTGGGGCCGAGGCCCAGGCTCCGGGGTGTATGTGAAGGTAAGGCTGGTGGAGTAGATAATGCCATCATTACGGACCAAAGTTACTGGCACCTGCACTGGCTGGCGGACCCACCTCCAACCCTCTCGGAAGGCAGAAATATCCGGAACAACACAGAGCATGCTCTCGGCACATCTGAAAAACAAGAGAACAAACTGAGAATAACGGAACAGCTTAAGAATTATTAAACTCTATTCAAAGTATTCAGGAAAATGTAAGCAAAAAAATAGTAGAAAATTCCGTACCTGTACATGGTTTCTGCTTCCACGTCCCCAAACCAGACACGTAAGTTTGGAGTGAAGTTCTGTCCCGTAAGTTCGAGCATTGCTACATCCCCACCACCGTTCAACTGGAAAGGGGGTGATGAGAGAAGAAAACTCAGCAAAAACAGATATATTAGCAAAATCCGGCAATCTCTTCTCAAAATAAACAAATAAACAAAAAAGCCACAGAATATATTTCTACCTAGTTCATACATTAATTCTACACAATGCCTACCCAGCTGAACTATGAAGAAATAACTCAATTAAAAGATACTGCCAAACAATTGGAAAGCCACAAAATATTTTCATATTAAAAAGTTTATTTTAAAAAAAACTTACTTGAAGACTTTCTACAACAGGCACAGGTGTTACTGGAGCATGGACAGGTCCCATCCCCTCATAAAACGTGTATTCTGCTTTATCTGTGCTAATGATTGTCCAAGAAGCTCCATCATTAATCATTTCTTTATTTGGTTCTTTTGGGCATGGAGTGGCCTTAGTAAGAAAGAACAGTTTAACACCTCATCTGTAGATTCATTTGACAGAGCCAAAAAACAACTGAGTCAGTAACAAAGGCTGATATTAAAAAAAAAAAAATGCTTCCTGTTGTTTTTCTTCTAACAAAACACAATAGAGAAATAGTTGCATACTGCTCTACAAAACTGGTAAAAAAAAAAAAAACCCCTCTGAAGACATTGTAAATCTTACCTATGATGACACAGCCCACTCTCAAACCTGCTTATTATTTTAATTTTAGCTCTGCTTTCAAACTATTAACATTATACAATAACCTTTAATCAACTTTAGCAATGAGAAAAAGCTACTTTAGAGTAGAATTTTCGTATTATGACAAAGTGAACAAAACTGTTGCAGATGTAATAGATATATAAAATGGATATATGTAAAATATATTTTATTAGTTGTTTTACACTGTCCAAGTTTTATTAATAAGTTTATCACCCACAAAATGATGGACAATACAAATTATATTTCAGTGTTTGTACAAGGCCATGGGTAGAAACTGAAATGGCAAATGAGCCAGAAATTTTCCTTATTTTCTTGAAAGTATCACCAAATTAGTCTAAAAAATATAAAATATATGAACAGCTATATTATTATGGCAACGTTAGCTTCTCTGAACAGTTCCATGGTCTAACAGCCAATAGGGGAATGCTGCATATAAGGTTAAACACAGACACAGGAAAGAATGTATTCAGAAATTCCTTCCAATACTTAAATTCTGTTTGTTTTCTTTCAGAAAGCTCAAAATATCTAGGTATGTTTTCACTCTTTTTATTTCTTAAACTTCAATTAACACAAACAGTTCAGATAAAAGGATGTAGAGATGAAAGCTGGATTTGGACAGACTCTTCATCCTGATACAAACAGGTGAAAAAAACACAGAAAAAGCTTGTAAGATAAGTGTACAACTAGAGCAGTGTCTAGAGACCTTTGTGAGGTGAGGACCCCATCTTAACTACTATCCTAACTTGAAAAAGAGAAACTGTTATCTACTATTTGGATGCATGACATTCCTCCTACATGGCACCACAATTCCTGAGGCTGAACGGGCCGACATGCTTCACCTCCAAACAAATGAAAACATGGGTATCAAAAAAGAATGAGTTGAACCGGTTGTTATAACTCAGGTTCCTGGAGTTACCACGGACAGTTTTCTGAAATCACCAGGCTGATGTGCAGTGGCAGCCTAAAAAGTCAACACAACTTTGGGCATCATCAGAAAAGGAGAGTTAAGATATTAGACACTAACTTGCCATTGCAGGACCTTGGCTAACTCACTTCTGTAACAGCAAGCGCTTCCTTGTACAGAGAAGGGCAACTAAAACCATCAATGGATTGGAGCTGCTGGTCTTATGAGAAGCAATTGAGATGACTGAGATTCCCATTTAGAGAGAAAAAATTAAGATGATAGCAGCCAATGTGAATGCAGAACTATTATTTACCAAATTCTGCAACTAGGAATAGCATAGAGAAACCATTAGATTATTGAAAATACATGCAACAAAAGCTCTCTACACAGAGCAGAGAAAATCTCTGAAACTTACCACCATGTAAGGTTGCAGAGAGAGCATCAGCACATTCCAAAGGAATCAGACACACCAAAGGACTACTCATCTACAAACTGATGCTAAAAGCTAGAGTCAGGAATGTACTCTCCTACATTCCTAATACAAGAAACGTGGATTCTGGCAAGCACAAGGAGAGTGGGCTACAGAAAGTGAGCAGGGTTTGCCTGCTCCATCTAGACAGCATCTCCTATAGCTATAATTATAAATAGATGTTGGGCTAGACATGGACTATTGTTCCAATACAGTAAGGCATTATTGCACTATTTATATTCTTACTGTATTATCCAGACTATATGACCATGTTTAGGAAGAGATCCATGTGGTGCTTTGGAAATTTCAATTTTCATATAGGTTCATGTTGACCTGGTGACTCTTCTCTTTAATTTTCTAATTTCTCTACACTCAGCTATTTCCATACACCTGAGAAAAAAATGGCTTTTTACTTGGATCATAGTGCAAGTAGTCTCTTCTCCTAGGACTTGCATTCAGCGGCAAGTGTGCAAAAGAGGGCAGAGTAAAGATGATACACACACACCTGCTTCCTTGATTTTGGTCTTGCGGTTCAAAGGAAGAAACAGATAAAATGGGACTGACACTGGCAGATAACATTTACTGTCTGTAATCTTTTCACCTATTAGAAGGTGAAAACGGCAAGTTAAGCTGATTTTACTCATCCAGGAAGCAAGTGGGAGCCATGCTTTTCCTATACTACTAAAGAAATTTAGAAGTGAGTGGCCTTGTGCTTTTACCCTAGTCCTGCCTGTAAAACATTCGTCGCTGTTATCAGGCTGAGCTCCATGAGCGAGGCACAAATTGAGAAGCGTCAGGATGTCACTGGACTAGTATATGCATTTCCACGATGCTGAACAGGCAGCTCTTAGAGAAGGAGTTACTTCTTTATTCAGCTCTTCCCCATCAAGTAGCCTGAGAAAGACGGAAGTGCAAGGCTGATCCTCAGCCACTGCAATTCCTGTTTCTTTGCTGAGAAGAAATAACTCTTTCTGGCAAGAGTCCTTTGCCCATTATCCGAAAGTATCTGCTAGGTAACTCTCTGCTGTCCATGGGCAGAACAAGAGATCTGCTCCCTTTGGAGCTGCAGGCCATGCATGTGTTTCCCGAAACGTGAACAAGATCCCTAGTATTCTCTTCCCACAGTCTCAACTCAGGGTAGAGGTCCACAGCTTAGCCCTCAACAGTCTTTTCGTCTTTTCCCTTTAATTGAGAGGAATTTTTAAAAGGTTAGGTTCCCCCTTTTCCTACCTTTGCTATCTTTTTTACCCTAGAAGTTAGAGCTGTTCTCCTCAAAAGTCTTTTTCTAAGTGTGGCCATCTTCGTAGATCACCATGTTAGCTCCTGATATCCTTTGCTATTTGAGTTGCCCTGGATATTTAAAGAGCAGTTGTAGGCCTGAGCTTAGTCCCAGTCTTGTCCTCCTGACAGGAACTGTCATGCAGCAGATCTGCTGGAGCATGCTAGCCTACATGTGAGCCCAAGGGCAGAGCCTGCAGGCAGCTGCACCAGCTGCCAAGACAGCCAAGGCACTGGGAGGGCTCTCACAGTTCTCCTGGGGCCCCTTCCTGCCATGGCAGCTTGCTAGGGACACTGCTCTCCCCCTGCTGGACAGACAAGTGATTGAAGATGGAGATCATTACGTTCTTTAGAGACAAGAATAAGACTTCTTGAAAAGGGGAATTTCCCACATCAAATTTCTTTGACTTTCCAAGTTACTATGGCCAACTACATTAACTTCCTATTTTACTTAAGTTCTTACACATGAGCAAGACAGTGCAACTGCTAAGTTCCTAAAGATAAAATATCATGATGAGTTTTACCATTTTCTGTTTTCTATAAAGTTAGGAGCAGACATCTGTATAATTAGTACAGCTCTATTGGCCCACGTCAACTTGTTAAGTCAAGCATGCATGAGTTCATAGGAGATAAAATATAAATTCATTGTCTATACAGGTCTGGAAAAAGGATATGAGTTAAAAAAAAGCCCATCTGAAATGAGATAGGTGTTACTTTTCATCCTCTGTGTTTTCAAGCAAAATAATAGAATAACATTCAAAAATAATCACGAAAATGACATTTTGGGACTATTCGGAAAGACTACAAGCCCACTGCTCATCTACTAGAATGGGTTAACTTACTTGAAATTGGATTATTCTCTCCTGAGAAAGGCACAAATACATTCTCTCAGTGTCCTTAAGGTAGAATGCACATTTATGGAGCTGCGATACTGGATCATCTGCATCTAATAATGCTGTCTGTTTATCCACTTTTCGAATTATCTGTGAATGAAAATTTCATGTACACACTTAGGACAACTCCTGCTTCACAATACACTGGAAATTACATAAGTAATGTTAGCAAAGGAAGTAAAAGTTTGTATTTTTAATTGCGATATCTTGCTGTTCTAAAACTAACATTTGATTCATAACTTCTAATACTTCTGCAAACAAAGACACAATATTAAAGCGATGCTTGGTACTACAACTTCAATGTAACAGGTGCTGCATGCATATATATTTTGTTTGCTCTAAGAGTGAGGAAAAAAAGTCCATGCTAAATCTACTTTTGTTCCATTTCCTGATACAAAACAGCAGTAGGTCAAGTATTAAAAATCTTTCACAGAAGCATATGCTTCCACTATTGATAGCATTAAGAACTGACAGTGGCAGACTGGTTGCTGAACTAAAGTAGCCAAAAATAAGAATTACATTATTATTATTCAGATGTCCTTAAGTATAATTTTGCAAGCACAACAATCATAGTGCATCAAATGATAGTTGGTCGTTAAATGTTACTTAAAGACAACTGCAAAGAACAATAACTCCTTACAAATGCGAGTTCAATGCAAAAATATCTGCTGTCTTAATTCAAAGCTGTTACAATTATTTTATTTTTAAAAATTAAAAAAGTTATTCCCTTACAGACAGTAGAAATCTGTAGCTTGAAATTTTAACTCAACTTCTAGAAAAAAGTTAATACTTCATTTTATGCAACATCAGCAGAAGCAGCAGCCATAATGCTTGAAGATTTCTAAGTCGACAATCAGAAAGCCAACCATGTCCTCTGGGATTTCTAATGATAATAAATGGCATTATTAGCAATATAATTTTCAAGGTTAACTTGTTTCTTCAAAGTTCTTCGTATCAACCTATACAAAGTCTGCAAGTTACCTTTAAATCATGCTACCTTCAATTAGTCTTAAAGGCAGCATGACACATGTTCCAATAGCAAACCCAACAGGAAACTTTAGCTTGATTTCTTTTATGCTACTTCTACCTATACATATGGGTTATATATGCATCCACCAATATATATACATATATATATATATATTCTTGGTTCATGAACCTTAAGTGCTTCTAAACAGTGTTGTATCTGTGACAAAACAGATACAAAAACAAATTGGTTGAAATTTTTTTTTTTCCCCTCAAACGTTATCCAAAATGCAATTACAATGCTACGTATTTACACAACATTAGTAAAGGTCCAAAAAGTTTCTTCACAATATTGGTATAATTATATATCCTTAGAAGCACACTGAAATGCTTTTAGTTTCAATCTTTAAAATGTTTTTAAAATGGCACTAAACTATTAACAAATAGAGTAGTACTACTGTCTGCAAAAAAATTGCTCACCTGTTTAATACAAGTATTTATTTTGCTACACTGGGAAATGCAAAACCATGCCTACTTTTAGGACTTACTTTTCGTTAAAAAGAGCCTGCAGAGCAACTTACTTTGAATTTTTAGAATGTAACCTGGGTTTACTTTATAAATTGTTTGTCACTGACAGAATTAATTTGCAGATATAAAATGAAAAATAAGACCATGTTAAAATGAATGTCCTTTTCCACATAAAGCACATATCAAAAGGAAACAAATGAAGCCAAAAATTATAAAGAATGCAAACTCAACTATGTAATTATGCTAAGTAGCAAGCTACAAATTAATTACAGCATTGGAGAAATTAAACTGTACCAGTCTTGGGAGTGCCATGCCAGTAACTGAGCATACAAGTTTGACAGTCTGCCCGTAATGAATGTAGCCATCTCTCACTGTGAACTCTTCTCCTTCTGATTCATCATCATCCACTGCATGAAATAGGAATTCCACATTATTTGTTTTAAAACATGTCTCTCTTGCTCGAGGAACATTTAACAGCTCTCTATTACATCAAACATGCACTCAGTAAGAAAAACAAATCTCTACTTGGGCAATTCATAAGGAGGAAAAATGCAAGACTTTCTTTGCAGGGCTGGAAGAGGGAAGTGAGAAAGAATATATTGTTTCATTTTTTACTTACAGAGGTGAATGTAAAATGCTCCCCACTGTTGTGAACTGGCATGGAAATTACCGCCTTCTACGTGCAAATATCTGGTGCTAACTGTTTGGGATCGAAGTCTATTAAATAGTGCCACTTTTGTCCCTGATGCAATACATACTGCAAGGAATACATACAGACTTGAGATTATATAGTTACTTCATTATTACACAGAGAAGCAACAAAAGTCACAGATACAGTGAAATGATGAATGAGGGAAATCAAGAAGTAATTCTTGTGCAGTACTTGGGCTACTTTTAGCAATCATTTTATTTGAAGTATAAGGAAAAATTATTCTTACAAATCACAATCAATTGAAAGGAAGACAGACATAACTATATAAAATTGTAACCATGCAACGTGAATTTTTTCGCAGATCTGAACTTATTTTATTAATAAGTTCATTCAAGAGGGAAAAAGTCTAGGTCTGCTCCCCTAAAAAAATTCAGCTTACCTATTATTTTGTCATCAAAACGGGCATGTTTCTTCTACTTGGCTCATATTTACTGCCCATCAAAACTGTCTGAATACAAAGTCAACAGTGCACAGTGTGAGCCCACGGGCACGAGCTGCACAGCAACAGACTGCTGCAAGTCATGCTGCAAGTGAGCAGCCCTGAGTTCCACATCCCACATGTGCACAGGTTCCAGCCTGGCACAAACAGAAGAGTCTTTTAAAACACTAGTGAAGTTGAAAAACAAAAGAGGGCAACTCTGGAAGTGCCCCAGTGGTATGCAAGCAAAAACTTTGGAGGAAGAATAAAACTCCTCCAAATTGTACATTAGCACCAGAAATATCTTCAGTTGGAAAAGAGGGCAAGGAAAGAAATCTGTGTGAAATAGCACTCAGCAGATTTCTTAACCAGTTACTCAAAAGCAAACATGCAAGAGAAATTAAAAATAAAGCCAACATGGAAATGGCATGAGAGTATGAAGCTGACTGTGATGTGAAAAAAAGCAGTTTAGTAACACAGTGCTACTCATTTTTCACAATCTGAAAGCTCTTCCTTTGCAACTGATCAAGACATTCTAGACCACCAGATCATGGCAGCTTCAGAGACCCAGCAGCTTAGACTGTGGAGATGAAACATTTTTGACACGTTTGTCTACAGGGATTCACTCTTGAGAATAAGAATTTTGATGAACCTTTTGATGAACCTTTACATTTACTGAATAACTAAGTCTGACTGCATAAAACTCATATACTCACAGTATAACCTATTTAAATTGGAACACTTTAAAGCAGAGTGAAGACTTCTGAAGTATATTCGGAAAATCTAGAAAACCTTTTAGTCAATCCTCAGAGTATGTAAGAAAAAATGAATAAGAGGCAAATGAAGAAAAACTCCAAAACAAATACTTACAATCTGCATTTTTCAGTGACTGTTTCTTTTTAGAAGGTTTGGAGATGACTTTGATCCGTTTACTGAGGAACACACCAATGTCGTCACTATTGCCATAAAACATTTTTACTGATAACATGAAGTGCTTTCTCTTGTCTGAGTCAGATATGTACAATGTTTTGGCTGTGCAATAGTTCTGTAGGTAAAAACACACTATTGATTCTTTTTTCAAATTAATTGAGTTCAAGAACCTACATACATTTAATTATGAACAAAAGAGAATTTCACAAATAATTTTTTGCCATCTCTTACCACTAAGACTTGAATTCTTTCTTCTAATTGATATGGAACACTTACATACGGACTACTGCTTAGTTTTGTGAATGATTTCAGTATTTTCAATTCTTTCCACAGACTCTCCTAAAACTGGAGACCAGATAACTGGGGATGACAGATATCATCAAGTAATGCCTTGAATAGACGAGAGCACTACTAAAAATATTTTAAGTATGACTATATTGGCAATATAGGGGGTTTGCACAAAAGGCTGACTGCACAGAAACTCTGACTGAGCCAAACCTTTCAAAAAAGGCCTAAAAGAGACAGGGTTTTGAAAGACCAGAAAGCTACTCATGGTCAAATGTTAGGCTTAGGTGTCTCAAAAGGAACTTCTCTTATCCTTCATTTTGAGAACTCAGCATTCAGAGACTGCAGAAAATTGGTGTTTATCTTAGTATTACAGCCAGCATGCTTCTGAGAAGTTACACTATAAATGTTAAAACCCTAACATCTTCAGTACAATCCTGTGAAATTGCATGTTTAAACTAAGAGGTACACATGGTATGCGTATTCTGAGAAAACCACTCGATAACAAACTTATTCAGACCAAAATCATCTAAGCTGCAGTGACCAAGGCACTAGCTTCCAGGGCAGGGCTATGATGAGTGGCCAGGACAGGAAACTCAAGTGGCCAAGACAGATTCTATTATACACTTGAAAAAATCTCCAGCGAGACATGACATTTCTGAGAAAACTGTGCTACAAAGACTACCTAGTTTTAGAATACTGCTTATTAAGACACCAAGCAAAATGGGCACCTCCATGCTACCAGCTTTATTCCAACTAGTTACACTGATATTAGAAATATCCTTTAAAAATCATAGCAATTTATAATACTGTAAAAAGACAAATCTACTAAATCTTTCAAATGTTAATTTTTAATATTCTGATGCAAATGGACTGAAAACCTATCCCTAGCAACAGACACTGTTGAGATACTTCCTTGAGAAGACTACCCATTCCTGCAAGCCAGTGAGATGGGCAGAGGACAAATGAAAACAGTCTGAGATAGTAACTCTGCTTCAGTTACTCTCTGATGCCTAGCAAATAAACTATCAGTTTACTGACTCAGAATTAGCAACACGGAATGAAAAATGACTATCAGAATCCCATGAACCATCGCGTTCACTGATTCATATTATCCTACATTTTTTTTTCCTAACCACTTCTGTAGTATCTGCCACAGTATATCAGAAGTTGTCAGTAATAATCAGGACATTCCTTGACAGATATCCTTTGGATAGTTTGAGCAATTTTAATATCCTTTAGAGTAATTTGAGTGTTTCATTACACTTGTTCTACCTTTCCTTCCAAGTTCAGTTGCTGCATTTCTTGGTCACTGTTTCCTATTCCAATGAAGGCGCAAGGTTGGGATTCTTGCTCGGTGCAACCGTCTCTTTCCATCTGCTCTTTTTTTTTCTTCCATCCACTGCCCATGAGATATACACATGGAGGGGGACAAAAGAACCTGAAAATGAAAGACGCACGATCAGATTACACACACTTATAAGAAAAAATATTCAGACACAAACTATTGTGTACCCAAAGCTTTCTTGGTTGGTTTATATTTTGCATTCCAGTTTATACATACATAACCTTCACTTGCCTTGAAGATTTTCCAAAATGCAAGTCAAAAGGAGGAAAAAGCAGAAACAGGATTAGGTGCATTGCCAGAGAGCACTGTTCCCATTCAGTATGATAGCTAACACTCTGCATTTCTGTAAAATGAAAACATCTTCATCTTAAGAAGTGATGACAGTGTTGTGCTTGTGTAGCTGGTCAATATGATGCAATGGCTACTGCAGCAGTAGCTCCACAAACTGATTTAATGGACAACTGTTGACTCTAGTTTCTAAATATTTACTGCATCACCATTAGCAAGAAGGTAGTCTCTATTCTGCCCAAACATAAAACTCTTAAATATTATAAATGGAATAAATTATCTTGCCTCTTCACTAATAACTGCAAAGGACATGATTTGCTCTCTAGCAGTACTGAATGAAATTCATTTATTGCTTAGGTACTATTTATATCAAGAAGTTTTAAATTAAACAACACTGTAATACCATGTACTGCTCCTTAAAGTTTCTGAAAACTATTAAAGGGTAAATTCTAACTGTTTTTGGTTTTAGTCACAGTTAAACCATTAGCCACAGCTAAACCATTAGCCAACCACTGGCAAATCTAACATACAAAGTGAACTACGTGTATTATTAAACACTATATAAACTTTGATTAGTATAAGTCAGCTTTAGTACTAAAACCTAGTTTTACCCACTATCTCATTTATTCAGTAAGATTAACATTAACACACTTTTTTTTTTTAAATAACAGAAATTTAAACGGGCGAACCCACCTAAAAAAATCACATAACATGTGCAAGTACTAGGAATCTAAATAAATGCAAAGATTTGCAGTCATTTTATTTTATCACACAGGATTTATATATATTACTTGGTAGCTAAACCAAGAATCAAATTTTGTAAGTTTTATTACAATTCAAAATGTTTCAAGGGTTATGATAACTAATCAGAATAAATTACATCAGGCAAAAAGAAATCAAACTTGCCAAAAGAATTCACAGTGAAATTTTCCACTTACTCTCACTCTTTTGAAAAACCAATACAGCTGACAATACACCAATATAAACAGCTTAAATATCTATCGAAGTTTTTCAAAAGCATCATTCTGTGGTTTGAAAAATCACCACCTCCAGAGAAGAATTAGTAAAATTTTTAAGTCAAATGATATGTAAGCTTGATAAGTGCATTAGTTTATGAAGCTATTTTTATGAAGCTTGTTTTTTTTTTTTTTAACCAAAAAGTGATCACCCAAAGTGATATAAAAAAAATCTACTTTGCCCTTTCAGCAAAATGTATGTAGCAAAAAATGTAGCACTTGTTCCTTCTGTTCCTTTCCAGAGCATAAAAATTTTGATAAATACATAATTATGAATTAATGGAAGCTATTTGTAGAAATAAACTATTCTAAAGTTCAATTATGAATATTTTTCACATGCATATTTCCTAAGTTTTAACTATTTGTATTTTATTCTTTGAGAGAATTATGGGTCACAGGAAGGTCTGGAATTATTTTTGTCCAACTGCAAAATGGAGAACACAGAGAACCAAGGTATCAGGTAGAAATGTGCCAATTTTCAAAGTAGATGTTTCTTTATTGAACCGTCAACTTGAGAAACTACACAGTAAAGTACCTCATAGTGCAAGAGTAGTGCACATCCAGAAGCTAAGCCAAAGACCACAAAGCTGAAGATTATAGTTATCTGACATAGGATGGATTAGTCTAACCTTATTGATGTAGGAACTAAGGTTCTCAAGTTTGAAAGTCACAGAT
Source organism: Crypturellus undulatus (assembly GCA_013389825.1). Classification (NCBI taxonomy): domain Eukaryota; kingdom Metazoa; phylum Chordata; class Aves; order Tinamiformes; family Tinamidae; genus Crypturellus; species Crypturellus undulatus. Next base: position 533,361 of record VWPW01012977.1, read on the forward strand.
AGGAGAAATAAGCATTAACAAATAATGTTATCCAACAGCACATATGGTGTATTACTATTTGGTTTACTATTCTGCCTTTTGCTCCTTCTCTTTTGCTAGTTGACATCTGTTTCAGTTTGCTTCATAAAGAAGCAGAATGCACCAACAGCAGCATATTAATGATCTTTTTTTACCTGTGATCTACCACCTTCTTGTTCTGCTATAAAGCTTTAATCTAAGAAACAGGAATGTATTTTCTAGATCTAAATTGTACTTATTTCATACATCAGGTCAGTGCACATTGCATGATCTAATTATGCTCAAATGCTTCTTTGCATTAAAGACAGGTGATCTTAAAATGACAAAGGTCAAAGCCATAAGAACACATACAAGAAGTTTACTTTCCACAGGATGAGTCTGATTTATTTTCCATGTATCGCCAAATATCTAGATGTGAGTATTATAATTGAATTAAAAATCTATTCTGAGGCTCACCTACTGCTTGATGTAATTTCTGGTGTGTTTCAAAAAAACAGAAATACAGAACCAAGTAAGAAAACAGCTTTAGTACCGCACTGAGGAATTTTTGGTTGTAGACAATTTTGACCTACACATTTAAAAAGCTATACCTAGATATATATCTCTATATATATACAGATGAGAAGAAGAGAAAGTCACATTTTTTTCTTAGACCAGCACAGGAGGACAAGGAGTCCTACCCATGTACCCAAGGAGACCTTGACACCTCAGAGAGAGGGCCACTCTCATGTTTCTGAGACTCATAATACGATCATATGACTAAAACTATGAACTAAACTACTAAATTTATGAACTAATTATGAAGTATAACTACATTTAGAAAGATGTAATGTTTTTCAAGACTGAAGTATAGATACACTTATTCAGCTAACCAGGTTCTGGAAAGACACCCAGAATACCAGAAGAGAGCATCCCCTATCTAATCAACTTAACTCCCAAACTCAAAGACGGCGCCAGATCCCTACACACAGAACATTTTTAAGAGAAGCATTAGATAATTTCCTTATCAGCAATTACAAGTTATGTCCAACTAAGGAATATTAAAAATGAGTATCCATATTTATTATCGGAATAATGCTTAGCAGAAATAAAACAAAATAAAAAACAAACTAAACAAAAAAAGCCGAATGTTTCAATCTCTGCTTTTCAATTAGACATAATGCAGTAAAGCTAATCATGCACTTGGTTTACTTTTCTCCCTCATGTATTTTTCTTACCGGCTAGAACACAATAAAAAAAAAATCCAGTCTTTTTCATATCCATTTTCATTTCAGCTTGGGTATAAGCCTAGTCCTTTGAACAACTACCACCTCTAGATGGCAATGAAGATCTGTAAGAAGCAAGCTTTAACCCATCAGAGAAAAGAAGCTAAAATGCTCCTCTAAAATTTAAATACAGAGAAAAGCACTAGAAAACTACAAATTATGAACAGAAATTTTTTTGCAGCTTAGAGAATTTTAAGTTTGGTTAAAACTGTCAAGAATAGGAAACCATCTGGATGGTCACAATTGTGATGGATTTGTTGAAGTATCAGCCTCTTAGTCTTCAATTATAGACAAATATAGTCTGTATTTACAATCCCAAGAAATAATATACCAGTGTTTAACTATAAGTTTTCTATCCAATATAGTGTGAACAAACAATGCGGTTCCACAGACTTCTACTTTTCAGAGAAGACTGAAGAATCTCACCTATATGTAATAACTGATGTAATTAGTTTTTCTAATTAATAAATATATAAAAAAAAGTGAATTCTTATGAGAGAGGTTGGTTATAAGGAAAAAAAAACAAACAAAAAAAAGCTAATTTCCAGAATTATTGATTGAAATTATGAAGGTAACATTGGGACTGGCATTAGCCAGGAAAGGGCAGGGGTTCTGTCTCCAAACATAAAGGGCATCCTCATAACACCTTCTCCTACTGATCCTCCTAAGAGGCACAAAAGCAGTAACTTGGTACAATAAATGGAACCAGACTGTTAATCTGTCTCTTCTGGCACGTCTTTCCATCAGACTGGCTTAAAACCAAACACTTTTCCACAGCAAGAACATCAAGCTCAGGTTTGTCTAAAGACATTCCCCATCATTCCAAGTGACTTCAGGGAAGAGTGAGAAAATTTGCTGCACGTTCGTTTTAGTGATTCCAGCATCCTGACTGTACTAAGAGAAGGTAGGATAGGTTGAGTTTTCAGCATCATTTAGAGCATCATTTAGTCCCTTCAGTCAGCTAAGGCCTATGAATACAGAGAAAATATGGTGCTTCAAGTAGAGAAAGACTCTTCTAACTAATAATTTCCATATAAAGAGAAATGTATTGACAGGGAAAAAGGGGTAGAATATAAAATAAACTAAGCTCATGTTACCACTACCTAGTTCTAATGTCCCTAGTGCTCTTTTAAAACCACAGGTTTCTGTTTTTTGCCTTTTTAAATTCTCTGGGTCAGCTCTGTGCTCATCTTACAGAAGTCAGATTTAGAGGCATCTACCACCTTGTTCTCTTTCTTTTCAGGGTGACAGTAGCAGGGAAGTTGCTTTCTGTCTGTTGGTCAAGGCAGAAGGTATTTGCCCATCAGGCTCACATTCTTTTACTAGCTACTATAGCCCAGCCCTTCAAACAGTTGAACACTCACCCTGTTCAAACTGTGCCCCTTGCACTACGGATGGGAGATTCTGCAGAGACAAATATCTACAAGAGGAAAAATCACAAGCCTAATGCCCATGTTCATTAAGGCCGAACATCACCTGAGCCACTAGCCCCCATCATCCGAATGTCCTTGACAGATGACAGCCACCTAAGAGGAGACATTAGGCAGCAAGACTTGAATTCAAGTCCAAAACGCAGGGTATTGCCTCCTGAGTTTTTCTGTTAAATGTAACAGTACTGACTTTGAGAAAAGAAAAGCTAAAAGAAGTGCCCACTCAAAAAACACGGAAGCCAATATCATACTAGTACATAGGGTTTCAGAAACACTAGCAAGCCAACCGAGAAAGTCTCCATCTATTCGGCACCAACCTGAAAGTCTCCCTTTAAACTAGAGCGTAACATACACAACTTGTGCACTAAAACTCCAAAAAGTACTTATTATGCTTAACTTGCAATTTTGCTATGCAAAGTTTATTAATGATGAATATTTTCCATGACCTTACAATAAAGTTTAAAGAGTGGAATAGAAGGCAGAGGTTTTTTTAAGCTTCTATATTTAACTGAAAGCTGAAAGTCTTTTTTCAATTTGAAGTTTTATTTATAAAGATAGCATAACATAACTCTCTATGTTTCAAAACTAATATATACACGTTATACCGAAACCCTGTAGAAACATGAAGAGAATTGCTCCATACAAATAAATACAAAATAGACTATACAGCAGTAATGGTGTATACAAAATACATTTATCTTCAGAAAAGCTATTGAATACAAAAAAGGGCAGGAAATTAGTTGACCAATTCTATAAGACAGTCTTAAATCTTTACTATCTTCGAGTCCAAGGTGAAAGATCAAATGTATGTTTTGCAATGAATAAAATAGCAATTCAAAAACAAAACAAAACACCAACTTGATGCACTCTAAAAAGAGAAACTAAGTTTCACGAAGCTACGCGGAGTTAAGAGAAGAACCCTCACAAAGGCCAGAGTAATAGCAAAAAGCCTAGTGTTATTTAACAGTCTTGTGACCAGTTACCTGCTCACAGAAGGTCAGCAGTACTTGAGAGTTCAGTACTGCATATGCTAAAAGGGCTTTAAGGGGATCAAGGAAGATGAAAAAGGCACATTCAAGGTAGGGAGAATTTATGGCCATGCTGGCTGTGGAATGCACACAGGAACTTTCAGAAACTGCTAATGAGTAACAATTTAAAGCAACAAAACAACATAAGTTATCTTTGTATTTTCTCCCTTCTTTTGACATAACCTGTTTTCCAAAAAAAAAAAAAAGAAACAGGGCAGGTTTGTAAAATGTTGCTATCTACATATATGTACTGTTTTGGTCACACTGGAGAAAAAAATACATCTTACTCAATTTACACTCAAACTATGTAGAAATTCCTTTTCTTCTCTGCAGGAGCACCTCATTTTTTCAGTGGTAACCTGTTTAATTCTTCTGCAGTGAGCTTAACTATGCTACACAGTCTGCAAAGATAGCACTCAGACTAGTAAGGCCTTGCATTACAACTCCTTTGCATCAAGCAACAGCAGACTGTAGAGATGAGTATCACACACACAGAGTACTCTTTTTCTTTTTTTTGGCTTTAGTGTCCTTCCTTTTTCATCGATTTTGCATTTCATTACCATTGAGAATTTCAAAGAGATCTAAAAAGCACTCTTGAGTAAACAATTTAGTGGAGCTGAATGTGGACACTGCCCAAAAGAAAAGACTTTAGACAATGGCTAATGTGGAAGAAGAAACACACTGAAAGACCAAAATCCAGGGACAGAATCCTGAATAGAACCCAAACAGTTAAAAATATAGTCTGCCTCTCCATAATTCAGAAGCATTAGAAAGTTATTTGCTTGGTAGCACTAAACTAAAAATTTTTGAGGCTTATTTTTGATGGATTCCTGTTTTCCAACAGTTTTGAGATAAAGATGTTAATATCTCCGATTTCTGAGAACTGTTAAAGGCATAATGATACACATCGATACACATATGATACACATAACAGAGAAGAACATTAAAATTCTACTACTGCAACGGGATGTAAAGAAGGGCATCTAGCTTAAATTCCCCTTTTCTCCTATTGCTGTACAAGAAAAACCTACAGGGACATCAAAACATTCATAGAGCCATTTGACAATATATTCTGAGGAACCAGTACTAGGCACCAAAACACACATTTTTTTCGCCAGCTGGAATCTGTGGAGGAAGACAGGAAAAGAAACTTACCTTTTTTCATTTCCATATGATTTTTGCGCAACTTTTGCATGGAGTATTAGCACTGTTTGATCACCTCGCTCCTTTAGGTAATTTCGCATTGCTTCCCTAAAAGTTAAAAGACAAGTAAGCTTTGGAAGCTCTTTTTGTTTGGTTTATATTTATAATAAAGCAGAGAGTTTTAGGAAGAACAAATATAACTGAAACGGGTGTGGGGGGAGAGAGTAACTGTCAGTGTATATTCTAATAGGGTCAAAATAACCTTGCATTATTTCCTAAAACAATTGCATAGTGAAAAAAAATAGTAACAATCTCGTATTGAACTTGCGGTGGTCTTTGGCCATCTACCATCATTACTATATTTTCCAGAGTAGAGGATGAAATATAAAAATTACGCTGATGATCATTTCCATGCCCATCCTCACATCATGTTCAATATTTGATCAGATACTTCATTAATTCAATGTCATCTCCTCCATCGATAGTTCAGTCTCCCATAATAGTGAAGACAAATAGTTCAGATTTTTTTCCTATTCTTATTAATAGAATCAATGAATTAACTGAATAATATTTATGGGAGTTTTCTTTTGGAGTTTAATTCTTCAGAAGCCTCTTGGCCTGTTCTAAGCTTTCTCCTTCCTCAGGTAATTAGGCAAAAGAATTTTAGATTTTCTTTCACTCCTTGCCACTGTAAAGACAGAGGAGAAACAAAGATTACCTCAGGCAAGGCAACAGCCATTCCTTGAGAGAAATCCTCTGTTCCTGGGGGTAACAACCTAGCTGGCCATTAAGCAGCCTGCCAAATTCTGCCTCTGGGGGTTTGGCTGTGAATAGAGTGAGGACAGGAGCACCTGGTAAGTGCCAGGCAGAGCTTTTGCAGGTCGAAAGCCTACATTACACCAGTGAACTCATCTTTAGAGCCACCAACCAGAGAAACAAATCATGAATGTGACAGGAAGTTATATGAAGTGCTGAAACTGCAAAGCAGGAATTTCTGGTGAACTACACGCAGCTGTTGAATTCCCTTTAGACAGACCTAGAACATCAAAATAAACCTAGAACACCAAAATAAACTGGTGCTTTGGCTTCTTAAAGAAATGCTTCCAGTAAGAAAAGATGCAAGTGACTTCAAACCCCCCAGAGACGGGTTCCCAGCGCAGGGAGTGTCAGGGAAACCCTGCTCTGCTATGAGGGTTTCCTGACTTTCTTGCATTTGGCATGCCTGCACAGGAAGACAAATAAGCAGGATAAAACAGCAGAGAAAGAAGACCCAAAATGCTGTTTTAAATTTGGCTTAACTCAAGATATTTACATTTGGCTGATAATTGGTGACATGTATAAGCATGAAAGTAGAGACGTAAGAACTATCTCAAAGTGCATATACATGCTTTCTTCGGTGTCTTTATTTAAGAATACATTTTAAATCACAAAATCTAAACTCAACCCACTCTAAAATTATTACAGGGCATTTCATTATGGCAGGCACTAACTGCTTTTAACTAGGTTTAAAACTTTCTATATCCAGAATAATAGAAACACTCTATTAGTACCTGTTTATTAAATGCTTTTCCCAATCTGACTAAAGTTAATAGTAAATAAAGAAAAACTACCCCAACCCATGAGCTTCTCCACCTGTAATAATACTATGGTGCTAGCTAATATATCACAAAGAATTTTGGGCTCTTCTCCAGCTCTGTTGCTACAGCGGACTCGCCCAATTTGAGCTCTTGGGAGAATCTAAGACTGTCCTCCCCAACCCCCCCAGCCAGCTCCTCCCACTGATTTTTCAAAAATAGTACTATTATAATTTATATTTTACTGTTAAAGATAAGTAAGATTATGAACAAATTTGTGAATAGTTTTGTTCTTTCAAGGACATTGAACAGCAGCAACAATGAAAATTGTAGCATTTTCTCGGAAAAACACACGTGAGCAAGTTTTCTGGAGCTGGTATGAATAACATTTTTAGACACACAGAACACAATTGTTCATGACAAGATTTTACTAAATAATCTTGAATTTTGTTGCTGCTGCCTTTAAATCGGAGATTGCAAATTAGCAACTTGAGGGTGATACTAACAGGTGCTACTGCTCAAAAAGCAAAAAAGCCCATGACTTAAAGCTTAATTTCTTGAAATATCCCAGATAATAAGCAAGTCCATGGGAAAGCACTATGTTCATTTAATCCTTTGCAAGTCAGTATAGATCACACTGAAATGCAAGTATCATACTCAGTCAGAAATGCACTGAGACAGACATCCTGCCACAAACAGATGCTTTTTTGCTGATGGTTTACATGAAGGATCACAACTGCATTCAGAAGACAAGAAGGCCAGAGCAGTAACTGGGGTCCATGCTTTTATATTGTGTTATTGCCATACAGGAGTGTAAAAAAAAAAAAAAAAAATTGCAGATTTTGTGTACTTCCAGCAAACAGAATTTAAACTCAATAGATGCTTACAATCAGTACACAGCCTATGATATAAAGCAATAACTATTTGTGCTGAAGGCATCACAACAATTTGAAAAAGACAACTACTTAACAGCATTTATTATAAATCCTTGCAAGATGATACGGGAACAACTCAGGCCCACTCTCTACACTCCTCCTGCACACTTTTCAGGGTGGAATCTCTTAGTTGTACTATTCGACATTATCTCTGATTGTTTAGACTTCATCAAAATTTAATTGGGATCATGTTAATTTTGCTCTTAACTGCAGCATGATAGCACTAACAAAACAGCTGAAATTTGCTAGTAAGGAATGCTATCTTGGCCTTCACAAGTCACTTTTACCCGAGAAAATAAATCTGACTCATCTCTGGGGATTTAAACCTAACCAGATTCACACTCTCTTGAATAATACACAGCAACAGATACATGACATAAATGCAGTTTCAAATCAGGCATTTTGAAATTCATATTAAAAGCAAGTAAGTCACTGTTCAGAGTTTTACTTCTTGCTGATTGCTTACAAAAATTGTAATTTTTAAAATTTACAAGTCTAGGATTAGCAGTCCTTAATTTGTTATCTATCTTTGAAATGTTTTTGCAGATGAAAAGGGTAGGTCTTTAAAACTGATAAAAATCAAAATACTTTAATGCTTACCTAGTGAGCCGCTTAGGTTGAGGACGCTCTCCAAATTTCCTGAAAAAAAGAAAAGAGGCTAATTTAAAAGAAAAACATTTAGTCAGAGTTTTACAATGAAATATAATCCCAATTCTACAATTGCTGAATATGTATTATAAAATGGTATATTTTCTTCGCAATTTCCTAAATAATATACTATTAAAATACCAACCACCTCCTTGCAACAACATCTTCCCACAATAGCAGAGGCCATTTTTTTATTCAAAACACAACATAACTTTCATTCCTAAACACCTACAAAAAAAACAAACAAGTATTTCATTTATGTAAGTTATTTTAATGCTAACTCCATCTTTCATTTATTTCAAACTTACAAGACAACAAAAAAAAATGTCCTTACCAACTCATTCTTTGTTTTTATTATACCTTTAGCTAGAGCTACGTTTAGTTTCTCTAAGAAATTGCTTTTGGAAAGTTCAGATATTACAGCTAAAACCAGTTATTATTAACATAAGATTGATTCAGAGTTGGCAAAACACAGTGAACACTTCTCTTCAGGGCAATTTCTCAGAAATTGGTTTCTCCTCAGTGATTTCTTACAGAAAGGATGACAACATATTTCATCCATGCTGGTACAGACATCCAAGCAAACAGTATCTCCTATGAAACACAGCCAAGCATGATCTAAATATATCCTGCTATACATTCAGTGCTATTTACCCATTAAGCATTTTCAGACAGTTGTGCTTTCCCCAGTTCTTGAACACCGCCCCTGAGAGAACACCTCCTTTAAAACACTACAACTTTCCATAAAAGCACCAGGTCTCTTAAGCCAACGAACTCGCACAGGACAGAAACACTTTCACTAAGACACGCCCCCAAACAGATTAAACCAAAATGGTCAGGTAGAAAATCTGATACCCAGCAAAGGCAGATCTGCTCCTCTGTTCTACCTGGTAAGGAAGTATAAATGAAAAGCCCATCAGCTTCGAGACAAGCACCTCGCAGGTTTAGCTTAACACCTTTTTGCCTAAAAATAAACCGGGACACAAGAGCCAGTGCATGTGCTGAGAGTGTTCATAACCACATGGAGGACTTGCCCAGCTCTTTGAGAAGCTGCTCTTTCCCTTTATGCTTCCTGGAAAGTGAAATAAATCCCCCTCTAATATATTTCTATGAGAGAGATGGAAGATCCCTGGAAGAAGCAGGGGATAACTAAAAGCTGACGCAGGAAATTCCCCTATATATGTGGTGGATCCATCTTGAATACTACAGCAAGTAGTGTCCAATTATTTGGTACATTCCAACATCATTTCAGTACTTCCAAAAAGGTACAAAGTTAATACAGAGTTCATGGCATTTATGTAGTTATGCACAACAGCACTCTCCTGGTAAGGCAAGAACATTCAGCAAAATTTAAGTTATTTTTAAAGACTTAAGAAACTTGTCTTCTATGAACCCATCTATCAAGGGGGATTAAACAAATAATCTGTAGGACAATAATGAAATTAAAATGTATTTTTACTACAAGTGTTAAGCCCCCTTCACATTTCTCTTTGTTGGTGTTGCTACACTGCCCACTTGTTTGGCCTTTGTATATTAAAAAACACTCAAAATACTGTATTCTAAATTAAAATGAAATGAAATCACATATTTCATTTCAATTTTGCTTCTTGTTCTGCATATGCTGCTTTGCCACAACATAACCTCGGAACACGACTCAGAAGCTCAAGCCACCTCAAGCCACCAATTACACATGGACAAGCATGACAAAGAGCAGGGTCAGGGCTCAGAACCTTCCTGCTTTGAGCGCCTGCATCTCCAAGATGTGCCCAGCAGGTCCTGGGCCTCTGCATTTCCTTGAGCAACAGGTACGTGCGTTCTCCCCGTAGCACTGTGTGTTTAGCCATGGCTCTTCCCTGTACAGCAAGGATCATGCGCGGCAGAGGATTCACCTCTCCTCTTCCAATCCTACTGCACAGCTTAATTCATAAAGAAAAAAATAACAATTAAAAAGAGGCACTTATATTTGGAGTAAAGGAGGTCCTACTCACACACACTACGCTTGCTTATAGCATGGCCTACACAGGCAATGCAAGATGAGGACACCAGTATGCCAGAAGCTGCACAACACAAAGACACAATTTTACATCTTTTTCTTTAGCCAAATGCTGAAAAAGTACTCATGCCTCCAACCTGCAGGTGCAGAGCTAAAGCACTAAGTGACCCTGGGGATGCACAGGGTTTCATCGCAGGTCCAGGACAGAAATTGAATCCTAACCATCTGACTCTCCGTGTAGCACCTTTTTGAAGCACGTAACATCTTTCCTCCTCCATCTGAAATCACATCAACAATTTCCCTGTCACCAGTTTAGGAACATGTATAATTGCTACCCCTAAATACAGGAACTTTCTGAAGAAGCAATGCCACAGCTGGATTTGATAGATCTTTTATTATTCCATAAAAAAACATATAGGGTAGAGTAGAACAGTAGGAAATTTATGAAAAAAAATCAAATTTACTTAAAGCCTTGTTTTTGATCCTATCTATTTCAATTCAGCTAACTTTGCACCAATAGTCTCATCTGAACTGATGACTCATGGTTGAGTATCCTATACTTTGGTCTCAACAAACAGCATATTCCCCCACCACCTCAGAAATCTTCACCAGGATCCCATAAATGCTTCTCAAAAGCAAGACCTAGGTTTTGATTTACGAGGCACTTACATCAGTAGAAATTTTGGCAGTGATAACAATATTTTAGGAAGTGATTTACTTTTCTAACGGAATATCGTGCATCATACAGAATAAGTGACCAATACATACATGGATAAGGTTGACTGGCAAAGAATTTTTAGACGGTCAGAAGAAAAAAAATCTCATTTTTTCATAGCCTGGAACAGTGAAAAGTTAGAATTCATGAATTAAGAATAATTCTATATAACTCTCTCTCACTTAAACAGACAGTGGAAAGGAATAAGAAAGGACACCAAAAAAATACATAAGAATAATCAATAGTTTTCATAAGCAACAGGCTAAGACCCTTTAGCCTTTCACATGTGAGAGGGGGATAAGTGGACACAAAGGCTTGCAATAATCATTAATGAGATGGAGAAGGTGAATGTCCTGAAGGTCGTAATTACCCCTGAAATCAAGATACACAAGCCTGATGTGAAAATAAAGAATTTACATGTATTCTGTTTGTCAGTTCATTTGGTTTACCCTGTTCATACATTTTCAATTTGCTGTAGATACCTGTATTGACAATGCAAACTGACATGCAGTGGAAAAAAACACATTTCAGTGTATCAGCGGAAAAAAACACATTTTTTTCTGGTCACGTAAGAAGAAAAGAGTAAAAGGCTATTTAATTTTTGTGACGTCAAACTTGTGAGAGTGCAAGTACATTATCTACAGTTTTGTACTAAATGACATTGAAATATCCACAGTCATAGATTGTGCAAACTTCTGTATTTGACTGGCATATTGATGAATGAGCCAGTTCAGACATCTCAAGGTTACCCCTCAGAGCTCAGAGCCTGCAATATTTTCCTTGAGTAGCTTTTTGTGGAATTTCTTTTTATATTCAGCTTTTTTTCCCCCCTGTTCTTCATTTATCTGGAATATACACAGATTTACAGATTAAAAACAAACAAAAAAGAAGGGGTGGGGAATGGAAAACAAAACATGCATCACAGTTACATTCCTACGGTGGTTATTAAACAAGCTAAATATACATAATTTCAATTCCTCTTTATAAGTCCACTTTTAAAATTTTATTTGAATATTCTTCACCATTTCCCATCCTCTTTCTTTATTGTGCTATCCAAGACTAAGCACTGTTTCAGGTGTGCTATACTGGACTGCTGGACATACAAACTGCCACTTCAGTTCACAAAGTTCAGACAAACAGAGCTTTTACAAGCATTTCCCTAAAACACCGCACTGCAAACCTGAGTGTGAGCATTAGTCCAACTATAAGGGCTTGCTGTTGTTATCTAATGATATTTGACTAGTTTTGCTAAACTTTTTAATATTTGTGGATTATAAAAAAAACAGCACAGGATAAAGGTTAAATTGCAAATATTTTCAGAAAATGTCTTAATTCCAGGTCTTTTTGAAACGCTGAGATCAGACACACTACACACTGCACTGCTGCAGGAAGATGAATTTCTGCTGCTTCTTTCTAGCATCTACACAGCAGCATGAGAACAAATCAAATCTCTCAGTTATTATGCACCACTTACAGAAATGCTTAACCTCTCTTTCACACAACATTGCCTTCTGCCACTGAACTTAACAGCCTGGGCTAAAAATTCTTTTAAGAGTTACACCTCAAGCCAGCTTTGGAAACTAAAAATTCAGCCAAGACAAGATAGCTTTGCAATTTGCAAGGAACATACATAAACACGTATATAGGCACATTCACACCATACCATTCCTCAACGTCTGCTGGAAATCTGGGGTCATTCCAAACTCCTCTAGCATCCCCATGCCTTGAGCATGAACTTCCAATTTTTCTACTACTGGCCTCAAGCCAAGGGTCTCTTCTGCAATCCCTGAGAAAGTCCATTCATAGAATGCCTAAGGTTGGAAGGGACCTCTAGAGGTCATCTAGTCGAAACCCCCTGCACACGCAGGGCCACCTACAGCACATGGCACAGGGCTGCATCCAAGCGGGTCTTGATCTCCAGAGAAGGAGACTCCACAACCTCTCTGGGTGCCTGTTCCAGTGCTCTGTCACCCTCACTGTCGAAAATATTTCCCTGAGTTCCTGTGGAACTTTTGGTGCTTCAGTTTGTTTCAGAGGCCAGCCCGATCCTCCTCACTGCCTCCCTTGAGGTACTTGTACACACTGATTATCACAGAAGAGGGAAAGTGAAATACTAGGTTTTCTAGTCAGTTTTGCATTTAAAGCTTGTGAAATTACTCATTTCAGCAGTTAACTGCAATACCACTTGAAGAAAAGCAGAGGGAAAGAGGTCTCAAACACCACACAGGGCGCTATTAATTTTGTCTTTTCTTTTTAATCCGTTTTATCCTGTTTCCAGCTTCTAGTTACCTATTACAAACAAATTACTGAGGTATTGAAGCCAAACTGAAGAAAGTTTGTTAATACTCATAGATTTTAAACACATTTCAAATTATCAAGGCAATATACAAAGCAGTGTGTGTGCGCACAGTACATAGCGCACATACCTCGGGGGTTATGCCTTAGCCTTCCATTTCTTTCAAACGTACTATACAGGCTCATCAGTATGCTATCATGCATGCAGCGGTAAGGCTCAGCGCTGCTCAGCATTTAGAATGACAAAAGTTACATCCACAATAAAGCAAATTAGCAGCAGACACAGGTTTTACAACACAGATTTTCTCTTAATGCAAATACATTTTCCTGCACATAAAGAAAAAGATGCAAATACTGACAGCATTTCGGTGCACTTCGCTCACCCAGCCACAGCCTCTCACAAACATTTTAGAAAATTACTCCCAAGAGACAAGATAATCCATCATTAGGAAGCATTAGCCCATGTAGTGGTTTCACGTACGCAAAGAGAATTCCTATGCATTAAAAAAAATGACCATTTATGATCCTGCATGATCTGGCATACAAAAAGGACCACAAAACATCATCCAGTAGTTTCTATCACAATTGCTCTATGAAACGTACAATAAATACAGCTGTTGATTCATATCACTTTTAATATTTGTTCACTGCTGGGGATAAGTGAAGCATTTGATTTATTCATTTTATACTACACTGATTTCCTTTATTTTTCAATGAAGCTGAAAATAGGGCATTGTTCATTCATCAAGGGTAAAAATGATCAACTCGAAGTGATGTTCTGCAGGTTTAGCACAAACAATTAAAAAAAATCCTGTGGGACGTTTATAAAGAACTTAATGCAAAAGACAGGTACAACTGGATACCTGAAGTCAGTGAAGACGCAAATAAACACAACTAGGTAATATTATTCATGCCCCATGCACAGATAAAACATTTCACACTTATCTTTTCCACGGATGAAGGTATTGAATAAACAGACATTACCAGGGGCTAAAAACAGAAAAACTTTCAGAAAGAAAATGTTATCTTCTCCAAGACAAATTTGTGTTCAAAATCCACAGGTCAAATAATTACAGGAAATGGAGAAAGCTGTCCTACTAGAAACATCCAGTGCTAAAAAAACCCATATACTAGAAATACAAACCAACAAGAAAGAATCAGAATAAACAAAATTATCCTGTCAGAAAAAAAGGCTGGATGATGGAAAAAGTGAAACATTCTCCATAAGCTTTTGGATAGATTCATTTTCTCAAGCTAACCCCCTAGTCTCCTATTGTTCCTCTTTGCCCTCCACTGATCTTTGCTGTTTATCAGAATTTAAAATCATGTAGCCTAAAATGACCTGGCCTATGCTGTGAATCTTCCCAACCACTGTGACTTTATTTAGGTAATGTCTGAGAAAAATAAGTTTCTAAATTCTTAGACTACTCATATCCTAAACATTTGAGGGTCTTCTGCTATTTCCTTTTACTTAGCAAAACCACAGAAGTTGTCTCTGCTATTTCCTCAAGAAAAATACGGATGTAGCAATTATTCAGCTCTACGGGAGATGCAGAAGAAACTGGAGAAGCAGAACCATTACTTCACAGTATGAAATGCATCTTAAGCATTCTCGTTGGTTATAAAATCTAGATGAACACATCTATGTACATATCTATAGCTAAAAGCTCAAACACATAGTGCCTATCAGAGGCTCTTACTCTTTCCATAGCCATTACACACCTGTGGCATGGAAACCGCTGAGCAAATGACAACTCTCCCCTCCTTGCTCCCTGCAGGTGCAACTGTGTTCAAAAGCCCAATCATCTGGAGCTGATGAAGCCGGCAAAGTGACACTTTCCCGAAGCCCCATCGAGCCCCAGGTTGGTTCGTCATTCGGGGCGAACACGCTCACTAGAACCACACGGAGTCACCAACTTGCTCTTGCCTGCTGGCAGCATGTGGGCCCTGATCTGCATGTTAGTGGTCGTAATACACGTTGTTATAAAGACTTTGCTGTCAAGCACTGTGACTAATTAGATAACGCAAGCAATGCTAAAGACATACTCAAAAGTTAATCTGTTTTTTAAAAGAAACTATAATCCCCCATCTACACACAATGTGCACATATCCTCAGTCAGCCTGCTAAACAAAAATATTCCCTCACTTCAAGTTAAAAAAAATATATAGTATTTAATACACACCTGCTCCAGGGTGAATGCCACTGACCACGCACCACTAACCCATCTTTGTACAGCATTGTTCTAGACTTGAAGAGTGGAAGTCCTCCCGAATAGAAAACATGTTACTTGTTTGGAATAAGGCTGCTACTGCATAGCACTATATACACTCCGAGTACTATATCAAATAATACTGACACCAATACAATAGGAAAAGCTCCGGTTCATTCAGTTACACCCTCTCACTGGAAGTCAGTAGTTCAATGAGAAACTCCCTCTGTCTCTTCTGACCCACTTTCATCCTCCCACATTGCTTTCATTGTTGTCTTCTCTCTTCTCCAAGCCCCATAAAACACAACTGCAATTTAAACACAATTTGCACTGTATCGGTAGATAGGCTTACTTTTAAACAACTTTTATGAGTGATCAGGTTCACTGTTTCTAATAGTGTACCTGCATTTGGAAAATCACTATTTTCACTAAATCACTAAAAACACAGGAAATCACTATGCTTTTACATGATTCTCAAAAATCAAAGGTCCAGTTCAAAATGAAGTATAAAGTTTCAATCCAAACAAAATCCACACAAATCTGCCACAATACGTCACTGAAGAAAGTCAGCAATGACCACTTACTTAAGAACAAAACAAACAACATAAAGTACCTGAAAGTATATGTGGAGATATTTTCCTCGCTTTTAATTTCTACAGTAGGTATGCTGAAAGAAGTTACAACAGTCCAAAGATCCCAAACATACTAAAGAACTTGAAAACTCAAAGCTCACTATGAAAAAGGTAGAATGGTGACAAATTCAAGAAACATTATCAAAGAATTGCTCCATTTATTAAGATCCACTGAAATTTTGACTGAATCCCTTATAATGTTGGCTCAAATGTTCAGTGGAAAAATGCATGCTTTCCACACACTTACCTTAGCCACTGAAAGAGATATCAGCTTGAAAACCAGCATGCCAACAGAATCTCAGTCCCTAAAACACAATATAAATTGGCTCAGCTATTACAACTGCATAGCGAATGTGCAGTGTAAGGCTCATTACTTCTAACTACCATCCACTAGTTTATAATCCATCCATTCAAAACAAAAGAGAATGTCAGGAAAAGGTAAAAATGAATGCTCCTAGTTTGCAAAATTAACCGCTAATACTTAAAAACAATCTGAAACATGGTTATAAAATTTAAGGTTCCACATTTACAGATTTTAACGACAACTACTTTGCTCAGCATACAACTATTAGAGCTTTTCTTTTATATCTAGCCCTGCAAAATTCCTCTTGGATTGCAAGGCACCATATCTCTAGCTCGGACATCACCTGTGTATGGTTATGAAAGTGAATTTGAGTATTTAATAATTAAAAAAAAAATACTGTATCCCTATGATTAAACTGTAAATGAATTGCCTATCTACCCTTAGAAAACAAATAGCCTCCCTGTCTTTCAAGGAATTAAAGTTCTGAATGTGGTAAGGACATAGATAATGAGTTATAAAGCAATGCTTTTTATGGTTTATCTGCCTATAACTGTCAGCAAGATTTACTCTGAACCAGGAAATTCCTAGATACATGAGGAACCAGAGTTAATAAACCCATTAACTGTTGCTTCTGTTACCTGATTACTTGACAAAAGTCACAAATTAGACACAAGAAAAGACATCAGGCCAACTTCACTGCCAACACAGGAACCTTCCCTATACTCTAGTATCAGAGGTTTGCTCTGCCTTACTTCAAAGTTCAAGTCTCTGCAATTTTTAAAGTTTCCTCTCTTTAAATATACCTTCTGGAATAAATACCTTAGCTGGAAGGCACACATTAATCTTCTATACAGAAAGCAAATTAAAAAAATATATTTATCACAAAATCTGAAGGTTCATGAATTTCATAGAATTGCCAGGGCTCAGTGCAATGTCAAAAATACAAAAGAGAAGCAGAAAATGTGAATGACTTTGCAGAGAAGTGCTAAAAAACTGTACATAACCTGCAGAGGAAGAAGGTTCTTAAAAAGCCATCTGAGCCTCACTAACCGTAGAAGAAAACACTCATTTCATTGCGACAGAGACTACTTCCTATCAATGTAAAAGCAAAGAGAACATCCGAGCTGTCTCAAAAGCTGTCCCAGTTCTATCCCCTTTGCTGCACCTGTTCCAGAGCTTCTTAGGGAACCAGTTCGGGCCACAAACCTGTCCAACACTACACACTAGAGGCAGAGGAGAAAGAAACATAGTATGTCTGGTTGCAGAAAGTTGCTAACAGAGCTCCATAAACTCGCCTTCACCAGCAGCCAAAAGAGGCTACATAGAAGAGGAAGCTAAACTTGTTTCCAGCAAGCCTTCAATCTCTCACAAAAAAAGAGTTTAGAAAATAAGGCACAAAAGAGTATTACCTATAAAGTTAAAAATTGGCACACACTATAAAGTTTTAGTTTTATAGCATTCTGAATCAGTTATTAGAATTTAGGGAAGAAAATTAACCTTTATGTTGCAGGTCAAGTGACTTGTTTGCTTGCTCGATTAACCATACTTAAGAGAGAGTACTATCAGACCTACATCATCAGCCAAAGTTTTGGTTAGAACAGTCATTAGATTCCCCATCACAATAGGTATCAGGCTACTGTAACCCCAAGTGCAGACAGACAGAACTCAATCCAAAACAACAGCAAAGCAGTCAAACACCTGCAAGGTTCAGGCAAAGCTACTCTGGGGAGTCTGGCTGGGACAGGCAGGTTAAGACATATTTCTCTCGAAGTCCAGCTGGAGCCCAGTCACTACTAGTCCACCACAGGCTGCCCACTGGTGACAACACATTTGACATCTTCATTAATGACTCAGACGACAGGGTCCAATGTACCCTCAGCATCTTCACAGAAGATAAAAAAAAACCTTTTTAGTCTGGAGAAGACTTGAGCGGTAGGGGGATGCTACCAGTGTTTAAAGAAGTCTGATGGGAGGGTCAGACTCTTTTCAGTGGTGCCCAGCAGCCCAGTGTCCAGAACAAGGACATAAATAGAAACACAGGAAATTCCACGTGAACAGCTTTCACTGTGGGAGTGGTTAAATACTAGAACATTTGCCCAGGGAGGCTGTGGAGGCTCTGTCGCCTTTGAGAGATTCAAAACCAATTGGATGTGGTCCTGAGCAACCTGCTCTGCCTGCTCCTTCTCAAACTGGAAGTTTGGACCAGATAATTTCCAGAAAGGCCCTCCAACCCCAACTGTTCTGTAATTTAGTAGTGTTCCATCAATGCAATTTAAACATTTTTTTTTACTATATTTTACACTACTTAATAAAAAACAGAATTTGTACATTCCCTCTGCCAATCTTATTTCAGGAACTATAAGCTGTCAGAAATAAAATATACAGTGCAGAGGGTTCTTAACAGTTTAGATCAAAGTAAAAGTTTTAAGAGGCCTCTACAGAAATCTCTACAGCAGTATTTTGCACTTCTACACAACACCTACAGGGAGTGGGGACTATTTCCTATAATCTCATTTCCTCCAGCAACTCAGTCAGTTGAGTCAGCTTTTTATATTTTAGATCCTTTCTTTTTGAAGCACAGTATTACTACAGAGTCTGTAGTAATGTGCCTTTCATTGCCTTTCCTCCTCCAACTTCCCTAGCAGTAATCCTCCTAAATGCAAAATAGAAGCAACTCCTGTTACTCATTAAAAGAAAATTACTGGTCATAGAAACTTACTTCAATGCATTAGTGTTTCACTCACTGATTCTACATTTGTAAAACAGCAATTCATAAGTGACATCACTATTTAATTAGCAGAGAATAGTTATCAACTCATTATAAATGGAGTTTCATTCACAGAATATTTTTTGAATTCTCAAAAAAAATTTTTCTTTGGCAGACAAAAAAAAGATGGAAATAGCCTATGAACATACACACTTTCTGAAAACTCTGTTATTTGGCAACAACCTGTTTTACAGAATTTCAGACTTTCCTAGATTTCAGGGAAGGGGGGCTGGAGAGAGAAGAATTATTGCATCACCCAGGAATTATGTGGTTACACTCACATTAACTGTGCACAGTTGCAAAATGATCTGTCAGTATCCTAGAATTAATCAATCTCAAGTATATTGTTTCATAATTAAGCTTATGAATACATCCTCCCATGGATATAACAACAGCAATAAACACATATCCCAGAAAAAAAAAAATAAAAAAAAAAAAAAAAAAAAAAAAAAAAGGAACATAGAGAACGAGAAAGCTCTTTTTCCACATTCTAGGGCAGCTAAACCATTTGGTGGCCGTTTTTTGTCATCAACCTCTTTCACTGTAGTTGTGCTAACAGCTCCCTGCCGGGGAGCATTTTGAATAAGCAGCATATTCTTAAAACTTGAAGGTCACATAACCAGACAGTAAAATTAGGTAAGAGTCTCCCTACAGTGGAGAAAGCTGTTTTTTAACGAAACAAAAGATTTAACAGTTTGAGATTTCTTTGCTAAACTGATTCACAGGTAAACTCATTACTTTATATTTCAGCTGTACTCCCAAAATAATTTAGTGTGCTCTCATAGGATAGACAAAGAAACTGAAATTCCCATTTAATAAGGACAACTCATTTACTAGATTCTGTGAAAGGAAAAAAAAAAAAGGGATACATAACAATGAACCTATGTTTAAAGAATCCACACTAGAAGTGTATTTCATTATTTTTAGTTCTTGATGTTTTTGATTGTAAAATTTTATTTTTTTCAAAATGCAAATTGTAAAGAAAATAAGCCCTAAAAAGTCTATCATCAAATAGTCAATGTTTTTAATAACTGTTATAGTGAACGGGTCAAAAATCTCTTAACAAAACAATTAAATGCACACTCTAAAATACGCTTTTGCCCTACCCCACAGTGTATTTATAAAAACCATACGAAAAGGTTAGATTTAGTGTCTGAGATGTCAGCAGGCAAACATCCTTTCTTCAGGTATTAGAGTATTAGAGTTCTTTTATGCAGTCGCATATGTTCCTCTTGTGCCGAAGTGGTTTTTATCGGGAAGCTTTCTGAAGGAAAAGATTCTGCGCAGTACAATGCAAAGCAGTTATTATTGTCCATTTTTTAAAATGGAAATCGTGTGAATCATACTTAATTCAAGAAGGCTTGCTTTTCAGGTTTGTCAAGTTTAAGCTCCACACAGATGCAAATTACAGTTAAAACTTCTCCCTGCATCTTAATAAGGTACATTATAAACTACGAAGTCAACTTGAAAACAAGAATGTTTCTTCTGAGATTTTTACTAGATCTAGACATATTAAGTCTTTAAAGAACTAACATCTTCAATTAAAATTTTACTCAACAGAGCTTCAGTTCTGCTTGATCTTGAGCATGTGTCTGCTACATGAGTTTCCCAGCATAATGCTTGTGCTGGCACCAGTTTTTGTGTAAGGATTTTAGTGCATGATAAGCGTGCCTAAGCAGTGCTGCAAAGACGCCAAACCCAACCTCTTTTCTAAACATTGTCTCATCCTTTCAAGTACATTGAAGCCAGAAGGGCAAGTAAATGCTCAAAACTCTTTTGAGGAGTTAAACAGCCATATTTAAGCAAGAATTTTAGTCAGCAGCCAGCACTGCCTCTTGACAGATCATTTAAAAATGATAGGTAACAAGCGACTTAGGGGGTTGTAGGTGCAGTGCTCTCATCAATAAGGAGATTTCCTTTCTGCAAACCCTGTCTCCCACTGTTACAAGCAGAACAGACTGAGTTCTCCAAGAACGGGAAAATTATGGACAAATGAAATGGGTAAGGGTTAAAAAAAGTCATATGGGGATTGGATGGACATATGGGGATGTCCAGTTCATGAATTAAAGAATGCAGATGCCTGTGCAGTCAAGATAAATTAAAAAAAAAAAAGTCTCAGTCAGAATCAGAGGATGGTCTACATTAGAAGTTACAGTTTATAATTCAGCCTTTTCAAGAGGCTACTTCCAAAACTCGTGCATTCCAGAAAACATGGGCAATGTGGTATGTCCAGACAACAGGATAAGGCTATCGACAACTAAGTGCCTTTTGTTCTTTTTGCTTCACAGTTTACTAAAAAATGAAGCTTATGGTATATAAAAGTGATTTGCCCTGCTTCCAATGATTTTGGAACCCACAAATCAATAACTGAATTTAAAAGAAGAGAAGAACTTTCAAAGATAATCAAGTTGTAACGAGTTTTGTGAAAACAGGGTGCTGGACAGCTATTTCCAAAATACTGATGTGATTGAAGAAAGATGAGCAGAACTTGGAAATTACAGACTGTTTGACAGCTGACACGTCAGTTTGCATATGCCATTTGGCTGGAAAGTAAGAATACATTTAGCTAAACTATAGGTTATACCTTGACCAGTAAGGATGCCAGAGTCCATGTTATAGTCCGTAGACTTTCCTCACCATAAAGGATACATAGATAGGAAACACAGGTTTATTAGCACCGATGCTGGCAGAATGACTCGGGCAAAATATATTTGCTACATGAAAACAGCACATGCAAAACAGTCAAAACAAATAAGGGAAATATGGAGTGCCAATTTTAAAGTATTTAAATTATCTTACATGGCTATAGGAAACTTTCAGTACTGTCATAATACCAGACATGTATATTGATATAATATCAGTGTTCCATCTTAAGTCTTTTCAGTTTGTTGTCTATATGCCGGACACTCAGGCATAAGTAAAGAGCAGTTTGCTTAAGTGTTGGGTGATAAGCAGGTCTCCAGAATTCTAATGACAACTTAGAAAATCCAAAATGAAAGTTAACTGCAGAGTTACACACACTTGTAGGGCTCCTGGCTTAAAGAGATTTTTAAATAAAAAAGCATGGGATTTATACTGATTTTATTTATGACTATAAACCTCTTGAAACAGGTATCAAATTATGTTTACTAGCCTGAAGAAAGCCTAATAAAACATTCTGGCAATTCAGAGATAAACACCAGAAAAGTATTATACTGTGTAATTTAAATTTCTTATTTCTTCAGTGGTTCACAGGTTGTTGTAATAATTTGTGTGCCTAGTTACCACATTATCTATAAAGGTGTCTGATTCTTTAAACAGAGAGCATTACTGAGGGGACAGAGGAAGAAGTGCAGACTGTTCCTACGATGAAGAGAGTAGTGGGAGAAGTGAAATATGAGTGGTAGGTTTGGAATCCTGAGGTATTTTTCACTTCTGTTTTGTATTTTTTTTTTTCCATTTACACTGGAAATTCCCTTTGGGGGGTAGGGGGGAAGGTCAACTTCCCTATAGCTAAATACAAAAACATGCATATGACACAAAAGCTGTGAAGTCTTCAATGTTTCCATATCATAACTAAAAAAGTGAAAGAAGCTGCCGAAAACTGCAACAGTGAGGCAGCAAAATGTGATTTTCCTACTTTTAGTAAGGATCCTCTGGCACAGTCCAAGCACACTTTACATAGTGAAGGACACATGTTTTGGAGACCAGTGGTGCAGACAAGACACCAGAGAGTCCTGCTATAGAACAGGGCTATAGGAGAACACCAGAGGAACGTGACATTAACAGTATGATCAGCCTTGATGGGTCCCCTCATCCCTAACAAACCAACAAAGCCAGCTTCTTCTCAGAGTAGCACCTCAACAGCCCACAAGTCACTTGGCTCAAAAGTCCCAGATATTTACTTCAGATGCCATAGCCGAGTGAAGAAACATATAGAAGCCAGTTGTCATCTGTGGTTCAATAATTCGAAGGTTTCATTAACTACTGTAACCAAAACAGAAAGCATAACCAAGTTCCTCCAGTCACATATTTGCTTTTCAAAAGGGAAATCTAAATAAATAAGAGAACAGAGCTTTTATATTTGAAGGTCCTGATTCATTTTGCTTTGGCCCCATATGCAAAACAGCACTGCTGCCAGATGTTTCTAATTTTTAAGAAGAGAATAGGACATTATTCCAAACGAAGCTGCAGGCCCAGCTCAAACAGTTTAAGTTCTGCCCCAAAGGAAGGATTTTCCAGCTTTTCCCAGAATTTGCCAACTAAAAGCACAACATACTTTAGGAAGTTTAGGAAACAAACTGTCCATTTAGCTACGGAGACAATGCCATGATGGGCACTCAACTGCTGCTCACCTACATCACTTCTTAACAGTATCCTTACAAGAAGATCTGTTGAGCGTGCCAAGTACCCTTGGGGACAATCTAAGATACACTCACAATCAGGGCAGTACTCTTCAAAACACACAGGGAATGCAGAGAGGTCCTGAGAGCTCCAGTTATCCCAACTGTCCGTGTAATAAAAACGGACACGGTCCATCCTTTCAGGCCTACTATGATCCCTGTTAAAAGAGGTTCACACCTGAATGTCACCCAACAGAAAAACATCTATAAGCAGTTTAAGTTCCAGGTAAATAGTGTCTATCTACAGGAATGACATGGTGCCAAGATATGGTGCATGATAAATTCAGAGTCCTCAGGAAGATGCTTCTACAGATACAACCAGTTCTAGACACTTTAGAAGAGACACACGCAGACTAAGGAAACAAGAGGACTGAGATAGGAACACAAAAAGCAAGTGGACAATGCAACAAACAGCCTCAGGCTGAAGAAAATTTGGTGGATTCCATTACAGATATTAGGCAAAGGAGAAGCCAATAAGTGACTCAATTCTTAGGAAAACAGCATGAAGTTACTTTTGGCTTCCAAGACTGAAATTAAGAAACCAGCTGAAAAAGGAAGAAGCCACAAACAGAAGGAGCAACAAAGAACTGGGATGAAGCTTAAATGCTTGCTTCCTGTTTCTACAACTATGGTCCAGTGTTGCAAGATTGAATTTGCAAAGCTTCCTTTTATCCAGAAAAAAAATCTGCCCACATCAAGGCTGGCTGGTAGTATCTCTTACTTGATTCTGATATCCACAGGACTTTTTTTTTTTAATCGTCAAACCTAGGGGTCATTATTTTAGCCAAAAGGTTACACGTACTGTTGAGTCACAGAGAATAAACTGAGGCAGTTGACTTAGTAGTGAAAGAAAAAGTGCACCCTTGTTGCATATTACAGGAATATATTGATGGTAATCTTTAAACTAGGTATTTTTTGTCATATAACAACAGTACACAAGCTCATGGCGAGTATATACCAGATCAATAAACAAAAAGATTCATTGTATGAGGAGTAGAACAAATGTAGCAGAGAAATATTTCAGTCAAAACAGTTCAATCAAAACAAATGAAAAGCAAATCTAATGTTGGCATTCAACTACTGCAGCAGGCAAAAAGAGAAGTTACAATTTAATACAGAAAGTTACATATGCTCTTTTAACTCGCCTAGTTTAGAAAAAACTTTCTGTACAGCAAATAATAAGGCAACTGGTGTAACATAAAGCAGTATACTAAACAACCTGAAGTTATCTGCACACACACACACAAGTTTTGGCAGGGTCTGTTTACAGAGTTGAGCTTTCAGGAGCTGATCTAAGCTCTCCTTTGTTTACTTTCATCACTTCCAAAACAATCCTTTCTCCCACTTCTGTTGCTTTAGAAATACACTGTATTAGTAAGAACGAAGTGTCCCGTTTCTGCACAGCTTTCAATATATTCCCTACAAAGCCACAAGCAACAAATTGCAGTAATAACTCTGCACTCACTCAAAGCCCTATTTTATCTGTCCCTCATGAAAAGGAATGTGACACTTCAAAAGAGTGAAGGCTAGTGAAAAGAAATAATGAAACTCCTCCAAAATACAGCAAACTTTCACTCTTTCTTCTTCCTCCCCTTCCCCAAGCACACTTCCTGCTTTCTTACTGCTAATACTTCAGATCTTTTTAGGCTTCCCTCATCTGCTTCGTTCTCTGCATCTCTGGGTCAATGTTTTTTCTTTTGTTACAGAGGATATTAGGGGGTTCTTGACTCCTCCAGTTTTTCCCCATAACCTTCACATGTTCTGTAAATATGGCAATAAGCACAGCTAGGAATCAAGCAGAGTCCCAGTGCTCAGTAAAAACACCGTCTGTCAAGATTAAAGACACTTACTAGGCCAAGTTCAAGGCCCAAAAGCAAGGATCAGGGTTTGGGCTTGATTTGTAACTTGCTTAGCAGGTTGGTTGAGGAGCAACAGCAACCTCCCCTTCTGCAAATAATGCAGCTGATGCTCTATACTGAACCTCGTAAGCCCCTCACAGCCAGCAGTTGCAAAAACTAGGGAGAACAAGGAACATGACATACTCATTTCATATGCTGTAAATAAAAGAGGAAGCAGCATTGACTGGACCTAAATTAGAATTAAAGAAATGTTACGCAGTGTCTATAAATAAACATTCTTCAACTAATTTCAAAATGAAAAGGAGAAAATACTAGAAAACCTATTTGGGGAGTGCAAGGAAGGAAAGTATCTTCTGTCTTAAGGGGAAAAAAAGACCAAGCATAGAGCAAACATGACAAGACCTTCATGTCTGAAGAAAGAAGCCTAGAATCAGGACATTAGGACAAAAAAAAAATGAAGAGCATAGAGAAAGTATGAGGTAATCAGTGCAATCTATGCTAAGAAAGTACCTTAATCAACAGCAACCAAAACTTGAATTCTATATAACAGAAGCATACAGGAAACTTCTCTTGGTAGTCTCTTATCTCTACACATACAAAACTCATTACTATCTAATAACTTCTGGCAAATATAGGTCTCTCTTTGGCATAGCGGGGAAAGGACTCTAAGAATTATTCCAACTGAAAAAGATAAACCTTCAAACTTGAGCTCATGCAATGTTATCTTAATGAGTCTGCAAACTGGCAAGTCTAAGTAGTCTGTTGCCAGCTCAAAGTGCCATGCAGCCACAAGGTGCAACAGGTAAGATTCAGGGCACTCTTCTTGACTGTTCTCCAAGTACTGAAAGTACAGAGAATAAAGAGTTTTCCCAGAAATGTATCTAGATGAAGCACTAGGAAACAACTGGATATGCCCAAAGAGTTTCCTTCTTACATATTTTATTTACATATACATATTTATTTACGGACTTGCTTCAGTCTCAGCCTCAATATGTACCCTCAGGGCATCTCCTGAGGTCAGTTCTTAGTTAGTGCTATCACAAAAGTTAGACGTAGATGCTGGAGCCAGTCAGAAAGAAGCACAATTCTCCCTACAACTCAAGAGATGCAGTAACAGGAGTGTCCTGAATACGCTAGAAGCCTGCAGCCCTTGGTAATGACTGGGAGAGACAGGGCCACACTTCCTTCGCTGCCATTGGAAGGATGACTTACCACTTCAACAGGTTAATCGCAAGCAAAACTTCTCAGCAGATATTTTTTTCAAACATTATTTCATAACAACATTTTTTTTTTTGCTTGTTAACTATTGTGGAAAACGGGTAGCTTGCCCACTGCAAATAAAAACACAAAAGTTTGTATGTTTGCTTTAGTACCATAATACTGAGAACTGCATTATCTAAAGAGAAGCATGGCAGACATGAACTTTATCTACAATACTCCCAAAACTGCACCTGGATAACACCTGTATTTAAATAACTAAAATAGATAATAAGTTTCTATGCTTTAACCTTTCGATTGGCCACGACCTTTATGGATAGAAGTTACTTCAAAGCAGACACATTCATCTTCATAATCAGCAGCAAATGAATGAATATTGCAAGTTTAATACCTTCATGAAGTTATCCCCAAAGAACCAACTCTGACATCGTTACTGAGTTTCAGAGTTTGTATCACCTGTACTAACTGAAAGCATTTCCCAAGGTGTCAAATGTGCCTCTTCCAAAGAAGCAGCTTGATCCCAAATATTTATTTTTATTAACTGCCCTGAAAGAGATTTATTAGCAAGAGATTCATAGTGCCTATGTAAAAAAAAAAAAGCAGGACTTACACCAACCTCACAATGTTAAGAAAAATTTGGAATACAAAACCCCCCAGGATTCAGCACTGGCAAAGAAATACTCAACAGTAGAAGAATAAAAGTTTGGCCAGAAAAATACTTGGCCAGAAAAGACACGTCCAAAATAGTTCTGTTATATCCCCCTCATTTCTGGAAGATATTATAATATTAAGCTTTTTACTAGTCATCAGTGCCTATCTACTACAAAACTAAGAGAGCGTGAAAAGAAACCCACATGCTGCAGAATACCAGTCCTTCCATAAAACTTCTTTTCCCCGCTTTGTGAATTCTTATACTCACTACTGATGCCAGGGCTGGCTGGGTGAATTGGAAAGTAGCAAAGCATTTTGAATTTAAAAACCCAAATATCTATACAGACTGTTTTCTTCAGGAATACAAAGAAAAGGCCACTGCACACTAGCAATGTGTGAAACTTCCTTTTAGGGGAAGCCACATTTATCCACTGTCCATACCCTATCCATTGCTTGCGTCTCAATTTCTGTAGGAGCAGCATCTTTCTAATATTCTTCACTATTACAAAAACACAGGAATATGGTTACTTTTGGTCTTCCTCACTATATCTTTTTGTTATACAAATCAAAAATCTAAACAACTCTGACGTCTTCTACTCATCTTTCACTTTTACACAG
Source organism: Crypturellus undulatus (assembly GCA_013389825.1). Taxonomy (NCBI): domain Eukaryota; kingdom Metazoa; phylum Chordata; class Aves; order Tinamiformes; family Tinamidae; genus Crypturellus; species Crypturellus undulatus. The sequence goes on from VWPW01012977.1 coordinate 561,046, forward strand.
TCCTAATATGGAGAAAAGGATTCCACCTAAGAAAACCCAGCAAACTGTCACCAGGATTTTGGCCTATAGCAACTCCACAGCACAATGATGACAGAACCAGAGACAGTAATTCTGTTCCCATCTCTGCATGGATGCTGCATTTGACCTTGGCAAGTCCCTGCTTTTTTTTTTTTTTTTTTTTGTGGTTGTTTTTTTCATGTGTAGGGCATGAAGGGTTATAAAGAAAACGGCTGGAACAACAACAAAACAACTGAGTAAGTTTAATTATTATTTATTCTATTAGGCCAGACCTTAAAACTCTTCCATAATGGCATAAATTCAGAATAAGCACAAACCCCTCTCTGATTCTCTAAGCCTTCATTTTAAAGTTCCCTTTATATAAGGGAACTTTATATAAAGACATTGCTGAAAGCATTAACACATTAATGAGGTGTCCTATTCCATCAAAACCTGATAAAAGATTGGTTTCATAAATTCTTCTACTGAGCAAACAACTTGAACTTTATTCTTTACAACATCAGTCCCTAATCCCACAATTTGCAAACCAAACCCTGTTGCGAGATCTCTGCCACTGCTCCCAGTCAAAAAGAAATTACAGAGTTAAAATACAAGTTGCCCAAAAAAAAGGAAAGCAGGATATTGCCTACAGAGTATTTTTTTACTCTGTGCTGTTACTATGGGCCAGCAAAAATTAGGGACTAGTATTTTAGACAATTCAGTTCCCTTTCTCAAGCTTAGAAAAGCCTGAATTTCATGGCTGCCTGCTCAAGTTTCATTTTGATACCAAGCTTCCTGGTAATCTCCCAAAGCATCAAAGCATCACACACATTGGAAATATGCCACAAGCCTAACTTAGAAAAAAAAGGTGGAGATGAAGTTCCAAAGAGTAAGCAACACTATTAAAAACACCAGGAGAAAGACTGTTTTCTGGCACGTACAGAAAAACATATCTACTCAGAATGTGAAAATTTTAGATGTTTGTTAACCTAATTATTTATGGTTGTATGGAGTATCAACAAAAAGACTTTAATTAGGAGCCATTGGATGACACAGGCTCAAATCTCACCCACCAGAAACAGAAAAATTAAATGAAACAACAGGTGTAATCTCAAACTGGGCAGTCAAAAGTGATCAGTTGCCAATACAGCCTGTTGTCTATTATAACAAGTGCTCTGGGTTTAGAATATACTGATTAAATGCCACTTCATACAAGCAGGCCAAACAATTACAGTGAAAATGAGACTGCCCTTGAATAGCAAACAAATGAGGAAAGGTTATAGTTTAATAAAACCATCTTAATGTCTTCATGTTTTCCAAGTGAAATGATTACATTACTTTTATTTAAGCTGTTCATTACAAAAATATATTTAGATTGAATAATAAAGTTTCCAAGGCTTAACTGTAGAATTAAGAATAATTTCTCACTATCACGCTACTCATCAAAAAATCTGAACTGAAAAACAGTATAATGATTGCATCTTATGCTAAAATTCTATAGATAAAACAAGCTTCTCAAAAATTAAAAAAATACAAAGTAGGACATAAAAACAGTGTTTATCCTTATGAAGTTACAGCCTGTCTGTAGTAAAGATGCAAAAATACTACTTCAGTCAAGAGATTTCTCACACTGTATATACCAAAACTCCAAGCTTCCTTCTTTCTTGGTAAAATATTTACACTGCAAATACATAGTTCACACCTTTACATGTACAAGAGCATGAAGATAAATGGTGATATATCACTATCTGGCTAACTAAACTTCAGTTAACAAGTATTTTTCAGAACATTCTATGATTTTAAATTATTAAAGCTCAATCAATAGGCAATGAGAGTTTCTTTAGGTTGTAAAAGGCATTTATTGTTTTAAAAAAGGTACCAATCATTGAAAAATACATAAATATGGATACATGCGTATGCATATATCCATTAATTATGCATTAATAATGCGTATGGGTTATTAATAAAGACAAACACAAGCAGAACTCCAGGAAATGAGTTTAAAGTTTTCGTTTTCCAGATTCAGCAAGAAATAATAATAAGAAAATTGCTGCTTTCTGCTAATAGTTTCTTCTTCAAATACAATTTTCAGATGTTTCTTTTTTTCTGAGTTTCTACACTGGAAAAAAAGATGATAAAAATTTGTATTTGTCTCATATAATGTTAATTACTGAAATTATGTTCAAAACAAATATGAAAATATTAAAACATTATGAATATTCCTACATAAAACTAATGAAAGCTCATTAAGAATTCTAATTTTATATATAATTTCAAACCTTTCTTAAAATCCTATCGACTAAAATGCATATCCAGTGTGAGCTGAAGGACCTGTGAATCTAAGTACACAGGAAAAAATAAATAATTCTTTTAAAGCAAACAGAAAGTATAATTGCTACATTATTTCAAATACTGAGGTAAATATAATTTTTAAAAAATACACGTAAAGTACATCTTCCCTGAGAAATGCTCTTGGGAAGCAGTGATTCAGCATGTTACCAGTGCCACGGAATTCAGTTAAAGTACTCACAATTAACGTCCAAAGATTTTAGGGTGATACGATTCGGGATATCCCTTCTCCATAAAAATTAAAACTTTGGAGGACACGATTTGTCCTCCAAATTGCTACATATATAATTTCCAATAGATATTAAATGTATAAGATAAATATTGAAAAAAAGGTATTTTAGTATTCAGAATTACAAATAAATGTAGTGCAGGATAGATATGCAATGTACTGTAACTTTGTAACTTTACCCTTCACAAAAGAAAAAAAAAAAAAAACACTTTAAATGCTATTTTTAGGCGGTCTTAAGTTATTGCTGCTATAGGCCACTAACTTTTTTATCTTATTTTTAAATGTCAAAATTGCTTAAATTTATAATGACTATAAAGAACTATATTATTGCAAAAAGTAAATCAGAAGAAAGAGTAATCCCTCCTTTCACTCGCAAACTCATAATCATTTAAATAATCCGCAGAACAGAATATCATACTTAAAAAATAAAAAGACAATTTTACTGCAAAAAGACACTGGTACTGGACTTCTTTTTAAATAAAAGTTAAGAAATCACATAAGCTTAATGTAACAATCTATGTATTGTTCTATTTTTACAGTAATCAAGCTATAAAAAGATTATATTTGAAATTTATGTCCCATATATATCACAGTATATCAGAAATGATTGAGCTACTTAAAATAATGAATAAAAGATTAAAGCATCTAAAATCCAATTTAAGAGTATAACTTCATAAGTTGTTCCTACTGAAACCACAAAAGATTCAAAATATATTTGCCAGCATCTCAGAAGAATACACTTCTCTAAGGATTTCCCAATAGCCAGGCTTAAGATACTGAAGTGCTCCTTATAACCATTTAGAAGTTTAGTCACACAAAACCATCTGCTCATTTGATTGTAAATGAGTTTTTCCCTAACAACCTTTAACACTCATCATGCGCTCATGCACAGTACAATAGCCGTAGTTATGCTATTACTCAAATCTTAATAAGCACTGTGTTTAAACCTACAGTGGTAGTAAAAACTGTAGCCTGAAGTTCCTATCCTCAGACTCTCTGCCTACAGTCTATAAAATCCAGTTACCATTCCCTGAGCTCCACGGAAAATACTATGATATCTTTTAGCCAAACTTTACCATGAAACTCATTAACAATATTTCATCCTTATCTTCCTTGATCTGTCAATCAAACCAAACTATCAGCAATGCTTCTTTTCCAGAAATATTCCCCCTATTTTCCCTGGCTCTCTTCTCTTCTAGTTTATCACATATCACTCCAATTGTCCCGTCAGTGTAGCTTTGTGAAGCAGCGTTCTCATTCACCTTTTATTCTATAAACCTGCTGGAAGTACCATCTCAGCATGTACCTCAAACACCTCCATACGGATGCCTCGCTATCAGCTCAGTCTCAACACTGACAAGCTACGGGTCTCAGTCTCTGTATCACTGCTTCAGCCTCCCACCTTGAGCATCAGCCCTCAAGCCATGACTCTATAGATCCTAGAAACAACCTGGTTTTGAGATCATGACCATGTGAACTACATCACTAAGACATGCTTAGTAGCTTAAACTCTTTTGAAACCTACACTTGCCCTTGCTCTTTTCATTCTGCCCGTTCCTTTATACAGAGCTTTTTTAGCGTAACAGCAGATCACACAACTCTCGCTGCACCTCTTTAGGGCAGCCCTCTCACTTCCCATCCTAGTCTGATACTGCTCTGATACTTTGAGAAGTGTTACTAAAAAAACATCTTCTACATTACCGAGTCTAGGGAAAACATTATACCAGTGATAAACCCATTTAGTTATTTTTGTCTTTTTCAGGGCTTCTCAATATATTTGAAAAATAACCCAAACACTATCTTGTATACTACTATTACAATGACTTTCACTCCTAACAAAAATTTCCATCCCCAAACTATTAATCCAGATGCAGAATGATATCTTCAAAGAGGTGCCAGCTTTCACAACCTGTCAGTTATGCCTTCATCTTGCACTTTTCTTGTGATGCCCTCATAACTGCTGAGAGAACTGGATGTAGGCATCCACCATCTTCTTGCAAAAACCTCAACCTTTTTTTTTTCCTAAAGTTCTCACTAAACCCAAAGAAACCAAACAACCAGCTGGCTGGCCTGTCTAGACCACCACTGCCACAATAAAATTCACTGCACTGGTACCAAATGTACTCTTGTGTCATCGTAGATGCGATGTGTCTTCACTTGCCCATAAGGTGTCAGCTCTCTGGATCAGGAAACACCTCTTAACCACAGAACTTTGGCATGACTAATTCACACACATAGCTTAAACAGTCTGATATTTTGACAAGTGTTACTAAAACACATGCATATGTTTTCTACATTACTGAGCCTATGGAAAACACCATACCAGTGATAAGACCATTTAGTTGGGTTATTTTTGAAACCAGTTGAGAAGCCCTGAAAAACACAAAAACAAACACTATCTTGTGTACTGTTATTACAAAGACTTCAGTAACTAAACACTCAAAGTTATGTCTAGCATTTACCATTTTATTTACACTTTCTAAATTTTATTTACCTGCTCACTGACATAGAAATCTGTACAAGGATTCTGCATAATTGCTCCCTGCACCATTTTCTAGTATAGTCTGACACTACAGAGCGTCTCAAGCCATCCAGGTTATCTAAGACAACAGAGTAGGCATAGAAGATCCCATTCTGCATTGGATCTCATTTTAAATAATGTTAAGTTCTTAAAAGTGGTAAGTCTTTCTATTGTATGTTTGTATTAGACCTAGCATAGATATTCTCAATGTAACTGGGACACACAGGCATTTCTGGAGTATAACCAATTATTTAAAACAAAATGCTTCATACTGAAGATATGCCTCTAAGCAACTTCTTCTTTAATTCTATAGTCTTAAAATTATGAGTTCCTCTAAATCACTCACTAGTAAAAACAGAAATACTCCACAAAATACTATCTAATTGTTCCAGCCATAAATTATCACTTCCTTAAAATGTCAAATAGTTCATTTTCAGTGGCTTGTTTCATATTTTTGTGTCACTTTTCATTATATCCAGTTTTGCCACTGGAAAAATCTAGGTTCAGTCATAATACTGTACATATAAAGAAATCTGATAAAAAATGTCCTTTGTGTAGGTAGAAATGCATAACATACTCTAAATAGAAAAGAGAGAGATAATGACTCTGACTCCCCCAGAAAGATAATGCAGCGAATCCTTAATATTCCATTCCAGCATAGCGTAACCCTCTATATCATAGTTTAGTTTCCCACAGGAAAAAGAAAATGTTTTTACATCCAGCTTACACTGACTACACAAAAATCATATTTTCTCTCAAAGTTTCAGCACCTATAAGATTTGGAAGCCACACACTAAAAGGGAATGTAGTATTTGGGTACTATGTTCTTCAGCTGTAGCTTTAGTTTTAATCTCAAATTAATTTCCATTTTTTTTCCTATGCACCTGACAGATTTATAGAAAGAAAAGTCTTCTATTCTTTTCCAAAAAAGAAAAAGTGTAGATAAAAGATCTTTATCAATTATTGTACTTTGTGAAAAAAAGTCATTACTGAGTTATCATCAAGTTTTAATTGCAATACACACAAACAACTCAATATCAGAGTTGCACTCCAAGAATGGAACATAAATAAAAAACTTCTGCTCCTCAATGCAATAGTTTTAACGTTAGCAATACTAACACACTTCTGTTTTTACCAAAGATTAAAATATTTAACCGTTAGAAAATAATGCGACTTGGGTTTTCAGAGAATTAGTCAACTTACAGTTTTGAGCAATAACGGCAGCATTTAAATCCTAAACTATAGATTTTTTTTTTATCATTATGGTTAAATGCTGTATTTTTCTACTGTTCAAATTATTGGATCTGTCATTAAAACAAAATAAAAACCTACAGCTGTCATTCTCAACACTTCAACATATCTACAAGGACAAGACTTGCATTGTAGACCTAAGATCACTTTTAGCAAACCTCTTAAAATCAAAAAAGGAAAGTCCAAATGTTTGGGTGAGTAAACCAAAACATGGAAAATTTAATCCCCAACTACAGCCCAGGCTAACTAACACTTAGAGCAATCTCTAAAAGCATTTGTTTCATTCTTTCAACTCTAACCTCTCAAACTGTAAGCTCCAGAAACCATAACAAACAAGACCCGCTTCCCTACAGAACATATAATTAAGAAAATGTGTAGGAGCCACAAGATGCTTTTATCAGGACAGAAATCAAGCAAAACCTTGAATCTGCTTTTGACAAACAAGATGGGGGATTTGGAAACACCGCTGTGGCCAAATAAAACAACAAAATACCATAATGCCACCTTCCCCAGGAGAACAAAAGCACCAACCACCAACTCCACCCCACCCCCAAGCAGTCTGTTGCTCTCTTGCTCTCGCTAACCACCTCGCAGCACGGAGACAATGTAACCCCATGGGGAGAGAGGCGCTCGCAGGCACCATAACCCCACGGGGAGAGAGGTGCTCGCAGGCACACCGCAACACCGCCACAGCAGGCCCGTGCTTCAGCAAAGCGCAGCACCACTTCCACCAGCTGGGACGTGTTTGGAGAAAGCAAGTGAAGCACAAACACTTTCCACTCCTCTCCTGGCTGCTCCTTCCCTGAAGGCATAGAGGGAGGTCACAAACATTCACTGTGTCCCAAAATTAAGGACATGGCACTTAAAATGCACAGCTGAATTCACGACACAACAAGGATGGCAGTAGCGAGCGTATGGCGGCAGGTGGGACCGTGTGCTGTGCACCTGCAGTAAACCTGTTGTTACCCACCAGCTGTAGGAGGCTCAGAGGGTGTCATCTGTTATGGTGACACACTCTGCACAATTAAGTGTTCTCCGTGGGACTGCAAACGATGGTAATGGCCATTCCTTGTGATCCCCTGCGGTTTGGAAGGGCTCAGAGGATGCAACACCAGTGGGAACCCAACTACCAAAACTCATCAAAGCGAACGAAGCACAGAATGGGAGACGGGGAAAAGGGGAATGCGGGTCCCGTACCCTGGGAGCGCAGGGGTGTCTCGCTAGCGAGACCGCTGAACCTGCTCGCACCAAGAGGCTTCACCGCAAGCCGGGACCCTCAACTTCGCGCAGCCAAAGCGGGAGTCTTTGTGCGCCGGGACCCGACCCACGGCAGAGGCGAGGAGCGGGCAGGAGAGGGACCCGCGCCGCCCCGCCGCCCGCCGCGCCGGGGCCAGCGGCACCGAGAGGGGTGGC
>VWPW01012977.1:569139-670334 GCA_013389825.1 Crypturellus undulatus
CGCGCCGCCCACTCGGCGCCCGGGCTCTCCCCTCAGACACAACAGGCGTGGGAACCGCGCGGCTCTCGCGAGAGCTCCGCCGCGGCGCCGCTGCACGAGTGGCAGGTCTCGCGAGAGCCGCGCGGGGGTGGGGGGGCGCGCAAGGGGGATTCCCTCCGCGCGGCCTGGAGCGGGGCGGGATGGACCAATGCGGCGCGGGGCGGAGGGGAGGAGCAGGCAGGAACCACGCGGGGCGGGGAGAGGGGGGGCCGCCCGGGCACGAGGTGCGGCGCGGCCCTGCGCAGCGCGGCCCGAGCGGCGAGGGCAGAGGCGGGGGCTGGGAGAGCGAGCCGGGCTCTAAACCGCCAGCTGGGGGGACCCGCATCCCCGCTTCTGAGAACCGTGTTCTCCCCCAGCGGGGAGCACGTTTTGCCCGCGCCTGTTAGTTTAGTTTAAAAACCAGTCAAGCAGAGCTGAAATAGCAGTGGGAATTGGAAGAGCTGGTTGGAAGTAACTGCGGGAGGCTGAGGTCCAAAGGCACCACCATTAGAAACATCCACCAGTATACATAATGAGTACACATAATATTTCACTTTTGTGAGAAATAAAATGCTCACAATTTTTGTTTTCTTCTGCACCCATAAGATACATCTGTTTAGTAGACACAGATTTTTGAGCCCACCAGACTGAGTTACCATTAAAATGACTCTTGTACTGAGCTCTCCAATAGAAACCCTAAGATAAGACATCATAATGAGGAAGTATAAAATTATTTGGAGGTGGTCCAACATTTGACATTAAAAGAAAATCCGGATTTTGGATCCATTTCGTGACATGCCCGTTTCAAGGTCGAGGTCTGATTGCTTGGTGGAGCCCTGTGTTTGAATATTAACCCTTTTACATCAAGGAGTCTATCCTGCCTCTTTATCCAACTTCCTCTTTCTGCATCCGCCGTCATCAATCTCACTTCAAGCACAAAGGCAAAATTGTTTTGACAATTCACAAAGGTTCCTGAAAGCCAGGTCATTTTTAGTACTTCACCTTAGTGCCTCTACTGGCTCCCAAATTAAGAAAAAAAAAAAAAAAAAAAAGCTAACATTTAATATAATTTGATGTTTCTTTCTTAAATACTCTCCACTATTAATTCACTGAAGCATAAAGTCTCAGATGAGTAAATTCACGTTTTAAGAGGTGGCTTGGCCGCAGGGTTTGCTGTAACTCTGCTAACTGCACAAGCAACTATTGTTTGCTGTCACTGAGGTCCCATTTCCCATCATGAGGTCCCCTCCTCATTAGTTCTAGGGAACTTTGATTGGTTCCTTCGCAGGCGCCCTTCTCATCGAAGGCACGATGCATACTGGAAATCCTCCGTATTGTTTGCGCAGAGCAAGCCATAATCCCCCTGGAAATCTCTTCCTAAAAACATCTTTTTTTTTTTCTTTTTTTTTTTTTTTTCCAAGGCTAAAGAATGATCTCAGCTCATGCTTACTCCATTCCATTAAAAATGGTTTCTGGATTTTTGCCATAGACTGTCTCTAGATGGTCATTTTCTGGGGCCCCTCTTTTAGTGTGTTTTGAATCAAACTGGAAAATCTAAAAATACAGCACACAATAATATGCAGTGTCTAGACTCCTTTTTAGCAGTTTACCAAGAAGACATTTTGATTAATAACAAAATTAATTGGATCCTGGAAAAGTATATTATTTCGAAGAATTAATAATTACAAAAGCTATTGTACTTCCTTCCATCTCTGACAGAGGTACATTATAAAATAAATGGCTATTGAATTTTTTTTCTTTTTAATTATAAACAATCTGCAGTGCAAAAGGTCAGGAATACTATTCAAGTCAAAGACAATAGCCTGAAATTATTTGAGTGTCTAGCAGAAGGAAAGATTTAAAAAGCACAGAGGTTTTTTTAACAGTGTTCATGCACTGAATTTACTTCTTGTTGCTTATAGGGTTTATATCACATAGTACAGAGTTCAGAGTCAGACTTATTATTTTCAAACATGATTTGGAGAAACACAGCTTGGAGGCACATTTGAAGGACCTAATTTCAGTCAATATTGAGTCTGTCCCCTCTTTAAAGCTGATACTTTGCTAAGTAGCTCAGATTGGGCACTCAGAATCACTAGTTGCCTTTGAAAACGGAAGGTGATTAACTAAGGAAATCTGTTTTACTTTAATTCCGTAGACAGCGTGGGATGGGGTCACTTCCTCCCTTTGGGGGCTCCCTAGCACATCCAGGTGTGGACAGACCCCTCCTGCGAGGTGGATTCAGCAGCTTCCCCTGGGAATTCACGCGGTTACCTCACGCTCGCAGGATCTGCAGGTGGAAGGGGAGGGAAGGCAGGAAGCGCAGGAACTGGCCCGCTGTGTGGCCAGGGAGGAGGGAGGTCTTTCTGCCCCAAGCTTTGTATATCGTGCGGCAGAGAAGGAGCTGCCGGGCTGGGCTGGGAAAGGGCACATGGGAACGGGGAGCCCTGGGCGCAGCTGTAATAAAAGGATCCAGATTTCAACAGCCTGTTCAACCAGTTTGGACCAAACTTTCTCCAACTTGGCGCTGGCTCTGGGCTTGACCTGAGCTCATTCCTTTGGGCACAGCACGAGCTAACACTGTGATCTGGCTTCTAGTTTGGCAACTGCCTCACGTCTAGCTGGCTTGGAGAGAGATTCAACGACAACAGATCCGTCTGCACCCATCTGCATAAAGGACCCTGTATGTTTTATGTGCACAGTCCCATCCCTAGTGGAGTCTTATAAAAATGACTCATAATATGCCTTTTAAATCATACCTGTTTATAAAAGACAGTGACCTCAAAAATCAACATAGGTAGTGGAACCACACAGTTATCTGAATCTTTAGTTCATTATAAGTAGTAGGTTTATCTCTAGATGTAGCAGTTTATATCTGGTGATATAAATCACACACTTTAGTAGCATGCACTATGATATAACCCTTCTGGAATTTTATAAGCACAGGATGTACAATGTGGTTTAACCGCGTGCCTAGGAAAGAAAATAAACAGGCTGTTGCCCACAGAGCGTATCTTACATCTAGACTTCTGCGTATACACCAACAAAAGTTATCACTTCAAGTGCTAACTGGACAACCATATGTCAGAAGGGCCTCTGCTGTTAGAAATGGAAGCAATTATTCAGCATTGCTCAGAGGGTTTACAACACTGTCCTTAACATGGTAAAAATAAAGAGGAGAATAGTTAGCAGTCTGAAACAGGAATGTTGTTAAATAGTTCTCACTTGTCCGGCGTGATCTCAAAGAGGCCAACAGCACACCAAAAAAATCCCTTTATTTGTGTCTCACTGCCTGCTAAGGGTTGACAGCCACAGGGCAGTCCCCAAAGCTGCTGTCAGGTCTGTGGCTTGCTGTGCTGCACCTTGCGCACACGCACGATCCCTGCTGCCTATGGAGCTTTACGATCCCGAGGCGAGATGCTCCGAGCGAGACTAGCAGACAATGGGAAGGAAGAGGGGGAGGGAAGATGAGGTTAACAGTAATAACATCGTGTGGTTATGTAGGTTAACAGTGCAAGCAGCTTGACTTCTGCAAGCTTTTATTTTTAAATACTTTTAAAAGACAGTCTGCATTGTATTGCATTTTGTTCTGCACCCCCTTCCCCCCCAAAAAAAGTATCTTCAATTATCTTCAATTATCTTCCATTAGGTGAAGTTTTCTCTGTTTGGGTACATAAACTGCCTGCATCTCTCTGCTTCCCTGGGCTCTCCAAAGTGGCAGCTCTCTGCCTGAGCCCCTCTCCGCTCAGCAGTGCTGCTCTCCACTCCTGCACACAGCTTTTGCCAGCGGTTTCTGCGGTACCCGACTCTCCTGCTGGCCCGTGTGGCCGCTGCCCTCTGCCTCCTCATCCGCGAGCAGCCCTTGCACACAGCAGGTGTGAGAAGCCCTCAGGGAGCCCGTGGATCGGGGGGGATCCGTGCGCTGCCCCGGAGCCGTGGCGGAGCGGAGGAGCGCGAGGCCGCACCTCGTCGCGCTGCCGAGCTCTGACCTGGTGCCTCACCGCACCCACCAAACCAGTTCTGAGAGAGCCACCGCCGCAGGATTACACAGTGGTTACTGGAAAGGACTGCAGCAGGATGAGCCATGTAAAAATCTCCTCTGCTCTTCCAAAACAGACTGGAGAACATACAGTTTCTTTTCCATCAGNGGGAGCCCGCGGATCGGGGGCAGATGCGTGGCAGGCTGTGGGGCGCCGTGCGCTGCCCCGGAGCCGTGGCGGAGCGGAGGAGCGCGAGGCCGCACCTCGTCGCGCTGCCGCTGCCGAGCTCTGACCTGGTGCGGCACCGCACCCACCAAACCAGTTCTGAGAGAGCCAGCGCCGCAGGATTACACAGTGGTTACTGGAAAGGACTGCAGCAGGATGAGCCATGTAAAAATCTCCTCTGCTCTTCCAAAACAGACTGGAGAACATACAGTTTCTTTTCCATCAGTCATTTCCATATAAGACCAACTTTGAGAAGTAGAGGACAGCAAAGCTAAATTCATCTGAGCTCACTGAAGCCAACAGGACTGGAAAGATTGAACTGATCAGTTAAACCATGAATCCTTACAAGTAACTAACAAAGCAAAAGGAAGAATTAAGGATTATAATAGGGCTACAGATGTTTTATTGCTTTTATTCATATCTAAAAGTGAATTTGCAGTCATTGCCATTCTGAATCAGTATGAAAACAGATGTCTTCGTGCAGGAAAAATATTTAACCAGAGGCACTGTCTCAGCTCAAATGCTTTCACGATGTATATTAGTACAGCAGCTACACTGTGAAAAATTCTTATACCCAAGCCCGTAAGTCAATGACTGTGTCACAGTGGATTTTTTTCAGATAGTCTGCCCTCCCATTCATAAGGCTCTTTGAAAAATTGCACTTCACCTTATTGGCACTGCAAGTAAAATGTGTTTTTAGAAAAAAAAAAAAGGCCCCAAATAATGAAAGCTCATTTGATTTTACAAACACAAAAAGAAACCCACGCTCGTGATTATACCTACTTTTCTGCTGTATTTGGTGCTTAAGGGAATTTCAAACTAACTATAAAACAGTGCGAAAAAAAGAGCTCAGCAGCCTATTCTAAAAGAAAACCACAAACTACACATAACCCCTTGAAAAAACTACCGCCAAAAGACTATTAGACATTATAATCTAGCCCATTTTACTATGTACTAGGAAAGTCTAATTCTCACTCATAACCACATTATGCAGAATGGGAGGAAACACTGATTGAAGCCCTTAACCCATAATTTTACATATAAATATATGCACAGGATTTTCTCTTGTCATGGCTTCAGAGTAGAGTTGGAATTTTTTTTTCCATAAAGAGTATAAAGCTAGGTGCCCCTTAAACACCATTTTGAGGCTTTAGTGATATTTAAACCTTGTGGTAGTCCTGTGAAGAAGTTAAACTAATTTTGTGTGCTTAGTGGCTAGCAAACAGAGATGCCCTCAAACAATAATGATAATATTTGATTTTGAACTGTTTCTTTATTTAAAAAAGTTAAATGTTCCATGAATCTGTAAATTTTTTAGGGTACACTAAACATATAGTCAAAGAACATTTAATTCTAAAAATTAATTATCTTGTAATACTGCCAGATTGGTGTTAATTTGGATTATTTATTTTATCATGACTTGCTGCACAAATTTTAATTGTTGTGGGCTAACTCTCACTGCTGTATCATTCCCCCTCAGAACATCATTTGAACCTTAGCCCATATTCTGCATTTCCCCCTCCCCCCCCCAAAAAAAAAGATTATTTTATTTCTGGAGGTGATTAATTAAAGGAAATTCCATACAAATTGCCTAGGAAAATTTCATTGCTCAGATCCAGAATGCCTGACACTTGTGAATAAAAAATCTTTTTTTTTTTTTTCCACTGTCGGAGGATTCCAAGTGACATTTTAATGCTAACATTCATTAGTGCTTGGGTATCATATTGATGCGCTTTGTATAAATGAATGACCAGATAAGTCATAACTGAGGTAATGAGCTTACAGTTGTTGTGGAGGTTACTAAAGACATGTCATTGATGCTAATTAATAATTTTTCAGTATGATTTCATGCATTCTTTCATGCAAGTCCTACTTGCTTCAGAATTCACTAAGAATTCTCTCTTCTTTAGTCTTAGCTATCAGTGTTTCACTTCTTGTGGTGCTGTATCATTTTCTAGACTTCCAGTTAGCCACCCGCTCTTGTTCCTCACGGCTTCATCATCACTTGTTTCTGTGTTCACTACTGGCATTGACCTTGCCAAGAGCTAAGCACATGCATAATTTTACTCATGCCATTAGACTCATTAAAGCTAATGGGATTAGTCAAGAAAGTGTAGCTACCTCTGTTTAAGCGCTTAAGTGCTTGTAGTTTAGGGCAGTGCTACTAGAAACAAGATCAGGAAACCCAGGGAAGAATTCAGACTACACAATAATTTTCATTAAAACCTACATAGGGAGAAATTCAAACAGTTTATGTCCAATGCTGCTGTGTTTGAGGATAAGCAGTATTTGCCATTAAATTAAAAAATTTAAAATAGATTTCCAGGTAGTCCTCTTTCAAGATCAGAGCTGCAGATCCTCACAGAAGGTATTGTCTTCTGCATTTCCTTTATTTAACTTGCCTCTCAATTTCATATTCTTCTTTCACATTTCCAAAGTGTGAAATATATCTTTCATATATATACTGTCAGACGTGGCATAATGCATCACCTTATGCATAAGTGACTTCACACTAGAGGTGGACAGGAATTTTCTAAAATTGTTTTTTATTCAGAAAATGAGGGCTTGTGAAAACAGAAATTGGTATCAGCAAACTTTAGCAGGTCATTTCTCGAGTCTAGGGTGAAATTTCCATTGAAAGATAATGAGAAATACACGACAGCCAAAAGCCTCGTGGCAGAGGCTGACGGTAAGGTGACAGCTATGTTGTGACGCTGGCATCTGGGAGACTTCGGTCCCCCCCAGTGATATTTCATTGATGTGGAGAGGTGAAGGACAAACCCACAGCAGGTTTCAGTCACACAAAACAGGGCGGGTTGTTCAAAATTAAACAAAGATATCCACAGTCTTGAAGGAATGGCTGGACAGCTTTGGCATGGGTTTATCCATTTAGGTTTTTATTTGGGGAGAGAGGAGAAGACCTTCAAGAAAAAGCTTCTATTTCCATACAGAGTGGGGGAAAAAAACTCAACAAGTTTTTTGGAGAAGGAAATCCTAGCCACTGCTGTCCTTCCTTCAGGCATTGCATGATTTTACGTCTGAGCACTGCGAGCCTGCCTGGTGCGAGCCTCCCAAACGCTTTACAGCAGCCAGAAACACAATACTCAGAGTGCAGCTGTTTTCCAGCCCCCTTCCTTGGGTACTGTCTCCGCTAGCACGGGGTGGCAGGGAGCTGTTATTCCATCTCCACTTCCCGCTCCAAGGAAGTGAGGGAACTGGACCTTCCTGACAATTTTATGGCCATTTGTCCCGCAGGCGGAACACTGGATGCGTATAGATGCGATTTGGAGCAAGCTATTATTTGGATTTGTCACTTTGACCCCTGACGAGATGCCTCGTATACGCGAATTATAGCAAGTCTGGCTTCTCACTTAAGAAAAAAGAACAAATAGCAACTGCTTTGCTATCGTTCTGAAGCCATAAATCTCCCATAGCCTTGGAAAAAAAAAGGTTGTGGACTTTCACCCATTTTATACTTTTCTCTCAAAACACTTATTTTGATCCCTGATAAAAATATATATGACGACAATAATGAAAAGTTAATGATGGCACTGTTTGTAGTTAATGCTCACTCCTCTGCCCTGACTTTTGCAGGGCAGAGGTTAAAAAAACAGAAAATACACTACTACCAATTCCAATATTTGGGGGCGGGGGGTGTTTTCGAGTATTATGCACTCACTCATTTCTTTTTCTAGGAAAGAAACTGAACTAAGTACCAAGGCACACAGTTTTACTGGAAAGAGCCATGTGGTGGTGTTCATACGGGGCTTAATCTTGGCGAAATCTCAGCGCCCAAGGTTTTGTGATCAATGGCAGAGGAGGCACACGTGAATGGCAGTTAGGCTTTTGCTGCTCTGCACTGTATATACAGCTGTTGCTGCGCAGGGGAGGGACATGCAGGGTCTGGCTGTCTGTGGCAGACAAAAAGAAGTGGCACATGTTGTTACTTCCAGATCACTGCGGCCCCTGCCCCACCATCTGCCGGGGGTCAGGGCGGTTGCGCGGGTCGGCGTCGGTGGCGCGCGGCGGCGCGCGCGGCGCAGCGCCCTGCAGCACGCACTGAGCGGGACAATGCGGCCGCCCAGGGACGCCGCCGGCGCCATGTGCAGCACAAAGGCGCGTCCTGCCGAGCACAGCTGGGCCATGACGGGCCCCGACGCAAACCGAAGGGGGGAAAAGCTGCCGCCTGTAAGCTCCAACCCGGCGATCGTTGTGTTTGTATCGAACCAGCGTCGCAAAAAGGGGTGCCTGGCTCTCCAGGCTTTCCTATTTACCAAGCGCTGTATAAAAGCAATTAAATAGGAAAAGCTTTGATAGTAAATGTCAAACACTTTCATGCGCTATTCTGCAGCAGCAACTGAGTGATCTGTGCCACTTAGCCCAACTTCCCTCTGTGTCTTTTCCCTGGGTTTCCGCCGTGTGCTGGAGCAAGCGGCAGGGACCCCTGCACTAACACAGCTGAACCCTTCCTGGAAGCAGAACCACTGCCACTGTGTCAGCACGATGTCGAAACAGAACTAGCAGTTTTAGCATCTCTACAGCCCCAACGGCTACTGAGTAATTAATCTCTACTGCTAAAAATACCCAACTCAGTAAGGCTGGCGTGACACGCCGCGCGCGACCGCTCGCAGGGCGTTGCCAGCCCTTTGCACAGTGCTCCCCTGTGCCCGTGACTGAAGCATTTGCACGGACACGAGACCTGTGGTTCCCCAGCCAGCAGTGGGCCTCATCGCATTGGTGCTAGCACCTGGTGCACAGACGTGGAGGTGACACATAGCTCTTCTCTCAGCTCTGGACTCGCTTGCTGGAGGGCTGGGCCAGGTGTTTCTGCACTACATCAAAATAGAAGTGTTTGGAGACCTTTGTGCAAAGACATCTGCATTGCTTGTGACAAACTCGGCAGTACCCAACTGAATTATCAGCTTGCTCTCAGCGTGAGTGCTGGCAGAGGCAGCACTGGTGCCAGCATGGGGTGAGAGGAATGGGCAGCAGCCCTGGGAAGCTGTGAGGAGGGCAGGTGGGGTGGACGCGGAGCATTTTGTAAGCGAGGCTTATTGCCAAATAACTGGAAATCACTCTGTTGTAGCATAAATACACTAAGGACTGCTGTGCTCTCTGCCTTGCATAGCTGCGGTATCTGTCACAGCACCACCACATACATAATCTTTGACATTTCATCTGATAATTTGTGGCTTTGGCTCAAGTAAACCAGGTCTTGTTAGATCCCATCAGCAGCTGTTTTCATCTAT
Organism: Crypturellus undulatus; assembly: GCA_013389825.1. Lineage (NCBI taxonomy): Eukaryota > Metazoa > Chordata > Aves > Tinamiformes > Tinamidae > Crypturellus > Crypturellus undulatus. Next base: position 578,612 of record VWPW01012977.1, read on the forward strand.
TTTACCTAACTCTACTCTGTTTTCACCAAGAGCCCCTTGAGTCCACGTAACATTTCACAGCGTTCTTGGATGTGCCCTGGCACATCACCTAGCGCAGGAGACCTCCGGGTGGCTGCACCTACTTGCCTCCCATCCCCACCTCCTCGGCTCCGCTGGCAGCAGTTCACCCCAGCTGCCAGAGCAGCCAAGCTGGTTCTGGAGCCTGCGGGAGAATATGGGGCACCAGTTACTGTGTTCCTGGGAAAACATCACGAGACGCGGTTGCACATTGGTGCTTGGAAGGCACTTGGGCCTGAGCTGCTCAGCACTGAGCCAAACTGCGTAGATTTGCACTCTCAGCAGTCTTTCAGCCTAGGACAAGAATGTTGTGGAACAGAATTTCAAGCAAAAAGTTGCAGACCAATGGTCAGTATATATTTTAGATGTCTTATAACACACACAAAGTGTAAATAACTTGACTTCTCTTTAATTTTGGAGAGGGGCAGGCAGGGGATGGGAAGCTAGCAGACTGTCTGTCTCAAGAGTCTGACAATAAGATAAGAGGATAAAGAGCCCTTAACCTCTAGATGATTGATCTAAATCTGACCCAAATGTGTAGAGACTGAAAGTCATTCCTATCTGATGCTGCTCAGCAGTGTAAGAGGGCTGATTTGTTTTTCTGTCCTGGAAAGCATCCCTCTTGTTGGCAGCTTTATTTTAGCAGCCAATGGCTATATTAGCATGGAAAAGGGACGACTGGGTTTCTCCATCTGTGAGTCACTCTTCTGCACAAAGTTAAGTCATATTCCTCAGGCAACAGTGCAAGAAGGTAAGACAAGCTCTGTGAGTTCTGCAGAGAGCTGGGGGGCTTCACAGGAGGTATGTTGCAAGCCCTGTGTTTACTGGCAAATTCAGAACACAAAAATAGGTATATTTTGGCCTAAAATTTTGGCCTAAAATTTTGGCCATTTCTTGTAAAAATAAAGTTGTAACCAAGCAAATAATTGAACAAACATTTTGGTACTCTCCTTCTATGGCAAATTCCTGCTGACCCATGCCCTTTTATGAGAGCATTGGTGAAATACTCCATCCCGACTATTCTTAAAATCTACCATATTACGGCATACTTAAAAGACTTAAAGTGCTCTGAATAAACCCTATTCTTAATCTATTTGATAAATCTGTCGCCATGCTTCAAAAGAGCTCAGTTTAATTTTTTTAATTGTCTGGATGAAATAGATTTATACAATGCCTGTCCCAATGGGAACCCAATTACCACTGCATCTTAGGAGTCTAATGCAAAAAACACTCAGTATCCAGAAATTACACTAGAAACTTTTCATTTAGTTACTTACATAGGAAATGAGCTGTTAGGAAAATCTGGGCCAAAAACCTATTTTAATCTTTTATATTGCCCCTTTGCTTCATTAACATTAGCCTTTATCACTAAGGTTATAGTTTTGATAAAATAATACCAGTTCTGTGAGCTACCAGATCACCAGACAATCCAAATTCAATCCAAATCAGGCACAATTAAATGTCTGTTGAATTAACCAGAGCACACAATATAGTTATTGTTTATACCAGCTTTGCTCTTTGTGCTGGCTAAATGACCACTATGGCAGAAAAGGTGATGTTTAATTAAAACAAAAGTGCACAGGGGCAAAGCTTTACCTTTTTGAACAAATTTAATCTAGTAGAGTAAACTGCACCAGGTGAGCAAGTTGCATCAAGAGGCTGTAACATTTTGGATCTGCGATTAATTGCCCTAACTTTGGATTTGTTGCCTGATGGAGCCTTGGCCTGATTTTTTCCCCAGAACAACTTGTTTGCTATTTCTTACATATGGACATTGAATTCATTTAAAAATCTGCCAAACCATCTCACAAACCTTTTCTCTGAATTGATTCTGCCATAATGACTGCAAGAAGCTTCTAATGCCTAATGGCTATATAAATTACAATTAGGAAATAATGGATTCATAAAATATAATTGCATAGCTTTATAAAAGCAGTATTTCAGGGAATATGCAGCTGGTTTAGGACATACACTGACTACAGAATATAGTTCAAGAGAACTGATGCTTTTGTCCTCTATCCCTTCTAACTGACTGCTGTACTCACTTACAGCCCTGTATTTTAGTCGCCTGAATTTTCTGCTTTGAATAAAATTTTGCAGTGATATTTCTGCAACACAGGAAGTTCAATAAGCATTTTGGAGATGCTTACAACTTTAGGAGAGAGAAACATACATTTAAAGCTTTAATATTTTAATATCTACTTTTGAGTGTCTTTTTTCATTGTGTATATTTTTATTTTCATAGATGTAGAAGTCTTTTGAAAAGATTATTGAAAGGTTTGTCTTGCTTTAATCAACTTAGTGAACTTTTGTTTTGTCCTTTATGCTGATTACAAAGGATGCTGACATTGCTCCATTTTACTTGCATCTTTTAAGCCGTCGCACGGCTCATGGCTGAGCACAACCCTACGGAGCCACAGGATTTCACTCGCTCATCAGCTCTTTCGTTACTGCCATAAAAATAGCCTGAGAGCAAAACGTCGCCTCTATGATCCTACAGAAACCCTAGCTAGGCTGGAAGGAGACACGGGAGAGAGAGAAATAGCAGGAAAGGAGTGAAGGGAAAAGAAAGAAAAAGTAGTAGGAAGGCAAAGGGAGAGACGGTGGCTCCGATAAATAGCGAGAGGGATAGCTGAGCAGAAAGCATCAAATTGCACCCAATCTCTGTTCTGGCACTTGCAGATCTATTGAAAACAGGCCAGAAGGACATGCTGAATTTGTAGCTCCCGTGTGCCAGTCTTTTCTGCAGCAGTGAGAGAAACCAATCAGTGCTGCTTGAAAAGCAGCTGGAAGCTGAGAAAAGCCGGGTCCCCTGCTGCCTGGCAAGCAGCAGCCCAGGGTCTTCTCAGTTTCCAGCCCCGACAGAGGCTCCATTGAGGAGCTGCATTTGAGGAGCACAATGTGGCCATGAAAGAACCGGGCAGACAAAACAGGGGACGGGGAGCGCAGGGGGAGGAGGCAGAGCAAAACAGGAGCGAGCCGGCGGCTGGCAGACAAAACCAGAGCACAAATATGCTAATGGCCGCAGAAGGGGCGCGGGCCGAGGCTCACGCGCCATGTGGAGCGCCTCCGAAGCGCTTCGTGGAGCAGCCTGGCCCTGGCAGCCCTCAGAGGAGCAGCCGCGCGCGCCTCGGCCCCACTCCCACGTGTGCCACTGAGCTACGGGGCCGCCAAAGACTCGCAGGTTTGTGAGGGCCCCGCGCACAGTTCTCATCCTCATCCTCGGGCTCAGAGGGAAGCAAAATCAGCTGCAGTCTGGACTCACAAGGCCTGTGGGTCTCACTGCTGTGTGGAGTAACATGGAGATGGAAAGTCAAAGCAAAGCCACCCGGTTGGCTCATTTTCTCCTCTCTTCGCTACATCTCTAGAAAAGCATAAAAAACAGGGCACCACGGAGAGGTCAAACCAAAGCAGGAGGACCAGTTTTCTAATGCCTGCATGCCTAGATGTCAGGAGACATCCGAGGCGGCACCCGTGAGCTCAGCGGTTGTGCCGGCCTTAGTGCTTGCACCTGGATTGGACATGCGCCCTTGAGGCCACCCGGCCTCCAGTGCAGGACTGAGTTTTGAGCAAGATCCACTGAAATGTAGCTGGGGTCAACACTGGGTCCTCAGCACTGACAGTTTCACCCTACAAAAAAACCTCTCTGAGGCCAGATTGCTTGTTAAGGCAGATGGAGCAAAAAAAAGAAGTTAACAAGCACTCAGAAGAAGAAAGCAATAATGTCTACCGAGAGATAGTTGGTGCTTTCTGCAAGGTCTGAGAAAACCACCAAGGAAATTTTCCTCTGTAGCCAGGATGGCTAGAGTAGAAGGACACTGATTTGATTGTGCTTTTTCACTATTGAACTACTGGTTTGAAAGAATCCACAGATTTAGCAAGGGGCAAAATTAAACCACTATCACATGAAAAAAACCTCCATGGTAATTTAAGAATGGGATGGCATTTACTTCATTATTTCATCAGATTGGCTTAGGTCAAAATCAATACCATATTTTCAAATTTGCTATTTGAGGAGTTTTCTATCTGAACTTTAAGTTAATTTAAAGATATCTTGCTTTATCTTTTAAGATCTTATCTGTACTGTTTATGTTGTAGGAAGAGGTGGTAACAAGGATTGTAGAAGACCTATCAGTGTGACAGAAAAGCTATGGAGATGCCTCTCAAAATGTGTGTGCAGAAGCCTGCTTGCTACTTCAAGGGGGGTTGTTTTCTGTGTTGGTTGAGTTTCACTGGCTATGGCTACGTTAATGAGTAATTCAGCGTAACAGGAATAGATCAACACACTGAAGCAGTCAGCACTGAGGATCAGTGTGTTTGTCATATGCAGTTCAAGGATATGAACGTCAGACTACGTTTAACTTGATCTCTTGGATTGACTGTTATCAACATGCAAGTGGTTTAAAGCTGTCCAAAAGCTCACTTGTTGGTCAGGGCTCTTACGTCCCCATTGGGAGGTGCAGCACATTTTATATGCACTGGACAGAGCTTCTTGTTTAGTTTTCTTTGAAAAGAATCTCTCTTTTTGTGCAACAAAACTGCCCCAGGGACCAAAAAAATGTGCAGCAAACAGGGATGATAACAGGATAGGTTTTGTTTTGAAACTGCACTGCTGCTCCGAAACAAAATTCTAATGTAGATGCCATCATATACATTTCTGTGGCTTTAGAAAGGTATTCCTTTTTTTATTTTTCCCTTGTATACAAACACAGTGATTTTGCATGAAATGCTCTTATATTGGCCAGCAAACTGATAAGTTCTTCCTGTGTACAGATACAAATACAGCCATACGGAATCATTACACAAGTACAGAAATCTGTATATATGTGCTTTATATGCAGCTCTGAGCAGATTTTAGCTAATCAAGCAGTAGCTATTGTGGTCCTCACATGGACAGTATGAAAAGCACTTTTCCAAGCTGCTTGATGAAACAGCTGCAATGGAGGTTGAGGAAGCTTTACTCCCTTCCTCCAAAGAAAAGGAAGGCGATGGGTTTACCAAACCAGGAAAAGCGAGTAACTGTGTGTGATTTAAGATGGTACTGCTGTACACAGGATTTCATGAAGATGCTTAAAGGGAGGAGAAAAGAAAATCTGGAATTCTGAAGGCTTCGTCTAAAGCAATGTGTTTGAAAATACATTCACTTAAATACTGCATATTAAAAAAGTCAGTAACACACTTCCCCTCTATCCTCTCCACTAGGAAGCAGAACAATACTGATTGCTTCCCGCAGCCAACAAGCAAACTTTCCCTTTAATGTCCTCGGGGCAGTCTCGCTGAAGACGCACAGATCTAGGAACCTGGGATTTATAAGCAGTTGATTTTTCAAACTTCATCTCTTTGGCCGCATGAAATTTTTTTTTGCTGCTGGGATCAACCATTCTATTTCATATTCCAGCTTGTATTATAAATACTTCTGGTTTTATTATATTTTAAGTAACAGGTACAGCACATAAGAATATTTCAGTGTTTGAACCAAAGATAATATTGTCCTTCTAACCTGCTTATTTTGGCATTTAACCTTGAAAAGCAGTGTGGTACATTCCAAAGCTCCATGAAATGTAGTGTGTCTTCTCTTTCTAAATTTGTGAAGGCAAAAGTTTGCATCAGTCGCAACCTGAAATGAACTACATCTGAGGTCTGAAAAATGTAGTCAACTTTCATTTATTCCTACTTCTCTCTACCAAGGGCAACTTCAAGTTACATTACAAACACAGATACAGTATACTAAATCAATTTATTGATTAGATCAGAAATCAGGACCTCTCAAATGCTAATTCTGACTTTGCCAATGATTTTTAGCCTTTGACAAGTCATATTATTATTCTAAGTTTCCTGCCTGGGAAATTGGAGAATATTATTGCTTCATCATGCTCTTCACAGAGCAGAAGTAACACTTAAACACTTAATAATTTACCTTTTGTTTTCTAGTTTATTTTTTGAACAAATCATTGCTTCGCTCTTAAAACATTTGTCTAAATTTCATTTACTTACTGGATAAATTCCTGTCCTGAATGCCTTAGTTTTGATTAGTCGCATTCATTTGTGTCATTTCAGTTCCCTGCTTAGATTACCATAACTCAGACAAGTCTCTAGTGCAGCCACATATCAACTTATACAAGTACAAAATCTAGTTTCAGTTAATTCTTGTATATACAACTTATGCATTTGCTTTCCGCAAATGATCAGGCACATTTTGAGTGAATACATATTTCCAGAAACCTGATAGAAAAAAATGTAAAAAGAATAGTGAAAATGCTTTATTTTCAGTAAAAAAAGATAATTCTCTAAGTAGTGTGCTGAATTGGCTCAGCACTAACAGTCATTTAACCCTAAGTGTGGGTTGTTAGACCTTCAGTTTCTATTTAAGCTTAGTAGGGGGCACCCACATTTATGCTGCTGAATATACCCTCAGGCTGCCTTCCAGCCTTCCAGGGTGCTTTGCCAGCTGCAAAAGGAAAACAAGGCCCCAACATCATAGGCACTGCAGGCAGTTAAGAAGAACTTGCTGTTGTGGAGGTGCCTAACTCACCTTTTTGAGCTGAAAGGAGCCTTTTGGCACCTGAGTTTGGCACCGTTCTGTGCAGGGCTGCCTCCTCCAGCCTGCAGCTTCCTCCTGTCTTGGCCTCACCAACACACTGAATTTCAGCGCGGTGTCACCTGGGCTTGCAGAAGCACTCAGCACAGTTTGACTGGCAGGAGCAGGAATGCTTCTTGTTTCTATAAGGCAGAATATCCAGTTTGGCCCAGATTTCTGTCAATAATAATCTGAGGATAGTGTTGCAAACTGTAATTTCCCTATGCCTAAGTAAGAGGCTGTATTTGCCCAGAGAGCTGGGAGATAGAATCATTATAGCTGGAAAAGATCTTCAAGATCATGAAGTCCAGGATGCTACTTGCTAAGGATCTAAGATGCTCTCAGTCTGCTGTGACCCCAAGCTCCTGGCAGGCTGTCAACTTGCTGATCAAATCCTGCTTCTAGAATATCTTTGGCACTTGCAAAGTGCCATCTCTAGATTAGGAAACTCACAGGGACACCCATGTGCAGCTTCCTCTGCGTCACTGCACTTCATGTCCCTTTCTATTGCTGGTTCTAAAACAAAGAAACAAACAAACAGACAGTCTATTTATTTCTCAATCTTCTGGAAAAAAATGCCAACTGATTTTTGAAAAACAAGAACTTTCCTCATAGTCAGACACTACAAATAGCTTCAAATTTAGTTTTTAATATGGACTACCGATAGTCTATAGAGGTGTTCAACTATAAGAAATAAGTTCAGTCTGGTAAATGACCTAGTGCTGCGTTCAAAATCAGTATCCGGATTTGAACATCTCCTAGGTGTTTCTCATTTTCTTCTCATGCTCAANTAAAACAAACAAACAAACAAACAGTCTATTTATTTCTCAATCAGAGATCTTCTGGAAAAAAATGCCAACTGATTTTTGAAAAACAAGAACTTTCCTCATAGTCAGACACTACAAATAGCCTCAAATTTAGTTTTTAATATGGACTACCGATAGTCTATAGAGGTGTTCAACTATAAGAAATAAGTTCAGTCTGGTAAATGACCTAGTGCTGCGTTCAAAATCAGTATCAGGATTTGAACCTCTCCTAGGTGTTTCTCATTTTCTTCTCATGCTCAAACTTAAAAAGATCTTGTCACCTCGGATTACATTAATGAGTTTAGCATTGCAGAAGTTATTACAGCTGCATGTCTCAAACACATTTCAATCTTTTAAAATTTGATCTCAGAAGAGCTCGCAGAGCTCCTGAGCAATTGTTAGTGGGTGACTGATAAACCATCGAGATTGATACTTCTTACCCACAACCATTACGTGCCCTATTGCCAGTGACTGCACAGGGAAAGATGGGGCTGGCTTTTACTTTAGCATAGTCTGTACAGATTAGCTAAAAAACAGGCCTAGTACAGTTGTTGCCAAAAGAAAAAGTCCAAAGAATTGGGGAAAAAAAAAAAGAAAAAAGAAAAATGAATTACATCATTTCCTTGTATCTTCCCTAAGGACAAGGAATTGGAGAGTATGAGTCAGTCTGAAGAAATGTAATGAAAACAGCCCAGATTTTAGTGACTGTTCTTACCTTACAGAGCAGAGCAGGCCATCAAGAAGGAACACCAGGAGTCCTACAGCAGGCTAGGTATTAAGATGGGAGTGAAGGTGTCAGAGTGGAGATGTGGTGAACAGGAAAATTAAACTTGAACATGGGGCAGCCCAGCCTCATGGATCTGACATTTCTGGGGGAATGTGCTGTCTACTCTCCACTACAGAGTAGGTGTGTGCCACAGCTATGGCAATGGTCACAAAGCTAGCAAGAAAAACACATCTTTGTGGCCTTTTGGGTACTTGCAATGTCTTGAGCCTCTACTTTAGCTTTCCCATCTACAGTGCAGATGTGTTGGGAGGATGAAGTGATGGATAATGTATACACTGCTTTTCTGGGTCAGGGACAGTACATTTTGACCAGGTCTTGTGACATATGTATCACTTTTCCGTTTCTCTGCTCTGCATCTAAGATCACTGACACAAATGTGATGGCAAATGACATTTGATAATGCAAGACATTTTTCTTCGTGATAATTCAGTGAGTGAGAATTATCGGGATAACAATGAGCTTCCTACCGCATTGAAATGGCAATTTTCACTCCTGTTTAAATGTTGTCCAAGGCAATGAAGGCTCAGACCTTTAAGCCAGGGACTCATTCAACAGTCTAATTTGCATTTCCTTTAGTATCGAGGCAATTCCCCACCTTATTGCCCCTAAGCAAGTAATTATATGTGTTAAGAGGTGTTGCTTGTTGCACTCCCAGGAAGAAATACATAGGTTTGCCTTTCACTAACAGCTTCATTAAGCCCTTTTCTTCACATGGAAACTATCTTTGGATTTTTTCTATTAAATATCATATTTTTTCAAAGAATTTGTTTTTTAAAATACCTACTTTTACACAAATAAACTTTTTAATTTTCCACGTGTAAAAGATAAAATTCTATTTTATCCCATATAAGTTCCTCAGTTGCCCTCAGTTACAAGCTGCTTTAGAGTGTTTGTGTGTCGCTGGGCTGCGCTACACAGTCCACTGCCGGCCCGCGCATGCTGTCGGGAAGCCCTTGCAGGCAGGAATTGAGATGTTAATGTTTCAGCACTGCTTTGTGCAGGGTACCACTTCCAATCACAGAAAAAGCAGTAAGAAATTACTGTGAAATGATAGACATAATTCAATGTCATTTACACTGGCTGAGAAAATGAGAAATCACAAAGCGTGATTTTTAACATTTCTTTACCAGTTAAGTCTTTCAGTCAAAGCCAGTAATTTCCAGTACCACACTGGAATCTCACAGATCAGAACTTATAGAATAGAAAGCTTATTTAGCATCTTGTGTCCTTAAGTTTCAATGTCCTCTGCTTTCTGAAATATAATTTCAGAAGGAAAGTACTTGGAGTTATTTTCCTATTCCCTTTCTTCCCATTTTTTTCTTTCTGTTTTTCACTGGTAATTTTCACAGTCTCTTCCCTCATTTTATACCTAATGGCACAAAGAAGGACTTCTGCCAAGTAAAGAGCATAGGAACCAGTGGACATTGAAGATTTGAGAGAAGATGAGAAAGATCTGCCTGACAGTGGATGTGTAATTTCTTTTAGCAGTTTAGAACCAAAGACACCGGAGCTTCAGTTTAAAAAGAAGTCTCTATGAATAAATCTTTACAGTCTTAGAGATGCCAGAGTCTGGAACAATAGCTGCAAGTAATGTCGATCTGCAGCACAAAGCTGACACGTCCGTAAGAAGTGCTGAGTAGCTTCAAGGCACACTGACACCTTTAGCAAATGCCTCCATGTGCCAGGAGGAGAACTAGCTGAAGACTCTGTCAAATCCACCAACATCTTGGCTTTCGGAATAAAACTTTATTTGTGTAAAAGTAGGTATCTTTGCCTCCATAAGCCTCTGAGGGACAAGCGGGAACAAATCCTAGGAGAGAGATGCCAGAGTCACGCGATCTTCATGTCACCCTGTGCCTTGGGCAGTGGCTTACAATAATCTGACCCCGTCCTCGGCTCCCATTTCCACGAACTGCAAATAGTCCCATTACCATCATGCCATTTTACCCTCACGCGAATGCAAATTTGCCCTGTGACAGAACAAGTCATGCCTGTGATGGAATGGATTTCGCCATCCTCGGGGATGTGTGTGCTTTACGCGCCAGCTCCTGCGTAAGCCTACGAGAAACCTTCTGATGTGTACTACACAGTGTTTACACTGGTTATCAGGGGCAAAAAAAAGAAAACAGGAAGGGAAAACTGGCAGCTCACACTGCCAGGAGACCTGGCAGTGGCTAGAACCACACTCAGGACATTTCCAGTCAATAGGCTTTGTTTTCATTTGAAAAAGCCCCTTCCTAGAAAGTTGCTGCACCGTCACTTTTTTTTCCCATTATGGTTCAGGTCGGTCAGACAAGCGCTCACGCAGCCTCCTGTCCTCAGGGACAAGCGGGCAGGATGGTGAGGTCCTCCCAGGCAGAAAGGGACAGCAGGGCTCGCCAGCAGGCATGGGGAGAAACTGTGGTTTGTGCAAGTTCAAAATAAGCAGTGCTGCTTGTAGCTGTGATCACAGCTTGGTGCGATAGGGTAATGACATCAGGGCCTTGTGATGCACATAGAAAGCAATGCTAAAATAGGAAGGCACAAGCTATGAAAGCAGTAGTAAACGGTGGGACCTGAACATGTTTCTCCCCTTCAGGTCATCCTCTGTGGTGGGGCTGAAATCCAGCAGTGCTGGAAGACTGAGACCCTCCTCCAGCTGGCTCTGGACCGTCCTTCTGCCTCTGCGAATGGTTTAGAGCACAGGGGATTTTTCATGGTCTCATGGCTCTTCTCAACCCAAAATAGTAGAGGGAACAGATACAACTGCAACTTTATTTACAGTCTAGCCTAAATTCTGCCAGGCAACAGAGATTCTTTCTAATTAAATCAGTGTTGTATAAACTCATCAGGGCCAATTCACACGCAGGGACAATACACAGAGCTTTATTAAGGTGACATTCAATTTGCAAACTCACATCAGCATCTCAGGTACTACAGCCAGCTGATCCAGGCACCAGCATCAATAAAGTCACTGTCTTTCAGCACAACACTATTTCCATAGGGTTAAACATCTGGGGGCTCAAGACTGCAATTTTTGAAAGTGCTGATTCATTTTCCAGTAACAGCCACAGCACTAACTCTGCCCCAGAAGATACATTAGCAAAAATTCAGTTTAAACTTTAGTATCAGCCTGAGTTGTAGACATTTTTCTTGGCAATATCCAGAGGCACCAAAAAAAAGGGAAGCTCGGGGGCAAGCAATCACCAACATGCCTGCTGCGTGAGCAGATGCTGCGTTACTAGCATCCCCATCCCCATCCCTTCCGACACCCCAGTCACCTGAGTATGCGAGTGGCAGTTGTGATGCTGCAGTAGGAAGAGGCCAGTGAGAAATTCACTTCATGTTCTGTTATACTGTTAGACTCTGGATGCAAAATCAAAACACAAGGATTATCTTCTGCTATTGTGGGCATGTAAAAAGTGACTTCGTTTCCCTTTCAGCTATAAGGAAGCTAATGACAGAAGCATTGCAGGATTTCTGTTCAATGCTACTTACTCTTCTCAAGTACAGATTTTTTACTGAAATACAGACAAACAAATAAGAAATTTCCTTTTGAAAAAGACAATTTCCTAATCTCAAAGAAAGAAGAACAAAGAAACATAAGAAAGACAGTCTTCAGAAACTATGGACATACAAGGAGATATAATGGTATCTGTTTTTAACATCTAAAGTAGGTACCCTTTTACAACTAAGGATTGCCTATAAGGGTAATCCTATTAGGATCCTGGCTTTACAGTGCCCCCCTTATATAAGGAAAGGCCAGAGAGCTGATGCAGAGCATGTGTTAGATATCTGAAGCTGCATACAGAATACATTGTGCACTACTTCCCTATGCCTCCCAAGAGAACTAGAGTTATGGTCACATCAGAGAGACAGGCTGCTAAACCATATCCTCAGATTCACCAGTATAAGATGTAGGAAAAACAAAGCAATGCTTGTAGGCTGAGCTGTCTGAGAAACCACCAAAACCATAGGTGAACCAAAGGGAACCAAAAAGAATGAGGTGGCTCAGTTTGATGGAGAGCTTCCAGCTTCTGTTTTGTTTTTTCTTGCCATGGGGACAAAGATGTTTTGTCCTAAAGACTGACAATTGAAGAACATGGGCATGTCAAAATTCTGTATCTGGAGATGTATCATACTAATGGAAAAGAAAGTAAAACTTATTTAAGCGGACATGGGTACCCAAATCTTACTCCAGAAAACCGATTGCAGATCTGAACTACTTTGGATCCCTTGTACCAGGCTCCCAAGTCTTTCCTCCTGCTTGGGATGCATGTGGATTCCATGCACGGGCATACATTGGATTAGCTGATTTTGGCTGAGGATATCCTGGTTCCCTGTTGCAAGCCAGTTAGAAATATTTATGAATTTAGCTCTTCTCTGAGAAATGGCTCCTTTCTATGAGAAGACTAAACCAGAACCAATGCTATTAATTGTTCTACAGAGAAGCCATCTCCCACCTTCATTTCAATCTTGTGATCCTGCTAATGTGACTCCTTACCAGCAGTGCCGTGGCAGTTGCAGCAAAAACTTGTTTCCATTAGTTTCCTTAATTCGCTATTTCCCTAGCAGACCTGAAGAGAGATGAGTCAAAAATAACTGCCTGTTCAAAAAGTGATATTAATTTGTTCATCAAACCTTGATGTGGCACTGGGTACAGGCACTTGAATGATCTGGAAAATATGAAAAGAACTTGGCCTCGGAACAAAAACAGAGCTGATATGTGATAATGGCAAAAACAGAAGTAGGAGCTATATAATACTGGCAGATTCCTATTGAATGCTGCTTTGTCTTGCTTTAAGGGAATACAGAGGAGCACTCAAAATGTAAAGATAACTAGACAATGTTCCTTACTGCAAGGCTCCAAGAAAGAAGGAAATGGTTCAAGAGTTGTGCCTGGCTCTGTGGAATATTGTTGGGTTGAAAGCAGTCAGCAAGAGTTCATCGTGATAGTCTCCCAAACTATTTTATCACAAAAATGTACAATAATCAGTAAGAAACAGCCATAGTTTTTTCCCACTACTTCATGTTTTTTAAGCATCTTGGTGGTGGGGGAGGACTACAATGCAGGGTTTCACACCAATGAAGAATACTATAAATGAATAGGGAGCTTAGCCCATGTCTGAAAAAAAAATGTGTCTCGTGAAAAGGGAACTATGATTGCACGCAAACTTGCATGCAAGCTGTTCCTCTTGCCTACTAATTATTTGTTCTGTTGCTTATTAAGCAGAATGTTTCTTGCATATTTGTTCATGTACAGAGTCAAAGGAGGAAAGGTGAGTCAATAAACTGCTGGATGTTATATTCTGAAATTGTTTCTTGCATATTTGTTCATGTACAGAGTCAAAGGAGGAAAGGTGAGTCAATAAACTGCTGGATGTTATATTCTGAAATTTCTTTCCATATGCTCTACCAGCCATCAGTCCTGTTTCATAGGTTCATCAATAGTTTGGGTGAGAGGAAAAATTCTCCCTCTTAGTATGAAATTAAAAGCAGAAGAGTATTTTACTTTTACAGAATCCAGTACTGATTACTGTCAGAAATAAGAAAATTGCCTTAGTCTTCAACCAGGATCAACAAGAGCCCAATTTGGGCATCTCTTTTCTATTTATACCAATTTATGGATTTGGGTCTTAATTTCAGTGTTTTTAATATACAGCTTTTGTAGTTTCAATACAAATACATCATTTTAAGAAATAAAACGTGTTGTGAACCAACACACCTTGCAGTATAGATTCAGGAGTTCAATCATTTTTCAGGTATTACTCAGTTCCTTGGTGAAACTACAGACTGCTTTAATTGGGTTCTTTGAACACTGAGTTTGAAAAAAGAATAATTATAGTAATAGTAGTGAAGTCAGTGGCAAAGTCACCCAGTGAGGTTTCTGATTCATGCAAGCTGTGACATGAGACTAAGAGTCTTGATTCCTTCTAGTAGCAATGTGCTATGTATGGCCCAGTTAGGATGGAAAAAAAGCCTCAATCTTGGCCTGAAAGAGATATTTAAGATAAGCAGCAGAAGTCTTTCTCATATTTTGTACAGTTAAAATTGACATGACTGATGGTAAGATGCTTGCAGTTTAGGACCTTGGACTTTGCTTCTCTGTGTGGCATTTTAGAGACACATTTACTAATTCTAGGGAATCATGATCCAGTTGATGCTCAGCCGGAGTAATTGATATTTTCCTTTTACACATCCACGCCCCAAGTAGAGGCCTTCGTGCAGACGTCAGCAGGTCAGCGCCCCTCAAAATGTTGTACAATTTTCTGCAGTCATCAAAGCTGACGTGCTGCTCCGGTGCACGGCGCCCGGGCTCCTTGAGTCCTCAGTTCCTGACCAGCCCTCCTGTGGTCAGGGGCTTCTTGGCTCCTACCGTGCAGCCAAGAGCAAGGACTCCTGGAGAGGGCTGCCTTTATTTTGGCCTCCATCCCCATAGCAGTCAGCTTGCAGCCCCAGCTCAGGCCAAAATTGGCCTTGCCACCCACCCCCTGCCGCGGCCTGGGCCCAGGGCCTCATGGCTGCCCGTGCCGGGCCCGGGCCGAGGGGCGCCACGTGTGCAGGCTCCGCGGCCGCCCAGCTGGCTCTGCAGGCCGCCCGGCGTGGGGAGGCCGTGGCAGGTGCTGACACGATTCCCGGTGATCTCACTCGCCCCTGACGAGCGGCGCCTTTCTCCAAGCAGCTGCTGCGCTCCTTGGAGAGTACCTTTCGCTTTGGAAATTGTGTGTGTTGGTGTTTCCAAATTTTTCTTTCACTTTGTCTGCTCAATAGAAAATTTCAAAAATGTTGTTTTTTTTCTCTAATTTGGACTTAAACACATTTCAAAATGCTAACATTTCATCCCTTTAGACATTCTGGACCTTGGCCATCTCTTGAATAAAGCTAGCACCCGCCTGACAAGATCCACCTTTATATTTAAAATGTGAGGAATTTCATCCCATGAAGGGATTGCAGCCAGGTCGCTTCTTTTCCTGTATCCTTTAAGCTGAACAAAGCTGACCAAGAGCTGGAATTCAGAGAGGTGAATTCAGGCTCTCCCTGAAAATCTTCTGAGGACTCTGTGCCGGTGCAAAATGATTGTTAACCTTAGTGAAGACAGCAACTGTAATTTTAATGCTCTCCATTGTGGGCTATTTTGTGAAATGTCTTCTTTTAAGGCTGACAAGTGAGTTCATAGAAAAACGTCGGTGTTCATCTGTAAGGAAAACTCCATAGCTTCCTATTCCTTAAACTTCCTGTACTCCTGCAGCTGAACAATATAGAATTGTGTTAAGAAGGAAAGGACATTCCCAGTGGTACCTGTCTGAGTTTGGGATTATGCTGTCATTTAAAGTATACATAAACGCAGTTTTAGCAAGAGCAGGTCTTAGAAGGCTGGCATTTGCCTGAACTCTTACCATTGCACAGGCTAGTACTGTTTTTATCAACCTTTTCCAGTTAAACGTGTATTTTTAGAATTTTTGATTCTTGAGTACTATGGTTTCTAAATCAGGAAGCCACGGTAGTCCTTGTGCTGGGTCAGATGACTGCAAGGAAAAGAGCAAAGCATCACTGTTTTATAATTACCCTATCTCTGTGCAGTGGTTCTGACGAACTTTAAAAATAGCTTCTTGCTTTAGGAGGAAACTTCCTGTTATTTATATAGTCCTTTCTGTCACCTAATGTAAGGTGTCAAGCTTTTAGCTGCAATGTACTGTATCAAGAATTATACCCCCATAAAGCTGAACCAATTTTACCTTCAATTCCTTGATCCTCATGAGCGTTACTAGGAGCAGCATGAACAGAAAAGCAGAATGAGCAAGTTTTGGGATGAATATTTTCTGCAAGAAGTCTCTTTCTTTCTATTTTAAAAGGAATTTTGTGCCGGGAGAAAGTCTCTTCCATAATACACCTTTGACATGCTTTCTGCTCTCTGAATTTTGTCTCCAAACGTGCATTAATGAATAGGGCTTTTTATCCTGCAGATATTTAAAGCTGCGAGGGTATAAACAAGAGGCAGCACAATATATTTTCTTTTGTAGAGCAGAAGAGTGTAATTTGGGCCAAATCCTGTCCTATTATGCAAAGCCGTTCCATTGCTATAGCTTTTCTGTGGGGAATGAAGGTATGAATCCAAACGTAGACATTCTTCTTGCTCCGTGCTACCACCAGAATTGGTTTGCTCCTGTCATAACAGCTGCATACAGGTCCCTGTCATTTTATGGGATGAGCAGCAGGAACAGGATCACAAAAGCCCTGAAGGGGTGTGTGTTTCCTGCAAAACTCGCTATATCCTCCGTTCCCTCCCTCTTGGCAGTAGCAGCACGGAACAAATCTTCCCAGCCTTGAGTGGTGCTGCCGGCCTCACTGCGCATGGCTGCTCCCGGCCGTATCTGGCTTCTGGGATGACTGGTGTAACTTTGCAGCTCTACTAGGATTTGGCCTGCATCTTTTGCTTTCCTTTTGTGGGTTATTGCATATAGGTGTCCTTTTTGCTTACTTACTGATTGGCAGCCAGATAACGATGCTCAAGAATCAACTTTTGCCAGGGATGTTTTGAGGATTTTTTTTAATACATCATAGAAAAGGCACTGAAACTGAGTTCTGGAAGTTTGGCATTAATGAGCATTGGTTTTGTTCAGAATAACTTTCAATTTTCTCACTTTAAAAGACAAACAAGCAGAACTGGTGCAACAACAACGATGCTGTAACAGCTCCCAGATTTGTCCATTGTTATCCTGCCTGGTTTTAATTGTCTGGGTCTTGTAAAAATAAATTCAAAAGTTTTGAGTTAACAGCATTTAAAAATCTGTGTAAATCTGGAGCTAATAAGGCTTTGCTGAATATTAGTTTTAACAAGAAAGACTATTTTAAAATATATTCTGTGATGGAATTCAAATGGACCATGGCAATATATTAGCTTAAGTTTTGGTCTGAGTTGGCTTTGTACAGAACTGAGGAAAATTAGGTACGGTATTAGGAGGGAAGCTAAGACTGGAACTCCAGAGGACAGGTAGTGCCAAATGGGATTAGTGAGATAGAAAAGCCAGATAATGTAAGAGTGGTAAAGAATTTACAACTGTATTGCTGTAAAACAGCATCTAAACCAAAGAACCAAAGATATGGCATAGATACTGTCTCAAGAGAATGCAATATCACTAAATCAAGCAGCAAAAGAGATGGAAAAAAGTGCTGACTACCACAAAAAATTGTGCAGCCACCTGACATTAACTAACCTAAAGTCAAGTGAGAGATTTTGAGGTATCCTGTGGCTATACAAACAGACAGAAAGAAAGATTGAATTAAAATGGAACAGCTGAGCTTTTCAAAAAAAACTGTCTTCTCACTACTGCTACAGAAATAAGGCAGAAATAAAATGAAAGAATAATCAGGGAAAATTTGAAACTAGCAATCATTAGATCAATAAAAAAGAATTCATCTAGGACAACTGGGAACTTAAGAATGTAAAAGTAAGCACAAAAGTGATGTTTTGGCCAGGAACGTCTGGACAGGGAAAATAATTTTTTTTCTAATGTCAGCAGAAAACTTCGTCTAAATGTCAGCAGCAAAAAGAAAATGTGAAATTGTCAGCAAAAAGAAGCATTTATCATTCCTGAACTTCCATGTCACCTATGGCAACTTCTGGGAACAAGCTTTTCCATAGGGAATGTTATGAATATTTACTGGCAATAGTTTTCAAATATTTTTAAACATCTCTCTGAAAACAAAATAAGTCATGGAATGTCCACTCCAGCATGGCTTTCTCTTTCTGAGAGGAGAAAAATGGACACTACAATAACTCTGAAACAAAAACCAGGAAGATTTTCAAGAAAGCAGAGCTGAGGAGGGTGGAGTTTTGATTTTACTGCACAGAAAGAGTTGGTCCTAAAACACTGAACAAATTAATCCAACGCATGCTTATAAATCACTGTTCATCACAGAGAAGCAGTTACATAAGAGCCCTGTGGAAATCCTGGATCAAGTAAGAGCAGGTAGACAAAGCTCCGAATATTGTCATATAAGATACACTAAACTCCTTCCACTAGTAGATATAACTGACCCTGTGGTAGGTACCCAGCCCCTTGCTGCTTCCCAGGTCTCACAGGCCGGGGTGTATAAGCAGCTTACAGCACCTTACTAGTAGAAGGGCTGAAAATGGCAGCAAGGTCCCCTGACAGCTTTCACACTTGTCTACCTGTCAGACAAGGCCATTGCTATGCTTATTGCTATGGTCTTTGTGATTATGGGAGGCTATTCCAGCTCTTCCTGCTCAGCTCTTCCACACATTATAAACAAATGTGTATCTAGTAGGTAACAGAAAAAAAAAGAGACTTTCCTGCAGAATATAATATTTTGGACTCTTTACCCTGTCCAGGTTACTGCAGTTTGGTAGAACCAGGTAAAGACCTCACTTCAGGGAAGATTTAATCACTTACACACTTCAATAATACAGATGGAGAGACATCCTTTGCCCTGCAAACTACCTAGGGCCCCATGCAGTGTTGGCTGCATTAGAGACAGTCTCGATTGAGAGTCAGCAAGTGGCAGTGGAGAGGTGAGTTAGCCGCAGTGAGAGCTTCCAGTTTCTCTCCATGAAAAATCTAAAATTCAGTTTCAGCTATCTCCAAATTCTGAATACTGGCTGAGATCCTGCGTCCAAAATTATAGGCTTATAGGCTTATAATGCGTAGGCAGCCCAGCTACTAAAGTCTTCACCTGTTCTTCCAGATGGGAAGGTGACTGAAAATTGGGTGAGCCATGATATAACTCCAATTCTTGGTGCTTGGAAGAGCATCTGGAAAACAGCTGCCATATCCAGGGCTGAGAGTTTTTCAGGTTACTGCACTGTTCTCCAAACTGGCCAGTATTTGTTCATTTTGTGTGATCAGTTGTGACTGGAGTTCTGAGATTGATAAAAATCATCCAAGTTCTTGGATGGAGAGCTGACTTTTCTACCTGAGTAGAGAAGGAGGTAATACTAACAGAAAAGTATCCATATCTTTGTTTGCCATGAAACCAAAACAAGCTACTCCTAGTAGGAGTAACTTGAAAATAACTTCATGTGTTGCCACAGAGTCCATGTAAGACCAAAATTAAAATGAGTCCATGTAAACCAAAAGTTAAAGTATGTCATCCTTTAAGACTACAATAATGCACAACTTACGGAAAACTAGAACTATTTTCTGTGAATGTTCATCAGTTAACAGAACACATGCTTATTTTTCTACTTTGGAGACCTCAAGGACTTTCAGAATTTCTATCTCAAAGAGAACACCTTTTTTGCTCTTTTGTACATTCACATTGTACAATTTTGTACAATTCACATTGTAATATGCTATCATTTTTTTTTTCATTTGATAGCATGTTTGAGAAATACCTGACTATACAATCAATCACATAATGTTTTGGGTAGAAGACATGAGAGAGCTATATAAGTGCTGTCATTTCTCCATGGTTGAAGGCACATTTATTTTATCTCCCCTGCCCTCTCCCCAGGAAACACACAAGTTTTAAGAAGGTAGTGAGAGCACAGCACAGTACCCTGTTATCACATATTTCAGGATTATCACAATAATCAGGATTATCATGTAACACTCAGTAAGGGGGGGAACTCAACCACTGCTCGCTTTGTCACAGGATGGAAATGCCAAGTCCCACATGCACACAGGCCTATGGAGGAAGTGCTACGAAACTTTAGAGACTATCTGGGATCAGTGAAACAGTAAAAGTGAGGAAAAGGAAGTGCTATCTCCATTCAGCACAATAAATAATCATAGTACTTAGCAAATAGCCATGTATCTTTTTTTAGAAGTTAACACTGGAAATAATAATCAGTTCCAACAACCTCACCCTCAGGCTAGGAAAGGAAAAATCCAAACCTAGGGAAAAAGCAAAGCAGGAGCCTCAGCATGCCATGTAAATCTTTAAAAATCAAATGACTACCCTATGGCTCCAGGAAGTTTAAAGGCTATGAGAATAAATTCAATTTCACTATTTAATAGCTAAACATGATTCCTAAGTAGCCTGCCAAAGCCAGATAACAGTGCACATTAATATTTCAAAAACACCTTGACAGTGCTATTTAGAACACAGAATGCTACTCCAAACTTTTAAAAAGCTCAGTTCCTACTTACTGAGGTTACTGATGATCAGTGGAAAATTAGCAGCTTTTTGTCATATTGCCTACCTGTCCTTACATTACCTAATGCTCCTATAATGTCTATCACAAAATGAAGCCCAGATTCGGGAATATCATTCTTGATTTGAATCAAGGATTTGTGAAAATATCTCCCTAAGAGAAAGAACCAGTATCATTGCATCTTCTAGGTTTGTATAGTTCTAGACATGTTATTACAGTAGATAGAATTTAGGAATATTAGACTGATACTGTTGGAGAAGCATCTTAAGGAAAAGGTTAAATAAATCTCATGCCTCTGCAGTGATTCAGTGGATTTACAATTATAAAACCCAAGTTCATGGAATTTGAATCCAGCAGTTTTTATTTTGCTGGATTGGAGGAGCAGACATTTAATCAACACTTAGAGGAGCCTGCAAATTTCATTTTATCATACTGCATAATCCTCTTTTCTTAGTCTCGTTCCAAATCTTGATGATCCAGAAAATCCAAAGCACCATTTTTTGGTTCTAAGATTTGTAAGGTACTGTCTTATGTACACACACATCATACACATGTGCACAGCCTCACACCTTTGCTGTCATTTCAACATTAAATTCTACATAGAAATTGAAGAGGTTCTTTGGATAATATTCTAATGGCTTGGAATACCCACTGAGGCTGAAAGAATGCCAGAGTTTTTGGAAACAGAAATCCTCTCATTTTAATAGTTTTGAAAATCCTTGGCATTTAGCTTTGAACTTTAACCAAGAAAAGTTATATCTTATAAACAATGGCATTTGTTGATTGGATGAAAGACTAGATCAATATTGGTTTTGGCAGCTTGTTTTGGCTGTATTTGCCTGAAGAAATATGTTGGTTGTGGTGTTAAAAAGTTATGTCAGTTCCTCAACATGTGCCTCTTTTTCTTGGAGCAACGCCTGAAAATTAGTTTCCAAAGTTACTTCCAGAAGTTAACCTGGAGTCTGGCCTCCTCAGCAAAGGAAGTTACACAAAAAATACTGGAGTACAGTCTACTATTGTGAGCTAAAAACATCCATCTTTTTGGATATTACAACATATCAAATCAAACAATTCAAGAAGAAAGATTGCAGGGATATCATAAAACCATGGATTTTTTTGCTTCAGAGAAGTTTTAAAGTAGAGGCCCCAATTCTCACAGCCACTGAGTTTCATTTACACTGCTTTTGCAATTTTAGAGGAGCTGTAAAGTAAATACGTAGAATTAAAGCAACAAGATTTTAGGCCAGAAGGCACTACTGGGACATGCTAATCCAGCACTCAGCTAAATAGAATCATAGAATAGAATCATAGAATGCCTAAGGTTGGAAGGGACCTCTAGAGGTCATCTAGTCCAACCCCCCTGCACACGCAGGGCCACCCAGAGCACGTGGCACAGGGCTGCATCCAAGCGGGTCTTGAAGATCTCCAGAGAAGGAGACTCCACAACCTAAATAAATACAAACCTTATGATTTCCATGAATCAGTCCCTGATTCAAGACCAGTACTATGAATGAACAATAAAATGTGTTTTAGCAAAAATGAGCCATTTTGATTTCAAAGCTGAGAGGGAATCTACTGCAAACTGATAAATTGCTACAGTGACTAATTACCATCACAGTTAAAATTTTCATCATGTTTTGTCTCATTTCAGCATCCAGCCATTTGACCTTCTGATACAAATGTTAGTGAAAGGAGTCTTTTTGAATGAAAATTTCAATCCTGTGAGCCAATGTGGATGGTTTATCTCTCAGTATTCCCTCTATTTTTTCAACATACTGGCTGAAGTATGGCTGAGCTGGCAGAACTCCAGAGCCAGATGGCAGTCCTGAACTGTTCCTCAAGCACCAATATCATATTAACAGTGTCCCGTTGTCTTGCATACTGTACCCATGTAGACCTCCACTTTGACACTGGGAGATCACGTTGAGTTAATTATACATTATGACCTCACCTTTCCTTTTTTTTTTTTTTTTTTGTATTGCTTTAAAGGGCAGAGATCTCCATACTTTTAAGGCTTATTTTGTCTTATCAGATACATACCACTTACCTTTAACCATCCATCCTGGCTGGCAGGGATTCCCCATGCATGGTAATTTCTCAAAACCTCACCATTCTAATACCTTTAATAGTAACCATGCTGATTGCTTGCTATTCTTGATGCTTAATCAAAATCTCACACTTTGATAGGTCAGAGGAAGTCCAGAAATGGGAGTCATCTCACCTAATTTTAGACTTCTACAGGGCAGACATCTACTTTTGAGCTCCTCAAGTTCAACTTCTCTTACAGCCAGTGAGGAGAAATGGACACTTTTAGAGTGAGAGTCATCTGCGCTGTGCCAGACATTTATGATGTAATTAATCATGTCCTACAAGAGCCTCTCTTCCTCACTCTCTGTAAGAGAAGCTAGAAGAATAGCCTAGGGAAATCCTGGGCAGAAGTCTACCTTGAACTTGGTACTTTTATAAACCAAACACATGCCGGATCAGTTCAGCAAATCCATTTTCAGCATATATGTTTCAAAAAATTATCAATAACACCATCTTTATTATTATCTATTTATTTATTTATTTATCCCATATCAGTTGTTTCATTATTTTGAAGGGAAGGCTGACAGTCCGGTTTACCCTTTTGAAATGATAGCATAACATTGGTGTTCCTCAAACGTTTAGATAACGTTGTTATCTAAAAATCCCTTTATTCAGTTAACAAATCTCATTTTAGAATTATTTTGTTTGCTTCTCTCCTTTCCCTAGCTGCCTTTGGTAAAAAACTTCAATAATTAAAGAGATTTTTTCTAAATACCAGCTTAAATTTCATAGTGTTCATCTATCAATCTATCTATCTATCTGTCCATCTATCCATCCATACATACATACATGTATCCATCTATCTATCTCCCTACCTACCTATGTTTCACCTTCTGTCTGTGGTATTAGTTCAAATAGCTTTCCTCCTTTCATGATACTTAGCCCACTGACGTGTTTCCAGAAAGCAATCACACCTCGTCCCAGCTTTTGTACTGCCATGATAAACAAGACAAGCTCCTTCATGTCTGTTCTTTAAGAGCTATTTCCCCACTTCATTCACGTATCTGCTCTACCAGGCGCAAGTCTGAACTCTCCAGCATGGGTGAATAGCATTTCCAGATAACATCTTACTGATAGTCTTGGCCAGAAACAGTAATATTTTCCTATTTCTAAACAGAAATTCCCTCACCTGATTCATCTCGAGAATACTTATGCCTTTTTTTTTTTTTCATTCACGTCACCTTGTTCCTCTATTTGCATCCTACTGACTAGCACTTTCCTCCTCTTGTGCCCTGCTGAGAAATCCCTCTTTGCAACAGAAATTCGTGTTGTTTGAGCCTCGGAGTGGAATTCATCTCCTATGTCTTTAGGTGGTTTTAGAAGGTGATTTAGCCCATCCTGAGATAGGAGCCAGGAACAAGTGGGATAAATGAGCAGCAAAAAGCACCCATTTTCATATGTTTAAATAGATGCATGTGAGAACTGACATTATAGTCCCTCTCCCCCAAAGAACAAAAACATTTATTGAACATTTTTGGATTTTCTACATTTTCTAAGTTTTTCTGTAATAATGGAAAATATCATTGTTTATGGTTGTCTCTGGTCATTATTCTGGCCCTTAATTATATACACACACACATACACACACACACACACAAATATTTTTATATATGTGTGTGTGTACACATACGCACACATATAATATGTACACACATATATGCATGTGTGTATAAAGTATGAAATATATATATCTAGGTATTTGCATATAATATGGAAAGTTATAATTAATAGCTTTATGTTGAAAACTCTCTCTTCCCCCATCCTATTCAGAATCTGGGTTACCTTCTTAATTTTCAGCATCCAAAATAAAGTACTTATTTCTTGATGCAGTACAAAGGAGCAAAACAGCCCTCTACCATGAATATAGAAAACAAAATACATGTGTTGATGATGCATATGGAAAACTTTTCTTAATAAACTGTCCTTCAATAAATGGTTCAGCTTTCACTTTAGCTTCAGTTCTCTCCTGATGATACAATAGTTCAATATAATGCAATCAGTATGTTACAAAGCCAAACTTGCATCAAACTAAACCTGATGATTTTCTGGGATGTAAGTTAAATACTACCTTGTAGTTGTAGCTAATGGGACGTTTGTGCCTTTCTAGAGTTTTTCGTGGAAGCCTCAAATCACAGCTACTGTGTCTTCTGTTTACTGGATTGGAGAGCCCTTTAAATCAAATTCTTCTTCCTCAAAGAGTGTGACTTGCAGACTCTGCCCTGCCTTTATTATCTATGTAATACATACCTTGAGTCCCTTCAGTCTTTCTGTGCCCTCCAGTTCTTTACTCATTGTTGTGGACCCTCTTTGAATTCTCTCCAACCTTTTGAGACCACTCTTGAACTATAAGAACAAGAACTGCAGTATTCTAGAAGCTGTTGAACCCGTGCCAAATGCAGGAGCACTTAGTCAACTCACTTGCTAGTCTTCTTAGGCTGGTGTTTTACATACTGAATCCCTCTCTCCTGCTCCACCCTCCTGATAAGAGGGAGAGAACAATCACCCAGATTAGCCGTGATCTCTGAGATACTTATCGAGGAGCCACAGAGATGAGACCTGGGTTCCTTAGCCATGCAGGAGAATGGCTGAGACAAGCCACAAACCCACACTTAGGCTACAATTCAGTCAGATTCAGATTTCACTGTCTCCCCACCAGCTCCTGGGAGGGACTTGGCAGGGGAGCCAGCACATGTTTCAGCCACGCTCTTAAACCAGGCAACTGGAGAAAGGGCACCTGGAGGTGCCTCGCTCACTACCTGCCACATTGTTCAGATATGGCCAGAGAGACATTCAGACTGGAGGCAGAGGCCCCAAACTGTAGCCATATGGCTCCGAGGGAGAAATAATCTAGAAGTACAGATTAAAAACAGTCCCTTCATCTCCCAGCATGAGACCTGTGGCTTGACCTTCAGAAATCTCACTGTATTACTTTTTTTTTTTTTTTTTTAATAACAGAGTATTTTTAACAAGACTCACTTTGTCTCAAATAGCAATCCAGCTATTTGAGCTATAATCCAGCACACAGCACTGAAACTTATTAATTCCTGCTTCATATCCAAAAACACTTTGCTTCCAATTCACTGTAAAGGATACTCAGCATGTCCAGTATTCAGAAAATATATTATAGAAAGTAGCAATGTATCATATCATCTGGGTGCTCCCTCTCAAAATTAGGCTTGGAGGGCAGGCAAAATGCACCTAACTTTGATAGAAATGATAGTTATGCTTCTTTATGGTACCAGGCTGTAATCATTTCATTAATAGTTCAGTCCTTATGTCAAGTCCTTTTTTTCCCTGGAGAAATGTATTGCTACCACGAAGTAGATATAGGCAGAGTAAAAGTGCAGACAGGTTTAAGAATAGGTTGCATAATATGACTAGCACAGTAGAAAGAAATGGCTTGCAAGTGGGTCTGGTTTGCAGGGCCAATGTGAGATGTCATTGCAGGGCTTTGACTTCCTGAGCCTGGTGACTGACAGGTTCCTACTTTATCCCCATCCCTCTATTATGCCCAAGCAGATAGGCTTCTTGCTTGGGCTATGTTATTTTTAGTTTAAAGTAAAAAAGGAGGTTATTTAGGCCTTTCATCCAAAATTCACCAAGTCTACATAGAAGAGTAGACTTCCTGGTTCATATATGGAGCGGGTCATATTCCTCTTTCACTATGACTGTCAGGTCAGTAACAAAACCTACACAAACCCACTGCAAAGAAACACAGACAGACTTTAGAGAAGTCATTTACTTTTACTAAATGCTAGCAACCTTTAGCAAAAGACTGAATTTTGGCTTTAAAAGTGATTTCAGTAAGAGGAAAATGAGTCAGTGACATGTGGAACATATATTATGTGAGACATCTTAACCACAAAGAGGGGTGGGGGAGATACAGAGAGGAGTTTTGCCTGCACTTTGAACAACCTCAGAAGGCTGATATTTGCCTTACTTTGCAGGGCCTTACCTTGCTCCTTTGTTCACACACAAAACAATCATTATGTGAATCCAGTATTCTAACTGAGCAGGAATCTCAACTACATCCTTCCATCTAGTTTGATTGCTTTAAGTGGCACTGCCAGTGCATTCTGCTAGTGGAAATATATTAAGTGATCAAAGGAGAATCATCTGAGTTTCAGGATAGGTCTCATCTTAGGGTGTCTCCCATCTCACATCCTGCTATGGTAGCAGCAGAAAAAGGAAGTGGTGGAAATGCTTCTGACCAAACCTTCTGCCACATCTTAAGTCTTTTGTAACTTGTATAGCCCTAGCACCATCTCTCTCTACCCCTCTCCTTTCTTCCCATTCCTCTGGATTGATGTAGAGAATTTTATCTCCCATCATGGATAGAGGACAGGACTGATAGGAAGACAGGACAAAAGGTCTATGGATAAAATTATGAAATTATGTGGCTACTTAATCTAGATCCAATTTCAAATCACAAAGTCATCAGAAAGACAGATCTGTCATACTAGACAGGTCTAGTACAAGGAACATGCTTCTAATATTTTCTTCTAATATTTTCTGCTATTTCAGCAAAGCAGGAAGCACCTATTACAGCTCTTTCTCATTTTACAGATAAAGAACTGAGGCCCAGTGGCTATAGCCAAACAGTCCAGTCCATGTTTTTAGCATGGCTCATCAGCCGTGTTGGAGAGCAACCTATGTCTTGCTAATGAGGCTGTCCTGCTTCCAGAAACCAGGACTGATCATGCAAGGACTTCCTATTAGTAATTCAAATTTGGCTTTAAAAATCGTCTTTGAGTAAAAAGGTTCAGTGCTGATTTGTTCACCACAGCATATAGCGGTACCCAAAGGAAGTGAACAGCTCATCCTGAAAGTCCTGAAGACTTTCAGAGGAAGTCTTGCAAGAGCAAGCAGTTGTACCCTGAGGCAGGCTCCAAAGTGACTCCCAAACTGTTGAACCATATGTTGCTCTGTCCATGGCTATTGAGACACTCACTCACATGAAAACACTTTGATTTGGGCTCTTGGGGTATGTCGATGGCTCCAGTGAAATTATACTGCTGTTTTCATAAGCTATTTATTTCCTGTGAATACCTTGGAAAAAGTCACAGAAGAGACTTAAATAAAGACAGTATTGAAACTTGGCAAGATTGCTTCAAAATTTGTTACTGCTCTTTTTTCTGTTTTCCTTTGCAGAGCTCTGGTGCCTGTTGTCAATAGTCAAGGGGAGGAACTGGGGGAAGGCTGTTTTATTCTGATTCTATAGAGGAAAATCCTATTGGCATCAGTGTTTGGCCATAAAAATTATTAAATTTCCCTTAGGAAACTGCAACTTTTAAATATTCTGTGCTGATGCATTTTTAAGTTTGCCAGATGTAAAATGCTTGCATGAATTAACTTCAGTTTTTGAGTACCTGGGACAAAAATATTTCCTAATTAAAGATGCATTTTTAGTAATCTTTTCTATCTATTGTGATTCAGTCCATATGATCAATGTGTTTTCCTTATGTCATGGGCTTCAGAGATCACTCAACCATAGTGATTTAACATAGTACCATGCTGTGTTTGTATAGAAACATTGCACTGGGGAGATTCCAAAGGGCTTTTAGCAACCCTGCTTTGACATAGGAGTTTTGAATAACACTATTTGGCCATAGGCAAAAGAATTTCCTTTTGGCAGTTTTTCTCTCCAAAGAAAACAGAAAAAGTGGAAGTTAGATAGTACTGTTATTAGAGCTTTGCTGCAACAAGAGAAAAGTGGTGTTTGCAACAGCATAGATACAGCAGTATATACACAGGTGCTGCAGCTGACAGACAACTCCTCTGCTGGACCTTGTATTTACTTAGCCCCTTTCCTGGATTTTCAGGTCTTCACAGAGCTCATCCTTCCTCTGGACTGTCCCTGCGTACCCTGCTTCTGGCCCTAGATGCTTCTGTAATATCAGGAGTTTTGGAGGGCAGAGAACGAGCAGTGAAGTCAGTGCTAAGATCTTTCTATTTTAAGGGTTGGTTACTAGGGAAATGCTTGGAAATATTAAGATATGCCTCATGTGAAGATCTAATGGAAAGAAAAAGATGAAGGCTGAACAGTTTTGACAGAAAAGCTGAGAAAAAAAAAACTAAAGTCCTGCTGGCTTCTATCTGAATGGTGCAGGAAGAACATAGCACGTCTGTTTCATGCACTAGAGCAGGCAAAAGTGTTAATATTTTCTTAGGTAACATTTCAAAATAATCTCCCTTTTGCAACAGCTTTTGTGTTCTTAGTTTTCCTGGTTTTCCTGTGTTGTCCTCCCATTCCACCTTTACCTTTATCCCAGAGAGAGAAGAAAAGACAACACAAAGAAGGAACATTTTTTTCTGTCTTCAAAAAAAGCTGTAAAAGAATGATCCTTTTTCGTCCAAGAACTGGACATTTTTTTAACTGGGATATAGACCTTTATGAACACTACCCAGCAGTTCCATCTATTGTCTACATTAATGACTAGGGATGCAGCCCTGAACGTGACTTCAGTGCCTGCAGTGATGCCTGCAGATCAACATCATGTTAGTTAATTACTCCTCAACATTGTGCTCCAACTTGGCTTAAGTTTTTTCAGAAGACAAACTCTAAGTTCTGCCGCCTTCTCTGATGGACCGAGTACTCTCAACTGAGACAAATGGCTCAGAATAGACTTTGGCCATCTTCCTTTCACCATGATTCTTAAGCCTTATCTAAACTTTCACATAAAATAAACTTTAAACAGGCAATGTTTCTGACAGCCACCTCTATGGAACTGGTGAGAAATGATTCTTTAAAAACTCAAATTATTTATCAGAAATAACTTTACTGCATCCTATATTTCACTGATGTTGCCAAGCTACTTAAATTGATTAGGAGACCTCTTCATCATTGAGGTCTCATTTTTTAGCTCTGTTGGCCAAGATTTTATACCCTCATAGCAAGCATGTTATAACACAGTAGCCTAGTGTATCCTTAATCCTGTAAAAAATCTCAAAGAGATTCATTTTGTCAGTGAAACTATAAAACCACATTGACTGAAATCATCATAGTTTTATCCTTAAATCCTTCACTGATAGAAATTTGAATTATATTTGTCAAGAATTCATCTCCTGTCTGTTTTAAATGAGCTTTAACTTCCTTGGGTCACTCCTTTTAAGCTTTTAAAATGGTGGACAACACTGGCAATCCCACTGCACTTTGGAAATTTCCCAGTTTTCCAAGACTTGTGAAACTAGTGCACCTCGTAGAGACACATTGACCCATTCTTCCTCTTATGCAATTTCTTTCTGACTCCTGTTTCATTTCTAGTTCTTAGGTACCCATCTCTCTCTCTCTGTGGAGACTGTCACTTCTCACTTGCTAACACCCACCTCACCTGTACAGGAATGAGCTGCCCCTTTCCTTCAAGTTGTCTGAGTAATAAAATCAGGCTAAACTGACTATGCGGTTTTATCAGAACTAACCCAGTTTAAGGGAACCTTCTTCTCAAACACTGGACCTTTCCTTCCTTTACACCACTTTGCTGTTTCATTTGCTTGTGTCAGCACTGGGCTGCAGTGTGAAGTAAAAATAACATAGTTGTTTCTTGGTGGTAAATGATCTAGTTAGGCAGGTACACATATAGGCATCTTGCAGTGACTGGACAGTAAGTGTACCCTGAGTTACTTGGGCTGCTGATCTAATATATAATTTTCAATGATTTCTTTCCATACACGCGTAAAGTGACAAATACTTCAGTTCTAGGAAGTGAGGTGTCCTACTGGAGACACTTACACACTTGTGCACGAGGTGCCTAATGATGTAGTGCGATACCATTCATTGGGTATCTGAGATAATATGGATTCCTCTTCTTTCCAAATACAGAACAAAATTGTCTTTAAATATTCCACTTATTCTTTTAACGTCCCTTTATGGCCCATATATGTTAACTTGTAACTTATTCTTGTTTCCATTTACTTCTACCTTATACTGTGTATAGACAAAACAAGAGTAGATCCTTGAACAGTTCCCAAATGTGATTAACAACTCTCATCTTATGTTTATGATCCTAATTAACTATGCCAAGAACTGCTTCAGGCTTTTAAGAACTGGCTCATGTTTTTCCTTTAATGATTTCATGCCATCTTCTGCTTATATAAGGCAAGTGTAACCAAATCATAAAAATCATAGAAGCTTCTTCCTCTGCCAGACTGAGCTTCTATTTTAAGTTAATCTCCCCTGCACATAAGTCTTTTTGTATTAAAAAGTTAGTCCTTACTTTTAGAATCTCTTCTGGAGTTCCGAATTAGACACCCACCAAATACAAGTTGAAGTCACACAAGATAATCTTTTCTTCTGATTTAAATATTGCCAGATGAGTGTCCAAGGCAGCTCCTTAGAAAGAATTTGGAGTCTGAAAAAGACAGTAACTAATCTGTTGGGATTTTGCGGCTCTGCCCTTGGGCAAGTGGGTAAGGTGCGGAGGCTGCAGGTCCTTCTTGGCTGTGGGAACCAGCACCCTGCTGCAGTGCTCTCCCAGCCACCCTCTGACCCACCTGCACAGACCAAGCTGCCACCACACAGGCTCTTGGTCACTCCCAAGACCCATCTCTTGACCTTTCAGGAGTGCTGATTAAGTTCAGTTAGTGGTATGCATGCTAGCACCCTGAGGAAGAAAGAGGATTTCTGAAATGTGATTTAATATAACTGAGCCAGAGGAAGATGCAGGGAATGAAGTCAGCAAGGAAGCCAACATGTTTCAGAGAAGTCCAGCAGGACTCAGAAGCATGAGCACGAGGTCTTGAGCACTCAAGGTTCTAGCATGTAAAAACAAACAGGAAAGACTACAAGTGTTTTTACTCTTCGCTTTATTTTCTCTCCTTTGAGCCACTTTTTGTGATAGCTTTTCCATCAACCAGATGGAACACAGGACAAGCTGAACAAAAGGCATGGCTTGTGAAATACTAATTTTCTGCCTGTCAGAGTGAAATGTTGCTTATAACAAAATAGGTCTTTGCACTTTTAAGAGGTAGTACATTGGAGAGTGACTATTTCCATCTCAGTTGATAGTGTTGCTAAAGCAAGCAGTGCAATAAAAGCCAACATTAAACTTTGAAGAACTTGAGAGAACTTTGGGAGAAATCACTTCAGAACAGAAAACTCTCGTCTATGCACTGGCTGCCACATAAATGGCTGGTAATAATCCAGCCAGAAGGTTGTTACCCTCCTTCTCCCTTCCCCACTTCTCCTAGTGCTGCAATTCATAGAAACAAAACCAGGAAATCTCAGAGGGACACTTTTCCAACCATAAAAAAAACTTGGCTAAATGTTCTCTGCAATGTTCTCTGCATAATGTTCTTCTTTCTTACTCTATTTGCACGTGCCAGCAGGAAGAGATGGCTGCTACAAGCCTGGTACGTGCATGGTAGCTTTAGCCAATCGGTAAGGTTGATGTGAAAAGCGAGGATCCAGCTGCATGGCTTTCACCAGGGTCCCGGGAGGTTCCTGCAGCCCAGGCTGACACCTGTGCGACTGCAGCACCACCTCCGTGCCTCTTATGACTACTTCTGTCGAGATTGCTGCCCGCCTATATCCAGATGTTGTTTCTGGTTACTACGATTCCCAAAGGAGAAAGGCATATAGCACAAAAACACTTCTACGGGGATTTCCATCAGATGGTCTGAAGATATTTTGCAAGGCACATTTGCAAACACCTTTAGGAACTGGAAATACTTATACCGAAGTCTTAGAGTGCTAGTATATCAACTTTCAGTTGTCCTTTCTGTTGGTAAGCAATACAAGAGAGTTTGGAAGAAAATGAAGAAATCTTCACAGAAGATCCATAACTGCCTGTTGTATAAGAGAGTATAAAAATTCAGGAAAGTTTACATACAGAAAGGCTAAAGAAATTCAAATAAAAATCCTGCTAATTCAAGTGAAGATTGAATTAGATTACACTTGATAAATGAGAGGAATGACCAGAAGTGATGAGCCGGAAATTAGCCTACGTAGCGAAAAACAGAAGGATAATCTTTTTTTACTTATTGCCAATTGGACCCTTTTGGATCCATAATTTGATGTGAACCGGACTAAAAGCAGTAAGATTTACTTTCATGACACAAGATGTCCATTGCATTCTGGGACCTGAGGATCTGTCTCCTGGGACCTAGTGGATATATTATGGCATTATATTATTAGTACCTATTATATTATAATGGCTGTTGAAAATTAATTATCTTAGATAGCCCAAGTGAATGGGAAGGATCCAAAAGATAACCCCATTTCTACCTGTTTCTGCTAACTTCTGAATGGCATCTGGCATGTGAGACTTAGGTTCTTGTTCTCAGTCCCTCTCTTCTATCTCCTTTCCCTTCTCCAGTTTATTTAATCTTTTCCTATTTTTGCCCTTTTCCCCAGACTGTTTAGTTAGTCTGTCTCAGACTGTTTCTTCTGTGACACTATCATGAGCCTGCAACCAGGGAGATAACGGGGAGCCCAGCACTTGTGTAAACTTGCCAGCCCTTTGTGGCTGATAAGGCTTTTTGCTATATTTGTCTTTCTCTCACCATGAGGTGAGCTCAGAAAAAACAGGATGAGAAAACGACTCTTCTTTTGCTGTCCTTTTATTTCTCTCTTCCTACATGTTTTTGCCTTCTGTTGTCCTCAAGGAGCTAGGAGCCAGACTGAAGTAAAAAATAACAAAAGCGATTTTTTTTCCTACCAAATGGATGGTTAACAACATCAGAAAGATTGAAAACATGGGAATGAAGCTTCAGAGGTGTCTTGGGGTTGGAAAGTTGGTTTTCCACAACTGGCAGAAAGTTCAGGCCATTCTCGTAGACAGACTTCTTTCATCCATCCTTCATCAGAAGAAGCTATTTTGTCAAATTTTGGCAAACTGATATTACAGTGATTGACTGATACAACAAAATGATATTTTTTGAAAGGAGATTAGTCAAAAAACTCCTAATGGACTGTAGCAGGAGTACTCAAATAATGATGTGCTCTGTACAGTTCATTACTGCATAATCTACTTTGAAAACAAACATTCATCTATTTTTTTATCTCATCAGATGCTCTGAAGACAGCACTAAACTCTCAGTGCTTAAGAATCAAGGCTTTTAATCAACAACTTCAAAGACAATGCAACAGTAGAAAATAAATCAACAGCATAACATTTAAGAAACCTGTACTTGCAACAAACAAAGAGTAGAGGCCTCCTGGACTCTTTTCTGAACATTTGTATTTTTCTGTATTGCTTCTTGCAGGCTATCACATACATTTCTCACCATGGAAAAGGAAAAAGAATTTCTCCAGTTATTGTGTGCGGGAGCTGTGTATTTAAATTCCTCAGTTGAAGAAACAGATTATTTTATTGACTAAACAGTATTATTCCTCCATAAAAAAAAAAAAACACACACACAAAAAAAAACTTAAATGCAGATGATCTGCTAAGGAATTTCCAATAGTTTCATGTATTTATATTCATACTATACTTGTACTCTTTCTTTCATTGGGATACATTTTCCACTCATTAACAAAGACTCTATCACATTTGAGTCAAATGGGGCTTCTCTGGTCTATCTTAGAACAGCATCTGAGCCAAGATATGTATCTTACTCAGTTCATTAGCCTCTCCAATACTGTAGATTAAATAAGCAAGTATGTCACTAAATCTGTTCAGCATTAAGATGATACAAAATGTATTTTTCTTCTTCCAACTAAATAGTTTTCTTCAAATCTGAAACAGATGGAAACACAGTGAGTTATCTTACATGAGCTCATCTGGACTTGTGCATGGAATGTCCGACACTTGGTCACACATCTTGAGATGTGAGCAAGGGTCTGAACAGGGAAAGTTTTATCAGCTTGTGTTTACACACGTGGATTAGGATGTTGTTCAATGGACAACAAGTAAAGAAAGCTTACACACAGAGTAGGAGTGTACAGGATTGGTTTCTGGATAAAATATCTCACATGTAGTTTACGTTCCCAAAGATGATTGCCCCGTAAAAGTCCATAATAAATGTCTGCAAAAAAGTTACTTAAGAAATCCGAAGCAGCTCCTTTCTTCTGTGCCTCCCATTGCACCTGTTTTTTAATGTGTTTGCCTTGGACGCTAATATTCCTGGGGACCCACTAACTTGTATGTCTTTTATGGAAGCAAGAATGCTGTTGACATTTGACTAATAAAAAAAATTAGGAATATAGATTACTGCTTTTCATACTATGGAAAAGCTGTGAGGGGAGTTTACACATGTAGAGTGGCAGACATTAAATTTCTTTATTTCTGATATTAGCAGGACAAGATTCCAAGGACAACTCACCCCCCATGACAGTGCTACCAGAACTACACATACTTCACATGCGGAGTCTAACGCTATTCTACACTCAATGCTGCGGTGAGGCGGCACTCACAGCCAAGAAGTACCTAGTCTTTATCAGCATTTAATCTGGCCTTACTGCAGTTCAGGAGGGCTTCACTATGGACTTCACTGATGCTAAAACTTTGCTTTTAGTCAAGGGCCTGAATATGATTTGTGCTGAGTTCCCACAGCTTTGGTAAAATAGGAGAGCCCTGAGAGCGCTTGGTATGGTCTCCACAGAATGCACATCTGATGTATTTTTGAACAGTCTGGTGAAGGCTGCTTCAGGCTAATTTACCAGGCTTCCTGATAGGATTAATTAGCACATGTGGAACTGCCTCTATGAGAATTAAGTTGCTTATAGTATTCTGACTGCACAGGTTTGGTTCTCTACGCTGCACTGAAGTGGGGCCAGCAAACTTTTAATGCGCAGCCTGCCTGACTCCCTGGAGCAAGTCAGAAGAGTCTATTTTACGGTTGTGAAAAAGAGACAATTTGTATATGTTCTAGAGGATTAACACACACCTGCCTAAAAAATATCTCCAAACGTTCCTAAAATGTATTGATGAATTTTTTTATTGTACATTTCTTATCGCAGTCCTATCACTTCATTACACAGATACCACAAAAATTCAAATAAAAAACACTTCTAACCAAAATGAGACAACTTTATTCCTCCTATGACTCTACTGCTGTTCAATAGGCATTGTGAGTTTACTCATTCCCTCCTTTGGAAAGAGGACAGTGCAAATAGATGAATTTTAACAAGCTTCAGACTTAGTGTGTTCTTAAGACAGAGTCTTAAGACTCTGTCAAGTATTTTGTGGTTTACTTTTAACCAAAAGCTGAGACTTGATTTATTTTGTCAAGTTCCTCCTTTCTCCTTTGCCTAATATTTGCTTCTAGCTGATTATATACCCTCAGCTATGCATACTCAATAGGAATCACAGGTCATGGGGACTTTAATAGAGTTTAAACTCTCTAAATCTGCTTCTTGATGTCTTCATTTTATAACTTTCATTTTTGATATCCCTGAAATGCTTGTCAGAGTCCTAAGACTTCACGGACCAAGATCTAGATTATTACATGAATAGCGAAAGATGGAACAGAATATTCTGAAACATAAAGAAATTTGCACTTGAACTCAAAGTTGAATTTTCCAGCAGAAATTTCTCTGTAGGACTTAATGGACACCAGAAAGAATGAAAAATAGCTGGATTTAAAAAAAGAACCATACACTGGAGTTGAGGACATACTCAGGATAATTAGTTACATATGTTTTGGTTGTGCCCTGGGGTAAAATAAGTTCTGGGATGAGGTAATAAATAAATTAAATGTGGTTTTGGAAACAGTTATCCCTAACTACCCAAAATGTCCACTGCTGCAAGAATTTGGATGCAGGCAACTTTGGAAATATCAAAGGACCACAGAAAAAAAAATTGTAAGAGCAACAATATTGCAAAGAAGATACCACAAAAAATGAAGTCAGCACAATCTTGAATGCTGCTGATTGATGCACTGAGCTAATCTAATTTATACATTTTGGGAAGACATGTTTGAATAAGCTAGGTAATTTGGAAATGAGCTATATAATAAGGCACCCCCACATAAAGTCATCAATTACTATAGCAGGAACTGAAATATTAGTGCTTCTTTTGTTCACATAGCTGAATTCTATAATACTGTATTTCTTTCCCTCTCTCCCAACTTTTTTTTTTCTTCTTCCCTTTTCACTTTTTATAGTGGAAGATATAAGTGCAATTTAGTTTCACTTCTAATGCCATATATTTATGCACTACTGGGTCCAGTTATTCAATTTTGTTTGCTGCACCTCCAGAGTAAACCTTTAAAATGCTATGGATCAGAACCACTTTAGTTCCTGTTCTGTCCTGTCCTCATGATGAAATATGATAGCTGCTTCACTCAAACACTCTGACAAGACAGATTTGCTCTGATCCGTATCTTTTCTTGTGCTTAGGACTTATTTCCAATGTTCAGTGCAAAGGACAGATTTCAAGGATTTGACAACAGGAGTTTGTATGGAGGCAACGAACTATCAGTAAAACATCCTGTCTCCTGAGCTTTTGATAAATTGCATATTAATTTATGCTTTCTTACAGCATGAATGTTTAACCTTATAACCTATTCATTAAAGTGGTGAGGTCTATAAAGTTCTCTGGAAGACCACCACTTTAATAGTATTCTTGGTTGGATAGTAAATATGAATAGTCTTCAGGAACAAACTCATGTCTTTGCTATAAAAGGAGTTGTTAATTCAGCTGTTTGTCCCCCAAAATTCCAATGGGCGGTATTCAAGGCTAGACCTGGGTCTCTCCCTATTCAGGAGATCTCCAAACTTGGGTTATTCCAGCAGAAAAATTTAAAAGCATATTGAAAAGCAAAAGTTAACTTTCCTACTTGGTCTTGGTGCTCTCCAAATCTTTCTACTTAGAATAAAAAGTGTGAACATTTTTTTCACTTCTCCATTCTTTACTTTGAGCGAAATGAAGATATGGTAACATCTTATACCTCTATACCATTGTCAGGTGCTGGGAAGTGAAGGAAGGACCTGGAAGCTCTACTATTCTTAAACAAAAATATTCTGGAATGTTTTATACTGGTTTCTCTCATTCTGAAATCTTTCAAACATCTGCAGAACTTCCAGAAGTTACATTTGTTGTTTTAGGACAATTTACATAAAGGAATTAGTTCCAGAAAGTTTTTGGAATCTTCCTATAGAAGGCAGCTAATAGAATCTAGCTCAAGTATTTTATACCAAAGTCAGGTCTTCACTCAGATGGGTAACTCATAAGGAATCTAGAATCTCTCTTCTAAGTAAGTAAGGAGAGATGTGTAAGAAATGATGGAAATATATCCAAGTAATGTAAGAAATAAGACACTCAACTGAAATTTTAAAGGCAAGAAATATCTATACAGATAAAAAAAAAGCATAAGAATGCTCAAAACAAAGATTCAGAACTGTCAAAATGACAACATCGAAGAATAATTATATTAAGAAGTATAAGAATAGTATTTCGTAAGTGTATCAGAGAGACTGATGGGAGACCGAAGATCTGGGCTCCAAATGGAAGAAAAGCATAGGCAGTGTTTGCTCCACTACTCACCTCATCTGAAAACTGTTTCAACTCTGGTAGGATTTTACTTCAGCTTTACTTCAGCTGAACTGAGTCTTAACTACACCTTTTCTCTCCTCTTGTCATGAAATAAAATGCTAAGATTTCACCTTGAATTATTCACCAAGGTTTGTCAAACCTCATGGACAGAAACCCTAAAGAAGAGAGAGAGATGGGATTTGTGGATAACTGATAAGAACATATTTCTGATGCTAATTATCAACAACTGATAGGAACACCCTCACGCATTGGGAAACCCAGTGTTGAATCATTTCTTACCAACATGTTTTTCTAGAACCTCCTTAAGAGCACAGGTTACATCTGGGAGATCTCTTTTTTTTTTAATGCTACCAGAGCTTCCGATGCAAATCTGATATTTTGCAAGCTCTAGTTTCATTTCCCTCCTGCCAGTGTTGCAAATACTTTATTAGTCAGCTCTCTAGCAGAGCTTGGAAGGAACAGGGACTCCCCCAACACTGACTCAGAACAACAACATAGCATGAAGAGGTTGCTCTGGGACCTAAATTTGTTCCTTATCCTTTCTTACGTGCACGAGGCACCCGTGCAGCTACACTGTTAACCACTTCAGCACTGACCACTATTTACTCATTTGGTGTTTGTTCCACACACCTCATACCACTTCTCTTGTGATGTCTCTTTGCTGACAGCCTCCCAAACCTCCAGTCATTCAGTCATTTTTATTTCTTATACTGGTCTTTTATTCCCTCTATTCCACTGCCCACAGTAAGGATTCTGCACACAGATAACTAATGAATAAAACTAAAAAGATGAAGATATTGCCCACTTAGCATCACTCATGCTGTATGCCTCATTGCTAAATTCCTCAACTATTTTTTTTTCTTCCTATATGTGAAACGAAACGGGATGGTCAGTGGATTTTAAAAATCTGTACAAATACTTGCTTTGGACATGAATAACTAACACAGGAGGATTGTGCAAGTACCTTAATCCCAAGTTATGTGGACAGTCTGTACAGAATATTATCTGAGGATTTATTAACAAATAAACACAGTCAAGGCTTCCAAAAAAAAAGCCATTCTCATTTTCTATTGGAAAAGTTCCTCCAAAAGCTTTTCTGTTGCTTTTATCTAGAAATTTACACTAACACACGTGTCAAACTTGATTCCCCTAAATATGTCCAGAATGCCCTTTACCTTAATGGAGTTTTAAGCAAATTCATCAGCTTCAGAGGAGAACAAGACCGCAAATACCTCAGAAAGGCTACAGATGAGTGAGTGGCCAGGGGAGTATTCGGGACAACACTGCTGGTTACCTGCCCTGTTCTTATGCTCTTACCTGGGTGCCCTGAGTGGGTGCCCTGGGTACTCCTTGTGGGGAGTCCCCCAGGAGTAATGTGCCTCAGCCAGCCCCTGGCCAAACTGAACAGCCTAACCCCACCAACTGGCAGCCACGTGTGTGAGCAAAAGAAAAGGAGACAGTGAGATAACCAACAACGACGGAGGACAACAAATGAAAGTAAGACAATGGTTCATGGTCATAGGCGAGAATGGAAGCAACAGTATTTGGAGATGGATGAAAACAGACTGCAGGCCCTGAGAGCCCCTCTCCACTATGTCCCTCCTAAGGCTGCGAGCCAGCAGCAGAAGCACAGCGCATGACAGGAGATGTTCTGCAATCTGGGCAGCCTCAAGCAGGGGGATATAAATAAAAAGATAAGGGGAAAATTGAACCCCAAACTTCAACAAGACAGTGTGGAGGAGCATGTGGAGGAGCAATAAGAGGCACTGTCACCTGATGAAATTGATATGTGTGTACTACATGGTCTCTCTGTTGGCACAGAAGTGACCTGAGTTAAGGGACCCCTGTGATCTGTGCCAAAAATATGTCCGTACTCATATCTCTGGAGAAGATTTTCCAAAATCTGTCCCCTTTGGATCATGGATTGGGCTCAATATAGCCTGGTGGAGACAAGACTCTGGGCTAGACAGAGCCCCTCTGACTGACGACTGAGCTGATATTTGATGTAGCTGGTATAGTTCCCTGTATCCTCGCATCTGAGCACTTCCATATAAACAGTATCAAAGAAGCATGCTAGCATCTAAAAAGAGGTTGTATCAGCAACCATATTTTTAGCTGAATTTAGTAGTACATTTTCTCTAAAACTATTGAAAATAATCTGTTAATAGCAGTCACTCTTTTTCAGTATATTTCTGAAATCTATTCAAGGGCTTTATGGTAAATGTGGGATTTTGTGGGTAAGGTGATCTGGACACTGCACATAAGTGTGGAGTCACAAAGCCTGTATTAACTATAGTTTGCATGTGGAGTTAGGAGAAGCTTCTTATTTGGCCATTCTTATTAAGCTTAAAGAAGCTTTAACAGCTTCATTATAAAGTAGTTGCCCGCAGGATTGTACTTTATATTAATGTAAAGAGGAAATATCTTAATCCTGTATAGTGAGGAAAAAATAGAACAACATAGGGCTTTGCAATATGTCTTTCTTAATATGTAGAAAGTTAATACCCACCTTGATTTCTAGTGTTACAATATCTAATGTAGGGCTTTAGTACAATTTATACTTAATTTATTGGCAAGCCATAAGCTGCTGTTGCAGTTATACCAGTAGACTGGCATTCAAGAGATGTAGGTTTAGCCACACATTTCCTGTGTGACTTTGTATAAATTGCTTAATCTCTTGTTTCTCAATCTCATCCATGAAACAGAATTATTTCCTTGTGCTGCAGGAATCTGCTTTAAAACAAATATATTAATGAGCATTTACAATAGTGATATAAAATACATAAAATGGCACTTAGTAAATTATTAACATTAGTTGAACATAACAGTGAAAGATCTCTGTATTCATAATACTAGTTTATTCCTAACTTCAGCCCAAACCTAGAATTTCTGTAGACCTATTTCAGTGTCTCCCCAGGGATTTTAATATTTTTTTTGAATAATTCTCTAGAGAGCATTGCAAAAATACAGTGTGTATCTAGATGAGAATAATGTTGTTACACTTTCTTTCAACATTCTGTGGCTAAAATACATGAAAAAATCCAAAACAAAGTATCATCAGAAACAATTCACATGAGAAATGAAGACTCACATGAGAAAAGAAACCACCAATCTTTTGTCTCCTTCGCTAGTAAAAGAACTGTTGGACATTTGTCCAGTGTGAAATTCAGATATGTTAGAATTAAAATTATTGGTAGGGGACCTGCAAATAGATTTTAGCAATGCCTGCTTTGGGGCCTTTGATTAAAAATGGGCTCTGGTTAGGTCTTGAGTATGTTGGAGCAACTTTGTTTTCATGAAGGGTAGGGAAAGGGGGAGGAGAAGAGCATGGGATGATGTAAGATTGCACAACTGCTCCACATGGAGTGAATCTACCCCGGCACAGAGGAACTCTTGGGGGAAGCTGGGGAAAGCAGAAGGGTGTGCCTGGCGAAACCATGCCTACGAGAGCCATAACCACATAGCTAAAATAGCACTGAAAATACACACTGGACCATTTCTGCTGGGTTTTAGTGCAATAATCACTTTATATGGTTCCTTTAAATCAAACATACCTACAAAAGGAAAAATAAGAGCCACTGGGACTGGAAACACATCCTTCATTTCCCTGTTCCCCTCTGCTCTAGGTGACATGGAGATTCCAAAGACAAGACTCTGTCTAGGTTATTTCCTAGCTGAAGTATCCCTCCTAGTCATTCCCAAGGACAGAAACTGTGTCTGATTCCATAGAAAATGAAAGAACAGGCGCATAGGAAAAACACTCATTCAAAGTAAAAAGAAATGTGTGGGCTTACACATCAAGAGTACAGGTAGGTCAGAGTCAGTAGCAACACAGCATTCTGCTAAAGTGAGGTTCCAATTTCTGCATGAAGAAAAATATTCAGACAGGTTGAGAGTTCTTCCAGTCCTAAAGAAAGGGTGGAGAAGGTCATGCAACTAAGAGCCTGACTAAATGTCTCTTCCTCAGCAGCATATAAGGGGAAGGGAAGCACACATGGAACTGCTGCAACCACAGCTACTGTTTGAACTTGACAACATGCTTAAGAGTGCAGGAAAATGACAGAATGAAAATAAAAGAGAGCCTCAGAGTGATTGATTTCGAAATGGCAAAAAGCCCTTACAGAGCTTCATGTTAGCCCCTGCTCCCAAATGGTTCAGAAGGCCCTTTCACTGGGGTTCTAGCTCCAAGCTTCAGTTAGGTCAGACTAGTAAGAGCCTCTCTTTCTCCTTGCATGGCTTCTTCCTCTTTTGTACTTCTGGACAAGGTCTTGCTTGGGGAACAGCACTACTTATAATCTCAAAGTTGTAGTAACAGACCCCGGACTGCTCCTAATGTGAGGACCATATTTCCTAACCCAGCTGCCCATGTGAATGGTCTTACTAGTGTCCTACCTCAGGGTTTCTGGTTTCATTTAAGCAGAGGGGTGACATGAGGCAAGTCCCCTGAGGTGACCCTGGAATTGAGGCTTTAATTGTATGGAGCCAGTGCAGTCATCTGAACAATTGCTGAGCTAAACTGAGCCCTGAATAGACAGCTCAAAAGGCAGCAGCAGATCAGAGAGCCGAACCAAACCCACTCACAAATGCTGTGCCTCCGGTTGTAGAGCTTCCTGTGCAGGGTGTGATGTTTTACATTTGTGAAATTGCTAGGACAGGGCTGCTTCTAGACCTCTCATTGAGCTCTCACATACTGTCAGCCTTTTAAATTATGGACTGTACTTACTAAGCTTATTGCAGATAATTTGCTGTGTGCTGAATGCTGGCTCACAGTGAAAGGAGCAGGTGATTTCCTGAAAAGCTGCTCTTTTGTCAAAGTCTGTAAAGCTAGATTTAGAATAGACCTCCTCTAGTAATTGACCAAGCTGAGGAAGGACTGCTTTTCTTTCTTGCTTTCCAAGAAAGGAACATTGGCCAACA
Source organism: Crypturellus undulatus (assembly GCA_013389825.1). Classification (NCBI taxonomy): domain Eukaryota; kingdom Metazoa; phylum Chordata; class Aves; order Tinamiformes; family Tinamidae; genus Crypturellus; species Crypturellus undulatus. The sequence goes on from VWPW01012977.1 coordinate 621,375, forward strand.
CCAGCTAAGGTGTCATAATGAGGTGCTCTTCTAACACGCAACACTCTCCCAGTTTCCTGATTTCCAGCTTTGTACACCCTGGGATCTTTTGTAGAGACAAAACGAGCTCTATTGCAGAGCTGCACAGACTTCAGCTTGATCAATTAAGACTTTCTGAACAAATAAGCCCTGTGACAAACTCCTGGAAAAGCTGCAAAATCTCCTTCACTGGAGTTTTATGGTGACAAGTTAAAAAATACCTGTCAAGGAAGGTGATCTCCCTCAGTGATGGGCTGTTACACGTCCAGGGTCCTCCCAGCCCATCATTTCTAGCTTGTCAAGAGTTTCCGTCCTCTACTAGGAATCAGTCTTTTAGGCTGAAATTCTCCACCTTAGCTTTCTTCTTGCACTGCTGTGCCTAAGCCAGTTGAACCTGAATAAACTGCTGCTAGGACCAGTGCTCCTGGTTACTTATCTTGTATGGGCAGTATACATCAGGACGGTGTCACATTTGTGACCTCACACAGCAACCTTGGCCCACCAACACCACCTCAGCATTTCTGTGTGTACTGGGGCATTATTACAGAAAGCATCGTTCTTGTTGGAGAGCTCACAACTGCTTTAGGTCTGTTAATCAGCTTGAAAGATGAGGACGTTGCAGGAGGCAAAGTCTACCAGATGCTCCAGAATACTTCTGAAGATTGATTGCAAACGTTTTTGTTGTTTAGACTGAGATGACTTTAGATTAATTAGAACTGCTGCTAATAAACAGTGAATGACTTTATGTTCAGTGTTGCTGCCAGTTACTTCATTTAACTGTGTTCACAGTGATAGAATTGAAAAAAAGATCTTATGGGAATCATTACATTCCCTCACTGTGAAAGGATTTCTTCTTGTTTATCTTATACACTCTTGCTGCCAGTTCAAGCATTCAGCTTTTGAATAGTTCCCAGTCACTTTCTTGGCCTGATGCTGCCGATTCTCAACTACTGTCATCACCCCATTACCTAAAATATGTACAAAAGCTGCCATTCAGATCTATAGAATTCTGCCTTTTCATTAACTGTAGTACTACTGTTACTACCATAATGCTGCATTGTAGTAGTCCTGCTGTGTATTATGACAGTAACATTTCTGATATGCAAAAATCGATAAGTTAGTATCACAACTTGAAGTGGTTGTAGCATATTCCTGTGATCTGTTGGTTAGAATAGAAATCCAGATGCAATGATATCTACATTTAAAAACTTGCTCACTACCCACCCCCTACCTTAGGCCTGCCTTCAAATATCAGTGTCCTTCAGCTTCCTCAGTTGTGAAACCAGGACCCTGAGGCCCTTGTATACCTTCTTTATGAGCTTTGTGGAAAGCTTTGAAATACTGAGATGAAAGATACTAACAAAAACCAAAGTAAAGTCAGGAATTTTATTTGTTTGATTGTGTCTTATCTGGAATCTACGAGATCAGGAGGTTCAACTCTTAACAGCTTGGTAATAGGAGAAAAAAACCCAAACCATACATACTGTAAAAGATTAGAAACAAAACATTTCTACAGAGGCTTGCCACCCAGTCCTTGCTGGGTGTTTGTTTAGCTGTGTCTGAGATCTGCAATACTCATGACCTGTCAGCGCAGCTCGGGTTTCCCAGAGCCCGCAGTCAGCCACGAGCCTGCTCTGGCCTCCAAGCCAGCTCTCCATACTAGTCCCAATGCATACAGCCAGAGTCACATCTCCAGCCTAGTATGATTAATGTTAACTCTCTCTGTAATAACTTTGCATCTCACACAGACTCCTCTACTGTGCTAGGCCCCGTGCACCTCATTTCAGGGACTCCCCTTCCCTCAGAGCCAGGTGCTGGAGCTCTTCCTGCCCGAGACTGAGGTGGCCAGCCCAGGCAGAGGCCCATGGACCACGCAGGCTGTGCAGCCAGCGGTGTTTTGCTCTCACCAGGCATCCGCTGCCTTTGGTAATTCTCTGCTTCACCTATGCCACGAGATGACACCAACCAAAGGATAGCTCTGTACACAACCCTATCCCACCCTGTTCCCCTCTACAACACTTTAGCAGCTCTCATTGGGAATACAGGCCCCCCAGGGCACTGACAGCCCTGGGAATACAGAAGTCACCCTGCTCCACAGAGTCTAAACCTTTGTCTCAGAACAGCACTTAATGCCAGCTTCATCTGAGAAAAGCTTTAGAAAATCTGTGCAAGCAATTAGGGGATGAACTGCCTCCAAGGAAACTTTCTCTCTAACCCTTATTAGTAGTTAGAGGTTGGCCACAAAGCAAGTAGCTTTACATTCTCAGACTTGCAGACACCATTATGATGGACCCCTTAGCAGAAGCCAATTCAAAGCAGATACACAGCTCTTTGTTCAGCAGTGGGGTGCTCCAGTTAGTGAGGTACTAACTGCAGATCAGGGCTAGACTGACACAGCTTTATCTTTCCTGAGCATCAATCCTTAAGGGCTTTTAAAAAAGGGATTTTTTTTCCATCTTAAGTCAAAATAGCTTGATTTTAACAGGTTTTTAAATCACCCTTAAAAACAAAATCATTTTCAAAGAATCTACAAGCATTTAAAATGAAATCCCTTACAAAAGGTCATGCATTCTTAGGGGTTTTAAAAATATTATTATTGACATCTCATTCCGTAGTGTAACAATATTGTCTGACAGGATGTGTAATGTCATCCAATATCCTCAATATTTTCTTAGCTAATTCTCATATTTTATTTTATATAAAGTCATCTGCATCTTAGTGAAGGCAGAAAACGCTTATTTTATGGATTTCAAAGTTCTCTGTTTGTACTGTGACACATTTTTACATATTTTTTCAACAGAATTTCCATTCCACATGAAGTTTTGGGCTGTTTGCATTCAGAAGGAGCAATTTGTGAAATGGCAATATTTTCCATAAAATGAAAATCATGCATTTTAACAGGTTCCTGTCCTGAAGCAAGGAAGAATGTGGTCAAATACTTCCTTCAGTGTCACTGCCAGCTCTGTTGCCAATTCTGTCCTCTCCTGTGTTGCTTATTGCCTTTCAGCTGAGGATTTATGTCTCTAGGGTTAGCAGATATGAGCATGGCTGAGTATGGCTAGGAAGAAGATTTCTTGATGTAAGGATATCATTTTTGAATACGTCTCTTTTCAGGTCAGAATCACACTCTGAAACCAAAGTTGCAGTGCTAAATGAAATACATATTGTTGATGACCAAGCCCTTAATTTTTCCAGGTATTAAAGATTATTATAATCAGGCCTTGAAAAGAGTTGGGTCCTAAGTTCTGCAATTAGTTTGCAGAACCTTTGATTTGTATGTGCAGCCTCATCTGTAATCATACTTGCACCATATGCAAAGTCCTGTTTGCAATTCATATAAATTATTAATTCACAGTGTAAGCTGCACATTTCCTCTATTAGTCACATTTCTCAGAGGCCATTTCATTACTGCAGCATATGGAAGTCCTCCTTTCCCATAGTGTTGTGCAGTGATTAATTGTGGGAATCAAAAGGTATGTAAAAGATGTAATTTAGGACCAAACTTAGCATGGATATTTTCCCTAGCACAAACCTGAAGCAAGCAGTAGAGTTAATGAATGTTTATACTACTGCTAACTTTTCTCTGGGTGAAGATAATGTATTTTCAGCTTGTCCCACACCAGATGGACAACACGAGTTTCAGAACTGTTTGTAGGGATTAATGACTAGCAGGGAAGAGCTGACGGCTCAAACGCAGTTGAGGGCCATCAGTCACGGACAGTCATTAATTCTCAGGCAACACCCAGTGTCAGAGTTATTACTGTTATGAACTGCTGTTTAAAATCTTGCACATGAATGTTTTTAGGGATAGGCAGCTACAGTCAGCACGTATGGGGCATTTCTAAAAAATTAACGCCTTGTATTTTGGGCAGACTGCTATGTCAGCTCTAACTATTGCTCTCATCTGTTAATATAATTTATTTTGGTTGATGACTGTGGTTTGTGTGCCCATACACTCCCAGTACAGGACATTTAAATCATATCTGTTGACTTTTCAAGAAGTGTGTCCCCCCGTTTTAAGGCAGTAGATTGCAGAAGACAAACTCCAGGAGACAAACTCCATGCTCAAACATCTGATATGACTAATGTAAAAATCAAAGGAAAGAATTTTAGGTGAATCAGAAATTCAATGAAAACATCCCCAGAACAGTGTTGGTTTTGTGGGTATGCAAGAAAACACAGAGGAAAGCAGAGCAAGCTGCTGACAACAGGCTTATCCAAACATGCAGACTTATGCCTCTTGGACACACTGCAAAACTTCTCTAAAATGAGTTCAGGTCTGGTAAAATGTGCAAGTTAATTAAAATATGGCCAGAGATAACATATCTATTTTATGAGTTGTATGAAATGGAAGCTATAGTTTCAGTTTCATTCTCAACGAAGTCCTATCTGTATAACATAAACCATCATCAGAAGGATGTTAATTTGACTACTTTGCTGGAGAAGCTGAAACATAGTGGACTATAGACTTAAACTTCCTTTTTGTATTAGACTTGCTTGAACCAGGTTTCACTGGAGAGATATTGGTAGTGAAATACAAAAAAAGCTCTTCTACCCCATCTATATCTCTCAGGTGTCTCAGGGTGCCTATTTAGCTCCTTAAAAAAAGGTAATATTCATTAACTTTTTAAGTAGTGGAAAAATCCATAGTTTTCTTTAAGTGCAACTATTGAAACTGGCAGTCGGACATATAAAGCAGAGCACAAGAGCATCTGCAGAGATAAGCACGGCAGCCAACAGAGCAGTGCAAGGTATTCTTCTAGACCTCAAAGTCTGCCACAGGGCATCCATCTTTCTTCCTTCTCCTTTCCAAAACTTCTCTTTGCCAAAAGATGTTCAAAATACGTTTATTTTCCCTACAAATTCCAAGACCAGTAGGGACTTAGAAGTCCTATTGAGATCAAGATCATATATGAACTTAGCAGTCTCCGTTCTAAGGTTATTACTTATCACACTTCACATTTGTTGTCTCTGAGGGCAGGTTATTTGTGAAGTGATTAAACTTCTCTACAGGGAAAAATTGTGTCTTATTCAAACAAAAAATAAAAGGTCAGGAAAAGAAGTAAGGAAAGAGTTAAATTCTCAGATAAAACTGAGTACTTAAGCTGTGCTTATAAAACATATAGACATCCGTGCATGTAAATTCAAGAGTTGTGTATTTCAAGTGATAGGAAAAATGCCTGATCTGTAGATACAGCAGTGAATTTTAAGCACACCTGTTTGGGTGCACAACAGCAATGAACTCTTTGCAGCAGGTCCCTGTGCGTAGGTGCTCATTTTTTTTTGATAATGTAGCCTCCAAGTCTGTCTTCACAATAGTTTTAAGATTTCCATGAACTTTGCTCAAAAATGTGCCAGAAGACTTCCAAGTAACAAACATGCTTTTGCAATTTACTGAAACTTTCCCCTTATGTTCCAGAGAAGCAACCTCCCCATTACTCACCAGAGAGACACATGAGCCAAGGAGGAAGGAAAGGGAATCAGCTAATAAAAACAGGCAATTCCCTTCTTCAGTGTCTACACTTAGTCATTAAATAAAAAATAGAAGTGAAATCCAAACTTTTTTTTTTTCCCAGATGGGTCACTGCTTCAGTGAGGATTGAATCAGGTTTATTTGCATCTTGGTTTTGATCAGAACTTTTTGTAATTACTTGCTTTGTCAAAAGAGTACTACTGCACTTCATGCCATATCGAATCCGTTGTGCCTATGAGGTACTCTGAATCCTTCCAGAGAAATCCAGTCTCCTAAGTGTATCTTTTTACACTTCTTCAAATGACTAATGAACTATATTACCCAATAAGCAAGGGGCTTGGGGGTATTTTTGCCAGATACTAATTTTACTTGGAAAAAAAACTAAGTAAAGGCCAAGGCACAAAGTTCAGATCTGAATCAAACTCACTTTCTCCTAAAGCTTTAGCATGTTGCAGCCTGAGGTTTCCAACTGACTCTTCTTAAAACTGAGCTTTTGCAATTTTTGGTGTTCAGCTTCCTTGGAGTTCAAGGCTTGGTTCACCAACTGGGAACTGTAAAATAAGATTTTACACGTGATGTAATGCAGGAGGACAAGTATAGTGTCCCTTCTAGCCTTAAAAATATAGCAGTCAAGTAGAAGTAGAATTTTTCAAAGGAAAATGTCAGTTGATACATGATGCAATGGCAATTTCTGTTCACTTCACACTAAAATATATTCAAGCCACAAGAGTGATATTCAAACCTTGCTTTCTGCAAGACAGCATCATATTAGTAATGCACCAAATGGAATGAATTATAACTCAGGAATCCCCCTTGCAAGTTTTCGGGAGGTAAAGCAAAAAAAAAATAGGAGGTAGCAGAAGCCAAGCAGAGATTTTTTTTCTTTTTCTTGAGCTATTCTCTGAAATCTTTCTCCACAAGATCACCGGAAAGATTTTGGGGGATACCTCCTATATGTTTTCTGCGTCAAAGTGGCCACAACAAAGATATCCATAAACTAAGCAGTGTTACACAGTCAGGGAAGCAATCTTTCCATGCATCCCGGCCAGAGCAAATTCTGCAAGGCTTTTTAGTGCCAAAGCAGTTGAATTAAATTATAAATTGGCTATATTTAGCCATCCCTCAAGATTTCAGTTTATGAGTATCATCTGGCTACAGATGCAAAAGGACTCACACTCACAGGTCAAGTTATCCTATACCCATCGAGCTCCAGGAAATACCTGCCTGTTCACTTCCAAGCTGGCCAAGCACAGGGTCACACGGCTTAGTTTAGCCACCTTCCCCACAGGCAACGCTAGGTCAAGTTGCCTTTCGTTTTCCAGGGGCTCCGAGCATTCAGACTGAAATCACCACATCTCACCTTAACTTATTAAACATCAGTATGATGAAGAAGAGTTCAACCGCTCATGACTTCTGAGGCTTTGAAAAGAAGGAATTTCTGAAGCATGCCATACAGCTTCCACCTACACCTTATGGGTACCAGTTGAAACACAGAAAGTGCTATCTCCGTGTGAGGAAGAACTTCTTTCCTGTGAGGGTGACAGAGCCCTGGAACAGGCTGCCCAGAGAGGCTGTGGAGTCTCCTTTTCTAGAGATCTTTCAAAACTACATGGATGCCAACCTGTGCCACGTGCTCTAGGTGTCCCTGCTGGAGCAGGGGAGTTGGACTAGATGGTCTCTAGAGGTCCCTTCCAACCTCATTTATCCTGTGATTCTGTGATACACTGCTAGGTACATGTCTGCAAGCGCATTTTGGAGTATAAGGTGCCATGCCTGCAAAGTCAAGCAGACGTGGCACTCCAGCTCCTCTCCTCCCTCTTTCCTGCTCTCAGGAATTATCATCCTACTGAAACAGCAGGCTATTTGGCATGGCTGTAAGTGTGGTTACATAACAAAGCCAAAGAAAGCAGCTCCCACAAATCCAAGCCACAGATTACGTCCAGTTTTAGAAGATAATATGTATGATAATGACAATGAGAATTATTCTATAAGAAGGAACAACTCTCTGGCTCCATATGTTCACAGTAATTATATGTTTTAAAGGCTAGTATGTGAATATTCCAAAATACAATAAAAAGGAAGTATTCTAGGCAGGATGGCATTTTCCATTCATTCTTGTTACCCACACCTACAAGCCTGCACTGGAAGTGAGCAAACGAGTTGATGTGGGGCACTCCTTGAGTAACCTAAGGGCTGCCTCTGGAAGCAGCTCTAACAGCCCTCAGTACCTGGGTACACAGGAAGGTGACAGGAGAAAGGGAAGAAGCAGGTAGACTGAAGAGCTAAAGTGTCTTGAACTTTTTTAAAAAATCAGAAGTGCACTTCTTACAAATTCTTCACTGACCGAGAATACTGTTTGACTCCTTTATAAATTTAGGGGCAGATGCACAGACACATACTTCTGTTTGCAGGTACTCAGTAACAAGTCTTTGGAGAGTCTTGGTACCTGAAACATTATTTTTCTCAGCTCATCCGTGAAATGAAACTTTTTGAAGCTTTTGAAACATTTGTGGAACTTTTTTTAGTGGTTTAAAGTGAATCATAAAAGAGCTGTTTGCTTGACAGACATGCTACCTACATACTGTGGGGTTCCAGACAAACTTGGCAATCAATGGGGGTTCTCCAATGTTTATGTTTGCTTTATGAATTTGCATTATCATCAGTAATGAGGACAAGAATGAAAATGAAAAGCTATTTGCTTCATTAATAGGAACCAGAATGCGAATGACATGATTTTGGCTAAACTCAAATAGAACAGTAGATGAAGGAGTGATCAGTGAAAAGAACAAGGACATTCAGATGTTGTAATACAAAATTTTCGGGGGTTTAAATGTCACTTGTGCCTTGGGATTCTAGCCCTAATATTCAGATAGTTCACTCCCTATGGTTGATGTAGAAAAAAAATGCATGGTGACAATTTCATGAAATATTTGATAGCAATTGAGTTGTTTATGAATGACAGGAAAAATAGAAGTGAATTTCAGATATTCCAAAACTAGAGTCACAGCTGTCATAAAACAAGACAAAATCCAAACAAGCAAAACCCCCCACCCTGATCCTAAAGCTAAGTTGTAGCATATGAAGCACAAGAACTAATTCAGCATTATAACACGATCAGTTGTCTCAGATATGTTGGCTTGTTGAGTGCTGAGTGAGGACTAGCTAGCCTTATCCACGGCAAAATTTCTCATGTTTCTGCAGTCAGCCTACCTCCTTGTCTGTGGGAGCAAGTCACAGAATGGACAAACAGAAATAGAAGGTAGCAGCATTGCATCTCCTTAGCCACTAAAGATCAGAATCTTCTACTAGAGAGGTGACCAACAGGGAAAAAACATCTGTAAGTTTTTCACTGAAAGCTGTCATAGTGAAAGCACCCTGGCTAAACAAGGTACACGTCCTACAGAGCTTATGCATTGGACTGAACATTTAGGAGTCTCTGATGGAGTGAAACATACCACTTTTCTGGTTTGATCAGGACATTATCATGTGCAATTTCCTCCTTTAACCACTGGTTTCCCAGTGCTTTGGAGCTTTCTCTCCAAACAGGTCTGCTCTTAGAATGAACTGGCTCTCCAGAAAGTTTACTCATCTTAAGAGAAAGAAATACTGAATAGAAATATGCGTTCACTAAGACTTTAACCAGCAGCTCAGCTACCTGTTGTTAAATATCATGAAAATGTAAATTCCAAGTGGTGCACACCGATGAGAAGTTCACCCTCATTCACAGATGGATCAAAAAATAAATCTGACAGATAGCAACCACTCTTTAAAAAAATGTTCCTTTTTTTTTTTTTTTTACATACATCGCTATGTAGAAGAGCTTATCAAGCCAGATGATTTAATTGAAATGTTAGTCTGAAGCACTGGGTTCACTGAAGAATCATAAATATTTGGGGTTGGCAAGATCAAATTACCTTGCACAGGAAAAATGTTCCACTCTAGCCATTTTTTTTTACCAGTTTCACAACAGCTGGATGATCCCATCCCATGTGTGTACATCAAAACTCAAGAAAAATGAAGGAAAAATGGAGCCAGTCCTGTGGCTTTCCCTACTGGTAACTATTAATGAAGAACAAGTTTGCCGGCTGAAGAGGGAAATAACCAGCACCTCATTCAGAGAGGCTACCAAGCTGCTTTAAAAATAAATAGTTTTTCCACTCTTCAGGAAGGAAACACTAAACTCTGAAGCTTTCTGCAATTGCCATTTCATTCCTGGGCAAAACTATTAAAGAAAACAGAAACCATGAAGTGCCAACAGCTCACAACTGCCAGTGCCTGGAGGTCTCCCAGTCAGGGTTCAGACTGGGACAAACAAGGGACTCTTTTCTGACACTTGAATTAGCACTAGCAGAAAGAAAAGCCTGATACTCTGTTATATAACCATATGCAGGGATGCAGTAAGCCATCACAGAGAGGATACAGAACGATACTTGCAATGTGTTGTTTGAAGTTGAGTTCACTTGGACGTTAATTATATCCTTCTGCCCAGGCCTTCATCTATTTGGTCACACATACTATCCTTCTTCAACAGCTACACAAGATTATTGGTGGATAATCTAAGGTGGCAGAGACATAGTGGATGCAAGACACACCTATACTCAACAGCTATATATACTATTGTACAACAATAGCAAAATACCTACAGGAAGTCAGTTTTTTGATAAAGCATAGCTAGTTTTGAGCTGAACTAAAGCAAGACCTAACCTGTGTTGGTCAGACTGCGTATTTCCTAAGATACTGCTCGATTGTATGGTGCATGCTATGAAATGTAAAATTTCCTAGTTTGGGATCCTTCTCAGAAAAACATGAACCATCCTCAGTTCTGAATAAAGATACACAATTAACATGTATATCTGTGCAAGACCGAATGAACCAATTTTGTGCCATTCTAGTGATACAGAACAGCTGGGTTGGACCTTCAACATGTTTGCACATTTTGACAACATGGAATCTAAATTGGTTTCTCCCTCTTTGGCTCGTACTTTCTTTCAAAGAGTCCCCCTGGCAATTATGAAGAGATACGCCTCTTGCATGCTGTAGAGTAATCTCCATTTTTGTGCTCCTTGGAATTAAGCACTGACTTCATTGTGTGGAAAATCTTTTAAAAAATGTGGAGGTGTGTGGGGGGGGAAATCATTTCCAAGTGACATTCCAAGCCCCTCCCTCTCGCTGGCTCCAAGGAGTAATTACTCAGCTGGAAAATGAAACAACGCTGCTATTTTAGTGTGGCTTAGGACCTTGGTCCTGGTTTCATGTTTCAGATTAATGGTTTCTGTGCCTTTTGGAAATTCAGAAGAGCAGAAAAGCCACTCTTCAGATAGAGCTGCATCCTGCAATTGCAAAACATTCTGAAGAAATGTATAACTTGCTGCCCCTTTCCTATTTTGCTGTGTCCCACTGAGACAGAAATAGTTATTTTACCTCCCACTTGAATGAACTTCTAACCTGCATCTACAAAGTCACAGCTGTTCTTCCTGACCCTCTATCCTGGATCTCTGGTTGCTCTGTGATGAACAATTATTATACTTCGTTGCAACAAACCAATAAAGCTAAACAGGTTAAAACAAGTCATTTAAATATGAACCAACACAAGCCACTTATTGACATATTGAAAAAAATCTAATCTCATGATTCCACATAATTCTAGTCCTAGCAGAAAGTGCCTGGCTAAAATCCTGAGATCTTTAAAAAACAAGTTGAAATTATTTCTTCATTGTATTCTTTAATATTACAGTAAACAAAAATATTCCAGCTACGAATCTAATACTCAATACTCACAAATCCATGGGCCCTGATGGGATGCACCCCAGAGTTCTGCATGAACTGGCGGATGTCATAGCTAAGCCACTCTCCGTCATCTTTGAAAGATCCTGGAGAACGGGGGAGGTGTCGGAGGACTGGAAGAAAGCCAATATCACACCAGTCTTCAAAAAAGGCAAGAAGGAGGATCCGGGCAACTACAGGCCGGTTAGCCTCACCTCTGTCCCCGGAAAAGTGATGGAACGGCTCATACTGGCCGTTGTCTCCAGGCACGTGGAGGACAAGAAGGTGCTCAAGACTAGTCAGCATGGATTCACCAAGGAGAAATCATGCTTGACTAACCTGACAGCCTTCTATGATGGGATGACCAGCTGGATAGATGAGGGGAGAGCGGTGGATGTCATCTACCTTGACTTCACCAAGGCTTTTGACACCGTCCCTCACAACATCCTCCTGGACAAGCTCCGGAGGTGTGGGATGGATGAGTGGACGGTGAGGTGGATTAGGTATTGGCTGGATGGCATAACTCAGAGGGTGGTGAACAGTGGCGCAGAGTCTAGTTGGAGGCCTGTGTTGAGTGGTGTCCCCCAGGGGTCAGTCCTCGGTCCAGTCCTGTTCAATTTATTCATCAGTGACCTGGATGAAGGGATGGAGTGCTGCCTCAGCAAGTTTGCTGATGATACCAAACTGGGTGGAGTAGCTGATACCCCAGAGGGCTGCGCTGCCATCCGAAGGGATCTGGACAGACTGGATAACTGGGCTGTGAGAAATCTTAGGAAATTCAACAAAGACAAGTGCAAGGTCCTGCACTTAAGAAGGAATAACCCCAGACAGCAGGACAGGCTGGGGACCGACCTTCTGGAGAGCAGCTCTGCAGAGAGGGACCTGGGTGTCATGGTGGACAACAAGTTGACCATGGGGCAGCAGTGTGCCCTCGTGGCCAAGAAGGCCAATGGGGTCCGGGAGTGCATTAAGAGGAGCATCTCCAGCAGGTCGAGGGAGGGGATCCTGCCCCTCTACTCAGCCCTGGTGAGGCCACATCTGGAGTACTGTGTCCAGTTCTGGGCCCCCCAGTACAAGAGGGATGTGGAGCTGCTGGAGAGAGTCCAGCGCAGGGCCACGAGGATGATCAGGGGCCTGGAACATCTGCCCTATGAGGAGAGGCTGATGGAGCTGGGCCTGTTTAGCCAGGAGAAGAGAAGGCTGAGAGGAGACCTGATCAGTGTGTATAAGTACTTCAAAGGAGGCAGTGAAGAGGATGGGGCTGGCCTCTCTTCAGTGGTAACCACTGACAGAACTAGAGGCAATAGCCAGAAACTAAAGCATCAAAAGTTCCACAGGAACTTAAGGAAAAGTTTCCTGACAGTGAGGGTGACAGAGCACTGGAACAGGTTGCCCAGAGAGGTTGTGGAGTCTCCTTCTCTGGAGATCTTCAAAACCCTCTTGGACGCAGTCCCGTGCCACATACTCTAAGAGACCCTGCGTGTGCAGGGAGGTTGGACTAGATGACCCTAGTCCCTTCCAACCTTAAGCATTCTATGATTCTATGATTCTACTTCTTGGACATCCGAGAATAGACAATGGTGAAATGCCATGCAAGGGAACTTTGACATAACCTAACAGTTTGAGGAGCAAATCAAAACAAGGTACCACTTCACAGAGACAAGACAGGCTAAAACCAAACTCCAGAAACAGAGAACTCTTTCCAGATTGTGTGAATAAGAATAAGAGGTTCCAAAGGCAACACAATCAAGGAATAATCAACATCTAAGGAAAAAATAACTAGAGCATTGACTCAATAACTTGCCCTTCCAATATAATAAATCAGATTGGAATAAGCTATGAACTCTGTATTTGTTGCTTCTTTAGGTTCACACTTTTAAAGGAGTATAGTAGGAAACACATTCTTTTGATAGTATTCTATAATCTAATTGCTGCTATATTTGTATATTCTAGTAACGTTATAGCCATGCCTGCTCAGGCACAAGGTACATCTAGAGCAGGATATTTTCTTTTAAAATGGTCATCAGGAAATGTTCCACAAGAAGCCACCCAAAAAAGAGTCGATGTGGTGTACTCCACAGCCTTACTTTCTGCCACAGCTCTCCAGACACTCTCTTCTTCATCACTTAAAAAAGACCAGTGTCCTTTTAAAAACCTGCATGTTTGTCAGTGTACCTATAATAACAAGCCATATTTCCATAAATTCTATCAAAAAAGCAAGACAGTTTATGAGCAAAGCAGAACGAGAAGAACAGATTCTCAAAACTGCAGAGAAACTGTATTCACCTATAAATTCCGCATGCAGAGATGCCAGAAATAACAGTTAATAGTTACTACACTGCACAGAGTCAGACCCCACTGTGTGTCCTCCCCTGAGAACACTGCCCAAGGGGAGATTCCCCGTGCTTGTTAAGTCTGGGAATGTTCCCAAATAGACTGTGCAAAAGCAAACACACAGACAGCATAAAGATGGAACTAATGCCTGGGTGATTCTGTAAAGTTTAGAGCTCTTAAAAATTCTGGCAACATGCACTTCACTTATGCTATACTACAATAAGCATATGTTTAATGGAGAAAGTACCAAAGTGAAATCTCATTACCTCAAATGATTTCTTTGGCCTTTGGGAAACCTGATCACTTAAAATGATTCACTGGTCTCTAGTATGCTGCCTAGAGATGATCAAACAAGCTCCTAAAAAGCTCTGCACATTGTCACATTATTTCACCTAGTGTTAACATACACAAAATTGGAAATTGTCATCCCTTAACTCCAACATTTAGTAGAAATCAGTCACCAAAACCCAAACTTTCACTCCCTTCTCCTTATAAAATCCCTGATAATTCATTCTGTCAAATCAATAAAAGGACTGGTCTACTACATGCCTCACATCCAAGTTACTCTTTGAAATCCATACTCCAAACCCACATTCAGCCCCGTTTGAGAGCATTCATAGGAGAACACAAAAGAGCTGCTCCATCCGTCAGCTTTTCTTTCTTCCCTTCCCTCAGGTGCCCTAAGAGTACTCTTGTTCTGCAAACAGGACAGAACATAATGTCACCACAGCGATGCCATCACTTCCTTTTCTGTTTTGCTGAGTCTCCACAGGCACAAAATGTCTTTTACACAGAGCGATCTTGCAAAAGCATGAACAGGAACTCCCTTTGTCAGCACTGAGCATGGATTTGGGCCCTTGCTAAGCGAAAAAAAAATCAGGAAATACTATTGCACTCAGTCTCTCTCCAGAAAACTGCAGGACTTTGAACTTCATATTTCCCTAAGTCTTCTAAGGTGCCCACCTTAAGTTGCTGCTTTAGGGAAGAACTGTGAAGCAAGTTTGTAGAGGACAATCTATTGGCAATTGATTGGCAGGGTGTCTGAGGCGAGGACATAAGGTACGGTGACATGCGAATGAAGGTGGCTGCTGTTCACTCTTGTTCCTTGTACCAGTGTTATGAGTTCATTTCTATAGGCAAAGTCAAGATGGTCAATATGTCTCTTTTGTCATCACAGGCAAGTTTAGGTATGTGTATGTATATATAGTGTATATGTATGTGTATATGTATGCATGCGTGTGTATACATATATAATGTATACATACATACTGCCTAGCACAGAAATTTGCTTCAGAAAAAAAAAATTCCTTCCTTGAAGCCGAAGAGATTTCATGAGATATTCCAATCCCGTGACCTAGACTAATAGATAAGAAACACATAGACCCTTAGAACAAATAAGAAAAAAAAAAAGAAAAGAGACATGAAGTTACATAAATATTTAATAAAACACTTAAATAAAAGTTCAGATTCTTAGGGACAATTTTGTAATAACCCAATCAGTTAACTATAGCTTTGGACTGAACATCTCTTACTTCATATTTTCCTGTTTTTCATATCGTGCCAGCAAAATGATTTTTATTTAAGATTACTGAAATTAGAGAAAAATTATGCTGCAATATGTGAGAAATAAAGGAAATAAATTCTGTCCCTCAGTTTCAGAATGACAAGACAACATTTTAAGCAGGTTTAGCGAATTAGAAGGGGCTCTGCATGCCCAATAATTTCTCTGGCATTATGGCTGAAACAAGTGAACCAAACTTTCTGAAAAAAACAAGCCTGAAGTTCTCTAACACGAAGCAAACGTTCTGGTCAGCACAAGACCGGGATTCTGAAAACTGAGCTTCATCCAAAACAAATTTAGGGATTAAAAACAGAAAAAATCAATCTTTTTACAAAAAGGTCTGAACAAAATCCAACTAAAGATTTAAAATTTAATTTTGTAGGTTACTTTGCACACTTCTCCCTGCTATGGAATGTCAAAAGTTTAGGACCGTCTAGGTGATTTTCCTTCCTTCATTATTGTCCTGTCTATTGTTTCACTTACTCTGTGAACTTCCTTCTAATTGGGAAACTTCAGGAGCAAGAAATCATCATGACTGCGGTGCCCGTACAAATCCTCAGGTTATAGGCAGGAAAAAGACTGTTTTGCATGTGGAGATGAAATATAGCTGGACATTATAAAATTTGGTGGTGCTCATTCTTAAAATGAGGGAAAAATTAAGAAATAGAAATTACATTTTTTCCCTTGTTTTTAACTGAAAATTCACTTCAAATCTATTTGTGAGTGGGATCCTGGCCTGCATCAGGAGGAGCATTGCCAGTAGGTCTAGGGAGGGGATCCTGCCCCTCTGCTCAGCTCTGGTGAGGCTGCACCTGGAGTTTGGGGTGCAGTTCTGGCCCCCCCAGTTGGAGCATCTCATTGAGCACCCTAGAGAGGGTCCAGCGGAGGGCCACGAAGATGATTAAGGGACTGGAGCATCTATTGTATGAGGAAAGACTGAGCGAGCTGGGCCTGTTTAGCCTGGAGAAGATTGAAGGATCTGATTAATATGCACAAATACCTGAGGGGTGACGGTAGGGAGGATGGAGCCAGGCTCTTCTTGGTGGTGCCAGCGACAGAACAAGGGATAATGGGTACAAGTTGAAACATAGGAAGTTCCAGCTCCATGTGAGGAAGAACTTCTTTACTGTGAGGGTGACAGAGCCCTGGAACAGGCTGCCCAGCGAGGCTGTGGAGGCTCCTTCTTTCAAGATCTTCCAAACCCGCCTAGATACCACCGTGTGCCACATGCTCTAGGCGTCCCTGCTGGAGCAGGGGGATTGGACTAGACGATCTCTAGGGGTGCCTTCTAACCTCAACCATTCTGTGATTCTTTGATTCTGCGAAATGACATCAGCAACATTCTGACATTCATTTTTAATTGGTTTTCTGTTTATTCACCGGCTATATTCACTGCTACAGGAGCTGTAACCGCTTTTATTGATAATCACAGCACATGCAAGAGCCTGGACATAGTGCCAAAACATATCTAAGACTTAAACAGGAGAGATTTTACCTTTTGGAAGTGGCATAACGGAAGCTGGGAGGTAGCTATCAAATCAGAGTAGAGCTCCTTCCCATGTGAAACACTGACAGACTTTGTTGGGTTATCCCCAAGTATGCGCTCTAGCCATTGCTTTGTCTGCTTTTCTTCCACATTTGTGTCACTTCTTCTGTCACCTGTATCTCATTTCCCCTTTTGCTGATTCTTTGTCTCTCTTCATCATGTCTCAAGCCTATGCTCTCAGATGGGCATTCCTTCCTCTTTATAGGCGCACTTCCTTCAAAATGAGCTTTATTGTGTTAGTTATCTGCATTTAAAATACCTACAGAAAAGATAGAGTTTCTCCTCTCTTGCTGACTGTGGAGTGCAGAATATTCCTCCTGAGGAACACAGTCCTGGGTCTCAGCATTATCACTTTCATTTCCATTTCAATTTCTTGCTGCAAGACTTCTACCTAGAAATTTATTAATCCCTTGCCGGTGTCTACTTATTTATCTCCAAAAAAGGAAATAATTGATTTCTAGAGACCAAAGATTCCTCACCGCCCAGGAGTCATGACAAATTCAGCCCCGGGGAGCAGTGGTGACTCCACATTAGCCAAAGTATACACTGTAAGGCTGTTCTGGTGCTTATGGTTTCCAAAGAAGTGTCATGCGGCAAAGATGTCACTTGGTACTTGACAGTTTAATCAAACCCTCAGGATTAGCAGACATTAATTATCTTGTGCTCCAAAAGCATTAATCCCTTCCCAAAGTGACATCATTTAAGTATGACAAATGCCTATCCTTTCACTTCCCTGACTAGAAAGCCAACACAAAATAGTCCATCAACGGTATCATTTTACCAGTATTGGGTGGAAAGGATCGCATGGACAGCAATTTGCTATGGTGGCAAAAATCAGGCTTCTGAGACAACTGAATGCTCTCCCTTAGTGCCATCTTTTCCCTAAGACCCGTGGGGGTTAACCCATGGGTCAATCTCCAGCCTGCTTATCTGTTGGATAAAGTAACTTTGACAGAATGAGCCTGTGACTGGTTTGCAGGTGTTTGCCCCACTGTGAGGTTGGTTTGCACATGCTGAGGGCATGCAGGGCGCCTGGATGCCAGTGAGAGGCATACGATGTCCCCTCGCTCCACTGCCCAGGACCACCTGGAGCCATGCACCCTGTACTCCTTATGTAGAGGGTACTCTTCCTCAAGTCTTCTGAGCAAATATAGTTTTCCATTTAAGGACACTCTGCTGAGACTTAAACTCATTTCAGTCCACAGAGGAAATTTCATTCAAATGAAATTTGATTTTAAAGCTAATTAAGTGCCAAGTGTCAAATTAAACCCCGAGCTGGCACTTGTGCCTTGCGCTCACCTTTAACAAATGGTTTTGTTTACTGTCTGGCCAGATGATGATTTTGTCTGGCTACTCCCAGGAGACACCAGCTTTTCTAAAGCATCTTTAGCTATCAGGGAAAACAGCCAGACCACAGCAATCACCATCTTCTCTGGCAGAAGCATTAAAATCTGCTATTTGACAGAGTTTCAGGTTCAGGAGTTAGAGGAAACAAGGAAGGCAGGTTTCAGCTTCCAGCGAACCTGCACTGAGCAGGCAGGTGCAGGGACAAGTCTGGCCTTGGCTCAGTACCCGCAGCTGCTGCGGCCATGGCTCCCTCTTGGGACGCTACTTTCAGGAGCTCCTGGGGGTGCTGCCAGCCACGCTGTCCCTGCCCCAGCTGCCATTTCAGTGTCTGCCGTGACACAGTGCACCGGTGGCTGCTCCATGCTGGGGCCAGCCCCCCACACTTCAGCAGGGGGATGGTGCACCCAGGGGTCCGTTTAGGAGTGATGTCTCCTGAGATCCCTGTCTCCTGGAGTTGTAGTGAGACTGCGAGAGCTCATTGGGCTCCCAGGGGTAACACAAACTGGCCACACAAGGTCCCCTGGAAGGCCAGGCCCTTGGCAGCCGCTCCTGCATTGGAGGCAGCAGAAGAGTGAGTTGGTGTTTCCAGATGGCTGTTCATGGAGTAGCCAGGAGAGAGAGGCACAGAGGGAATTGGGGATAGCTCCAAATTGCTGCTTCCAACACTGCCCGCTCTCCACCCACAGCATCTATTCCCAAGGGATAATACAGTTGCTGATGCAAATTTGCAAAATCAGTGAGATTCCTGAGGTATATTTGGGAGCAGGGAACAAAGTGTTAGACTGAGGAAGCAAGAGACAGAGTAGAGAGAAACTCTTAGTCATAAAATTAACAAGGAGGGGAGTGAAAGCCAGGTGAAAATAGCAGATTTTGGTCTTGATGCATGAACACAGGGCCTTCCCTTTCCCCTGGGGAGTGACAGCTTGGCCACACATGGCCGGAGAGTGGCATGTAGCTTTATCCCTCCCAGGTTCAGCCCCACAAAAGAGCAGGCTTCACACCGCAACCTTGGGTCCCTTGCCACCACGCTGGCTTTTCTCCACATGCCTCGCTTGATCATTTGGTATCACAGAGTCCGCTCACTTTCACTGTATGGTAGTTCTCCTCTGCCTCTCAGAATCTGAGTGATGGCACAGGCATGAGCAGGAAAAAGGGCAAAGACCATGAACCACCACATCCTCCAGGAGCTCTGCTTCTCCATCAGCTCAGGGGCTAGCAGGAGGATTTGCTCTCCCACACCACATCATTTCTCCTCCTCCATACCTAAAGGTTTGCCCCAACTTTCAATTCTACAATCTCACAACATGCAGATTGACCTTCACTTGTGCCTTGCTGCTCAATATGTCAAACAAAATCTTGGTTACTTTGCCTCCCTAAGTGACTTATTAACATCCATACATCATTTAATACTACAGGATTTCTAGCTCCAGCCTCTACTATCCGTGGCATAAACAGGCTATTTCCATGTGCCACATAACTGCGTGCTAGTAATCTTCTGTCTAGGAAGCCACTACATCAACTCATGCAGGGTTTATTTACAAGGTACATTGCAGACAGATGTCCCGGCACTCCAGGCTGCCTGCCAGCGCTGTAGTCATGTTCAAGAAGTGTTAAGCTGCAGCTGAAAGTTTATTAGTTGGGCTCTGCACCATGCTCTGCACAGCTCAGAGCACCAGCAGAAGGAGCTCAGCCCTGCTGGTGAGTTGCCATGTAGCCATGTGCAAAGGGACAGGGAAATTAGCAATTAAAAAAAATCCACATACAAAAAAATCCTGGAATGAAAATATCTGATATGCTTTACTGTACTAAATAGTATAAAATTCAAAGGCAGTAAGCTTAACTTTACAAAATCTGGCAATGAGGAAGTTAACATTTATCACCATAATAAGCTCATTAATCATACCTGGATCAAAGGTTTAAAATAGGTAACACAAGCTAATAAAGGCTATCTGTGGAAACTGAAACATCACAAAAATAAAGGGTTATCAAAATGCATAATTTTCGTGTGATTACTTGACCTGAAATCATTAAAAAAAAAAAAAAGTGTTTTGATGCTAGAACCTATAGGTCAAAACACAGGGTGAAGTTTCAACTTTTATCTCCTGTTTTATGAAAATGCATACATACAATTACATGCAACAAGCCTCAGGCATGGAGCAAAATCTAGTATTAAACAATACCAGAGCATGGTATACTGTCAGTCTTCATATTCTCCTTGGCTACTGCCATGATCAGAAATCCTCAAAGCTACACCAGTGCTTCATCCCTCTCCATCTCTCTCCCCACTCACGCTTCCCTAAAAGTCCCACTGAGGTTATACCTTTCTTTGACACTTCCCTTCAGGATTTATCACCAGAATTTGACTCTGTCATTACTGATTAGGTATGGTTACTGTTCAAATGACCAAAGTTACCCCTCCACAACAGCAGCTAGGATGCAATAGTTTACAACAGATGTGGTGATCGATATTTTAAACAAGATGTTCCGCTTACCTGCAAACATGACACACGGATATCATGCACCATTCAATTCTGATGGTTTTCTTATACAAGCGCAGCGTGCACAGAGTGCACATGTATCATCTGGTCTGTGAGGCTTACTTACATCCCTCCAAAAATGTTCCAGAGCGAGCTATTTTACAATTAGGAATGTATTTGCAATGTAGTAGAACAGGAGCATGCATGTGTTTAGGTACAGAGTTCTTTCATTCCTTCTTACAGAAATGAAGGACAGTGGGATAGGATAACAGAAGACTAATGTGTGTAACATCTTATCTGTACTTGTCATTGCCTTAGGATTTAGCTTGTCCTAGGCTTCTGCAGGTCCCTCCTCAATTGGGAAAGGAGTGTGGCTTGCCTTGTTCCAAGTTCTGCTTCTGCCTTGTAGCTCCAGGGCTGATGCTTTTTAATCTTAAACTTCTCTGCTCCTAGTTTTCTTCCCCGTGTTTTATTTTGCTTGCAGGCTCACCTGTAATGCACAGCAGGAAGTAGTGCTAAGCCCGCAAGTCTTGATACCTGAATTACTTGCCAGGCTTTATGAGTAGCTGCCCACACAACTACACATCTGCAGGAAGGAAGAGGTAAAACCATCTCAAACTGAAATCACCACTTGTCCAGCTGTAACTCACAGTGTGATGCAAGTCAAAAGGTACTTAAAACACTTAAAAAGAATTTTTCTTAACACTTGTACATGGCAACTAAGGCAGCCCAAACATGCTAAAAAGTAGCTCAGTATAGGGAGTCTTTTATGTGAGGAGAGTAAGATAATCCATAGTCTTACAGTTTTCCTATGCACTTGAAGCTCATGCATCTAGCATAGCTCCGTATTTTCAGTGTGCAAAGATCTCATTCTTTATTTCCTTATCAGCAGAAGTCAAATGATTTCAGTATCCTGAATCAGCAACAGCACTTGCTAACCAAATAATGTATTTGGTAGCTCACTCAAAACAAATTATGGCAAGTCTTGATCCAGCTGCCGCTCCCGGTCCCTGCTGCAGTCCACAGTTTCATTGATCCACAGTTGGATCAGACTTCAGGAATTGCATAGAGCAAAATGGTGCCTGCAGAGGGAGGCTGGCACTGGAGTGTGTTGTCAGAGTGACCTCCATTTGCTTTGCAGAGTCCTGAGCATCTTGTGACAGCACTGAGAGTAACTTTGCAGGTAGAACACTGAAATGTCCTGAAGACATTAAATGTGATACCATGTTAATAGGACCACTAACTGGGTATCACCCACGTTAACACTATCCTCCATTTTCCATAGCTAGGAGGAGAGACACAAAGACTTACAGGCTGGGAACTCTAGACACCATCCAGTTTATATGTCCACTTTGTGTCAGGATAGTCTAGTTTTACATCTTTTCTTCAAAACATTTTTCTTACCTGTCCTTAGAGGCTTTCAGTGCTGCAGACTCCACATTCCTCACCTCTTCCTGGCCCTGTCTCTGCATGCTCTGCTTTCCTCTTCTTATATCTAACACAGGCTTGGAAACTTGATTGCTGCTATCCTCTTTACTGCATCTGAGGACATCCCTCATCAGTCTGTTTACCTTTAAGTATCCTCAGTGCCATCTGTCATAGATATATTCTTGGTTCCTGTCTTCTTAGAAACAAAATAAAACTATAAAACACTTATCCTAAGCATTGTCCAAGTCCCTTCATGTTGGGGTCAAACATTCTTGCAGAGCAAGCAATAGCAGGGAGGACTACGTGATATGCAGCCTCCATCTGCCCCTGACGTGTGCAGCCCTGTGCCAGCACTGTGCTGGGCTACAGCTCTTGTCCACTGAGCCATTTTCCACGTTTCTTGTTCCTGATTAGAAAAACATTCCAAACTTTGGGATTGACATTTAAAACTGAATGAAGTTCCAATTTGCTGTGATCAAGGCTAACTTTAAAATAGATTGTGTATTAGCCTCTGTTACCTTATTTCTTTTATGAGTGTGAGTGGGAGGAGCATTAAGGAAGACCATAAATCAGAGCCTATTTCTGATCAGTGCAGGAAATCCTTTAGTCTTTATGTTTCATAGAAATTGGAATAAATGCAGATTTATTCATATTGCCTACATTTTCCAAAACATCACCCAAGGAGGCATTTACAGAAGCAAAATGATCAGAAGAGAAAAAACAACCAAAAACCCACTGGTGCCTAAAGCATTAGTTACAAATCATTACCTCCCACTCAGTTAAGATAGGAGGAAGAAGAACTTTGCATATTTATCTTCATTTATTTATTATTGGGAGAGGGGGAAATAAGGGAAAAATAAACCACACTGTAGAATTGAGATGAGGCATTTCTCTTAACACCAATAGCATGCAAGCATGTCCATTGGAAAATAATCTGCTTTTAGTGACTAACTCCCAGCAGAAAACTTGGCTCCTTCCCAAAATGTAAATATCCCTGCATGTATGCAGGAAATCATTTTCAGCAAACCCAGAGCTGGTCCAGCAGGATGGGAGATTCTGAGTAGCACCATGCATATTTTCTCCCTGGGAATGGGTTAAAAGGAGCTCGCAGCAGCACATTATGGATGACACCAGCGAGAATATAAGCATGCAGCATAATGGTAAAGCAATTAATAAGAGCAGTTGCTAACAGTTGCACAACTGAGTGTTTTAAAATTCCTGTGCTCTTCAACAATAATGTGAAGAGACGCTGTGAAGGGGGAAAAAAAAAGCCTGGCATGGAAGGGACATTCCTTCAGTTCCTCTCAAAAGTTTGAAAAACCTCTGGATAGGAAAATACTATTGAGCAGCCAATTCTTTCCACATTTGGCTAAACCCAATGCCCAAAATACACAGAACACTACTTCACTTTGAAAGGATTGCAATACTCCTATCTGAGTCATCTGAAAGCAAATAAAATGAGACCTAAACAAATAAACCTAATTGCGCATGGAAACAAATCCAGCTTTCCAACTTGGCCATGATTTTGTTTTTGTTAGTTTAAAGCCTACATATGCAGTTTTAGTGGCATCAGGAGTTATACAAATATTGACAACAAATTGCCAAATGTTGTTTTTTTTTCTCCTCAGTGCACAGTGTGAGGAAGCTGGGGGATGCTTCTAGGAACCTTCCACAGCACGCTGAACCACATCACAGCTTGATGGGCCCTGCTCCAGCCTCCTCTCTAAAGGAGGAGACACTAAAGGGCAGACACTTTTGTTATTAGGCTTGTTGATTCTTATCCTCAAACACTTTTATTTTTCACTCGTGAACTTTGCTGAACACAAAACCAGGCTTTCGAAATGTAGCTTGAATGTTTGCACCATAGCCAGAGCATTGTCACATGCTCTGTCCTCCACCCTGTGATTTGTTGCTAGTCTGTGTCATCCTTAACCTGCTTTTGGTGGTTCGGCCAGGAGAGAAACAAATAACCATGACAAGTGAGAAAACCAAGCTGTGCTCTGACACTCTGACATCCTTCCTGTAAAATGCTATTGCCCCTTGGTGGTTGTAGAGAAGGGCAGTCACCATGAAACAGAGATCACGCTTGTGAAATCCTAGTGACATCTGTCAAAGAAAATAGTAGATTCTGCTCAAGCTTGTCTGAATATGTCAAATCTTGATCTACTGTGAACCAAAGTTAGCCAGGATATGTTTACATATGATTTTTAAATCAAGCACAGACTTCCCTGTCATACAGAGCTAATGAAACCTTTGCCTCATGTTCACAAGAAACTTACAATTCCTATTATCCTACATAGCTAGATAAGGGTATTTCCATTTTGCAAAAGATAAATTTAAACCATGATGAAAAACTAAAGACTCTTTTCACACAGAGTAATCCCAGAAATCAGACCCATGCACCTTCCTGAGTAGTGAAAAGCCTAACTGTTAAGACCCTTACAATATTGGAGAGATGAATTCATATCCCTATTCCCTCTAATTCTTCCTGATAACGTAGAATTTGGCCTTGTATGTCTCAAAGACAACGCTAAACTGCAGACTATTGAATGCCCTGCAGTGAGCCACTCTCCGAAGTCCACTCTTTTTAGTCAGAAAATGCATTCTACAAATAGGAATGAAAGTCCCACAACTACTCACTTTCCATGAAGAGTTTTACAGATTAATTTTAACATCTTCCAGCAAAAATGTTCTTGCCTAAGTGTACACATCTTAGCTTTCACTAGTATAACATCCACTCTTCAGTTATTAGAGTATTATGGCCTTAGTGCATCTACTTAGGCCTTCTGTATTGCATTTCTTGTCATGATATAAGCGCTACTAAACACTTGCACAGTAAAGGGCGAATCATTAAATCAGCAGAAAGCATAATGGAAAACCATGAGAACTTGTGGATTTGTGAGAAAGAGGAGGAAAAAAAACCCTCTCCATTTCACTAATTCTGGATGTTCATAAAAAAAAACAGAATGCTTGGGAGTGCTCATGCTGTGAGCAAACACTGAAATATGACAAGGCATCAAGGCACGTTGCGTTACATGATATTCAGACAGCTGCTGTGATGGCAGTTTCAATCCACCAACTGGTGCAACGAAACAAATCTGAAATGTAAAAGCTAGATTTCCACCAAAATATTTCATTAATATTACATGCACGTAAGGCAGGGGACTCAGACTTCTAATCCCCATGGCTACCCTAAGTCAGTTTTGGAGGACAAAGCAATAAGGCAGCTGCACAGACAGGGTCTCAGAAGGTATTCTAGGTTTCAATTTGCTGACTGGAGCATGCAAAATTCCTGTAGCAACGTTTTGTTAGTGTATTTTCTTTGAAATTACTTGAAGGGGGAAAATACCCATTGCTTTTCTGTGGAATACAAGCATGAAATGACTGAACACCAACATATATGAAGATATAGACCAATTTGTATGAACACCTACTTAGTGGAAAGTCCCACCTCGTGCAATAGACCTCAGTGACAGACGTCAGGTCAGAGGAGGAGAAGCGACCTGCATCTTTTTCCATTCTAGATTGCAAGCTGAGGACTAACAAGCATCCATAACAAGCAGGTCTTCCACCATGCAGGAGGGAGAAAGATCCACCACCAAGAATTGCCAGCAGGGCTCCATATGTCATATGCCACCATGGCTCCAAATGTCATACCTTCCCGCCTCCTCTCTTATTTCTCTTGGACGTCAGATTTTGTCTGATTTAGCAAATCGCCTTTCCTTCATGGAGAGAGACGTTAAACCCACTTTTAAATTCCCCAAGATTAAAATAAGGCGAGGGGTGAGGAAAAGAAGAAAAGAGCATTTGAAGCTGTCCATAAAATAGGACACTATGTATGTGGATAATGGATTACTGGACAAGGGCACCTCGCTTGTGCTCTCTCCCATCTTTTTTTTCCCTCCCTCTTTTTCTCAAACACACAGTCTTCTTGGCCTGCACAGTTTCATGGCCTTTGAAGCAGGTCAATAAAATTAAATAAAAAGTAGTAGATATGGGAAGGAGAGAAGCCTCCCAAGGTCGGCAGCTGCTCCTGCCCTCCCGCATTGCGGAGGAGCCGTGGGTCACCCCTCCTTGCCCTTGGCAGCGCTTCCTTCCCGGCTGCCCTGGCCCTGGGGGCTGAGCCCAGCTCCGTGACCTTGTGGGTGCCCCGCTGCAGCGTGCAAGCTCCAACTGCCATTTTCCACCCTTGTTGCCATCGTGGGTGGTCAGATTAGCACCTGCTATTGCCTGCATGGTGCTGGACACTCCAGAGCGCACAAAATGTTCCGTATGGCACGTGGAGGCCGACATCCCATGAGGAGCTCTGTGCTCGCAGCATTTGTTACAAAGCTGCATTTAGGAGCAGTGTTACCAAAAGAGCCACCTCATCTGTATTTGGCTTGGAACTGTTTGACTTGGAACTTCTGAATTATTATACGGATAAATGAGAAAATACATACATCTGAATTGATGAAAATGCAGGAAGTGGACAGTGGACACTAGCAGATTGGTGTGCTTCATCTAGGGACTTCTACCTATAATGTTTCTGCTTAGCAGTTATAACGTTTAACTGTTTCTTATAACTTTCATTGCTCTATTGAAATAGCTTTTATTTACTTCTTCTAATTTTCTAGGTCACCTAATTCTATAACATCAGATCTTGTGCTAATTCTTTGTGACTACTGAGATACTTCATCAAGTTATTTACATTGCTAAAATGACATAAGCTCTTTTTCCCCCACTCCCCCACCCACCCCCTGTCTGTCTGGTTTCCCCCTTCTAGTCTGGCTGAAGTGACAAACTCTCTCCCCCAGCCAAACATTTGTTTTTACAAGGTATTTTTATACCATCACCTCTTCCCTGCATCTCCTCCGCCTACCCACCACAAACATATGCTGTGGTAGGAGGATGTTCTGGTTTCACATCATTTGCAATGTTGAGGTGACAAATTTCCCTTCCTTCAAGCCATTTTTTCAAGACCTGGTTAGTAAAATGCAAATGGCAAAGGGCTAGTTTGGTGCCTTTTTTTATCCTACGCATGTAGGAGATGTCTTTATTTAGATGGGATGAGTGGAAAAGAAAGCAAAACCTGTTTGATTTATTGTGTTATTTAAAACTGTTTATGCTGTAGAAAGATTAAAAAACATACATAGAGAATATTGTTTAGAATGATAAGAGTCCTTTTATTCATTCTAAGGAAGATGGAGATGACAGAGATATCCAAGAAAGTAGGCAAATATAACCACTTTACTGACTTCATTAGTTTATCACAGTCTATTTTTCCCCATACTAAAATGCACATGCAGTTGCAGCTGCACAGAAAAAATCAACCTCAAGTGCTCTAAGCATGAGACTTGGAATCCTGAAAAGCATGACTGTGGTCTTCATCATACCAAATTAGGGGTACGTGTACTCTGCAGTCATCTGGTGTGGTGGAGAAATGCCGAAGCCAGTTTTAAATTAGGCAGGAACAATCTAGTTAAAACAGCACAGGGCCCAGCTTGGGCTTAGCCACTCTAAATATTTACCCTTCTGGGAGCTGGAGGCTGCCGCGGCACGCGTGCTACCACTGCTAGAGAACTTCCAGCACCTGAACTCACCACTGAAAAACTAGGTCCAACATGCTAAACATCCCAGTAATTCCAGCAGCACACACTTATGGGATGCGCTGAATTAAGGTTATTTATAATGAGTCTAAGCAGCATGGCAAAATGGCTGAAAAAATGCTTTTTATACAGCACGACCCCTTAGACTTACTGAAGGAGGATAAATCTTATTCCCTGTCTCAGAACCAAATTTAATATTGTGCCAGGGTGGCAGCTGCATTTTAATTCCCATTTATGCAGAACTTTGAATGCCACAGAAGACAACTAAAAAAAGAATGCTCTAATAATGCATTTTTGTCAATTTAATCTTGTGATTTTGTCATATAAGAAGGGCCCAAAAGAGTTTGAAAAACAAAACAGGGTGAGTTAACTCACTGCCAGCAGCTGAACAACAAAACGGGAAAGTACTAAACAGTGAAATTTATTTATACTGTGCTGCAACCGGCTCCAGAGAACAAATTATTAGCAGAAGGAGCCAGTCATAGCACATGCAAGGCTTCCCTCAAATCAAACAGATATGGTTGTCACTGTGGGCGGCCAGAGAGCACAGAGGACGAAAGAGATAGGAAAAAACTCTTTCCATGGGTTGAAAACATTTTGCAGTTCAGGGAGTCAGAGCAGAAAGTGGGTAGGGACTTTTGTTTCACTTTGGTTCAAGCAAGGTCGTTTGGGGGATATGTCTGCAGAAAACAAGCAGGAATGAGCTGAGCAAAGAAGGAGAAGAAAACATGAGTTTCTCACTAAAAAAATATGCCACTTGGAAGCTTATGAGCTGTTTTATCCGCCCCAAATGTTTGTTCTCTTTTGCACGCTGTCGAAAGATGTTGGTGGAGGACCACAAGGCCACTGCAAAGGACCTATCCACCAGAAATATCTAGCAGTACACCAGAGAGAAAAAGCCAACCCCTGTCATGCCAGAGCTGTCAGTCTCCAGGACTCTGTTGGAAACCAGTCAGGGAAGTCCAGTTCTGTTGGCTCCTAACTCTGTTGCCTCCTGGCACAATACCCAGAACAAGGTGATATTTATTTGGCAGCAAATTTACTAGGAAAAAAAAAAAGTAATAAAATCCCTGCATTAACACTCAGCAGTTGGCTAAAGATACAGTTGCCTTCTGCATGCCACTGCAGACTAACAAAGTGGATCTCAAAACAAACAGCCAAAGAAGCAGCTGTTGGTCCATGAGGAAAATATGCGAGTCCAAAACTTCAAACATAGGAAGAGACTACATCGCTCCCTTCTGGATCACTGGATATTTCCCTGAATTAGACTTTGCATGAACATTTGTGCAGAAGGTAAAGATGACACAGCATTGCTTAAACTATTTTTTAGTTGCTGTAATTGACTCTACATTCTACTTTTTCTCATTTTTTACCCTCAGAAGAAAGAGTAAAAAGAGGTGCATCTCAGTGACTTGTCTTCTGTCTTCAATCCACATCTTAGATTTCTTTCTTCTAAAAGAGGGAACGGTGTATCTCTGCTGAAATGGCTGCAGCTCTCAAGCACCTGCAGGAGCTAGCTGAGCAGTTGCCCACTGTGGTCCTGCTAACAGGGTAGCTATGTCAGTTGTGTCTCAACACCAGCTGCAGAAACCATCTACATGGCTAAGAAAAAAACTCAACCAAATAGCAACAGCAGCACCAAAATCAGCATAGGTTATACATACAGCACTATCCAAAGTAGGTAGTAAAAAGTTGGCTCAGGTATGTCTACCAATACTGGTATTAACCTACCTTTATTAACATTTTCAAGATGTTCTGAGATTTGGGGCGAAAGCTGCAGGATCAGCACAAAAGCATTCCTGCCACAATAAACACACTTGGCCGGATTGCTGCCTTTTCGTGAGTTCTGATTTGCCTCAAGTAAATACAGTCATTTATTGCATGTTTCACCTTATCATGGAACATCTGCTGTCTGTGATGAGCCAAATAGCAGACAGACTCTGAATTCTCCCAAGATACCTCTGGCTAACTGTATGCATAGCTTCCCTCGGAGGCCAGCGTGTCACTAAACAGTTGGCCTACTATAAACCACTTCATGCTGTAGGTGTTCCCAGATGTCTCATGCTGCACTTGTGTCACAACTCAAGTTCCTGAGAAGCCTATGGAGCTTTAGCCATGCTTTATACCTACCACGGGAGCAGTGTGTTTCTTAAAAAGTAATTCTTTCAATCAGCAAGACAGAAAATGAAGAGAGAAATCACTGGCTCTTGAGGGAAGGTCAGGAGTGGAATGTGAAACAAGCAGGGGGGTTCAGTAACAGCAATGCTGTTAAGCTTAGGAGGAGAAGGACATTCCTCTAAGAACAGGGAATAACATGAAGAAAACAAAGAGAAGACCAGAAGAAGAGTGGTGAAATCAGAGAACACTAGGTAGTCAAGATACAAACAGGGAGCAAAATGCAAACGCTGTGTGAAAACACACTGAGGAATTTAAATTTCATTCTGAACGTAGTGAGCCAATGAAAGCATGCAAAGGCAATGGTAGCTATGGCAAGAATCAGATAAGCCTTCTCAATAGGATTTTCAACAGATTGAATGGAGAGCGAAGAAAGAGGGACTGAGGGAGGCCATAAGAATCCAGCTTTGAGAATCCTGGTCTGTACCAGCCTGCTTACCATGGAGGAAGCACTGTTAGAAAGGAGGTATGAGAGCATCTCGAGGCTGAGTAAAAGGGAGAAGCTGAATTAGGGCTGCTCAATACAAGGCTGTACTTGAGGATAAGGTGGGTCAGAATCTACCAGTTAAACCTCTGTACAGTCTGCTTGCTTTCACTGTCTGCAGGAAAGCTGCTCTCAGTTTACATCAGCTTAAACCTTGGCCCACTCCATATCAGTATTCCTCACCTCAGTTTTAACTGCATAATGGCTTCAAACAAGAGCACAAAGTCATGTAAATCTAGCCAGAAATTCCTTAGTGCTCTTACCCACCAAGAGAAAAGTTTTGTGTATCACAAATGGATAAAAGACAGATGGCGATACCTAGACCCCTGTGCTAACCTAGTCAAAAAGCCCAGCAGTTGAGGCTTTCTCTACGTGCCTGAGAAGGCAGACTCACATCTCTGTGCCTCCTAATACACCATTTGTGACAGTCTGAGGGAGAAGACTTTTTTTATAATCTCTTCAGCTCCACAGTTCTATTTTATATTAACAAGTTGCATTTGTCTGGTGTATACAATTTAGTATGGACACAGGTTTGTTGCCCCTTTACTCAACTATCTCAAGCACTTTGTCTAGTATAAAACAAGATGCATATAACATTACCTTTCATTCAAAGTTCATTCAAAGTTGGGAACTTCTTCTACAAAGACAAGATACTCCAAATCTGCTGAACATCTGCAGCAGGCCGAAACTACCAGTCACCACTGGGTTCCTGCACTTGTAGAACTTCCTACATCGCACAAGGCCAACTTTGCTGAAGTTATTTGCCTCAGCATAAGGCAGCAAATGATTCCTGCACCTGTACCACATTGTCTGTAAGAACACAGGTAGCATCCAAGCATGCAGGAGTGTGGATGAAGCAAAGTACGCTTGGGGAGAACATGCCGATGCATGGTTGTGGTTAGTGGAAACTGAGGACTCTACATTACCTCATGTGCAAAGGAAAACTTTCCTCCTTAAGAAAGGCAATAATCAGGGACTGCCTTATTTTGAGAGTCAGCCTCCCTTTTAATAAGTATGTCATATGAACTATGAACAGGAAGCTGGAAACATGGATGGACTGTTTGTGGCCACCACTGCGGTCAGTCATGTAGGTTGTACAAATCTGGTCGCCAATAAATCTATAAAAGTGACAACAGTTTATGGGGGAGAGAACAAGAAAAGGTGACCCAAAGTAGGCAGGTAAGGTGATCGTTTTATTGGTACACTCTATGGGCATATGGAAGACTATCAAGGACCAAAATTGGACCCTTTGCATCCCTGTGAGCAGGGCAAACACCTCCCTATTGGCTGATTCAGGGGAGGGAACACTTTTGCCCATATATTTTCACAGCAAAACCTTCAAAAGATTTATTTTCATCTCTGAGTAAAAAAGGACATCCTTTTAAATCTCAGAATTTCAAGGAACAGAGCAATTGTTTACGACACATGTTTGTAAAGAAAATAACCCAGTTGCGTCAAAGTACGTAATTCACCTTTACAGTACAAAGGTAAAGAGCCTTCAAACTAGACTTTTGAACTAAGAGCCAACCAGGGCTACATTTTAACCTTGCATTCAGGAAAATCTTTATCATCACGGGAAGAAAGCACTAAAGAGGCTCATTTGCCCCATCTAGTGGTCAACGGAAAGATTGAATTCATCCTACAATTTGCATCACTACCGAGACCCTGATTCAGTGGAATTCTAAAGTTCTCATTTCTAACTTCAAGCAGATATTTAAATGCCATCGACGGTGGGATTTCAGAAAACACATAAGAGCTTTACTGAACTGGAGCCATAAGCTGAATGTTTATCATGGCAGTAATAGAATAATGATTTCTTTAAGGCCAAAGAAAAACAAAATGTATTACTTTCAAATAAAGCACTACAACGGCCTTTTCAGTAACATTAAGTTGTTTACCATAAGAAATTAAATAAATATGTTTTATTTTGTGCTGAAGTGTGCTAAGGTCACTTGATATTATAAAATAATAGCCTGAAGAAACTTTGTTACATAGCAGTCACATGGATTGTGATAATTTCAAAATTACCATGCTTTTTTAAGAAGATTTTAAAAAATGTTTACCAAATAGCAAGCCTAGTAGGTGTGTTGGCCTAATATCTACCACTGCTGTGTGCAGTGTATTCATTCTTTTGAGGTGGGTCTGTCCCTTTAGAGGACAGCCTGGAGCTTAGTGTGATAACATGAAGTTTGGATGGGTGAAGGGACTTTTTACCCTATCCTACCCTAGCATGGTCATGGAGAGGACAAAGAGGAACAGCATGCCCACTGAGGGTCACTCATCTCAGATAATACATCTGAGAATTGATTAAAACTACTTTCAAATATATCAGTTCTACACCAAATGGGGAAAGAAGACATGGGCAGGAGAGCTAGACTCTATGGTATTCTAAGAAGTGATTTGTTGTGCATAAGAGTTCATAAAGTACATAACCTACTCTGACAATCATCATGAAAAGTTTGCTCAGCCTATCCCAGAGGTATATTCTGGGCTGAATTATTTGTGTCAAGGATATGGTCAAATGTCTCTGAAATATATGCCTCTAGAGTTCAAGACTCCAGCGCAAGGAAAGCAATGGATGATAGTGTCTTGGAACAACTGTTTGCCCAGCCTCACAGCTGTACTGTAAGCCTGGATCAAACATTTTGAGCTGACATCGCTAGTACATGACATTTTCATGACATGAAAATAACCAAGAGGTTTCTGCAGATGAAGCACTTACTTAATAGCCAATACTTCAACAGCTCAGGAACTGTGGTTCACTGGAGCACTGCAAGAGGAAAGAAGTGTCTGCAAGGAAGGTCCACTGAAGACAGTCACTCAGAGCCGTCTTCCGCCCGTGGCCTTCTCTGCAGGTACTTAACTGCCTCACATATACTAGCCATCAGGGAAAGCAAACATATCTGTGTCAGTTGAGGCTATATACAGTGAAAGATCTGAAATATGTGCAATGCCCAGAATCTTTTCTAGTAGAAGGTGGTTTCCTCAAGGACAACCACTTGGAGATTGCTGCATCTAAGCGTACCTCACTTGCTCAGGAATTCCTCAACTGGGTGGCCTCAGGAGAACAATTTACCCCAGGTAATGATTTTACAGTAAGATCAGAAATAACTTCTAGACTTTTAATTTTTCAGCCTATAAATCATTGAATGATAAAGGAAGAACCAGCATTTACACTTGAGAAAACAGAACACATGCATCTGGACTTCTGTCAGCAGTAAATTAATTCGTGATTTACTGTGAATGAAGACTGAGGCAGGGAGAGGACCTTCCAGCAGCTCAGACTTCCTCACTCCTATAGCAGGGATGTGCTGCGCTGCTCCAAGAGCCATTCCCAGCATGAAATCATCAGCGTCGCTGATGTGCAGCATGTAGGTTGGGTGGAAACTGCCTGAGAAGGAGGAATAACAAATGGCTGAGAAGGAGGCTATCGTGGAGGAAAGATGCTGACAGAGTGATGGCCAAGTTTGTTAGGCACAGATTACTATTGCTGTGTGCAAAAGCAGCATACACAGGCAGAGGCTGAGCCTCCTTAGTTCTCTAGTCCCCCTGTGCAAACACCTTTCACAGTTGGAGTTCTGGTTTATTAGGCTGAGAAAACCTGTCTTTTTTCCATATAAGAGGCACTATATAGAAGTCTGACTTACATCATGGGACGAAAGTTTATGATGTCAATCTATCTGAGTTGATAAATAATCCAGAAAGTGGTAAAAGCAAATGTTTGGAGAGAAGTTTAGATATAAAACAGGCTTTAACTGAAAGCTGTGACTGACTACAGATAAACCTTTCTGTCTTTTTCTGTTGCCACCAATATAAGTGAGATAATTCTCTTCACCCCTTGCTCCCCTAACCACTGCCCCATATCCTTGCTTACAAACCATCTCCCACAGCTGTTTGCATTGCACTTAACACACTGAGGACCCAATTATTTTATAAAATAAGTTGCAAAAATGCTTGTTGCTGGTTCTGAATAAGCTCATAATTAATTGTGTGAGATATATAATACATTTGAAAGGAAAATCTAGCATTGCTGTTCTCTGAAAGACTTTTTTTTCTGTTACACAACAGAATTAAATGGAAGTTCTCTTCCTTTTTACCTTTTCCTAAATATTCATTATTCAGCTGTGATCACACGGGCTACTTTTCTTTTTTCAGTAACACAAACACAAAAATAGTGCAAGAACACAAAGACAGGGTCCCCTTAAAGTGGAACCACATATTTTATACCAAAAGGCAACTTGTTTTCACCAAGAAATAAGAAGCATAGCAAATAATAAGACAGAAGTTTCATTTTACATTCAGACACTTACTGCATAATTACCCAGTTGACTAATCTGTATTTTGGGGCTCTTTCAGGGGCAGGGGAGACTATATCTTTAGACATAGATATTCTAAAAATCAAAACAAACAAAGAAAAGCAAAGAAAAAATAGGAAAATAAACTAGTACATACTAGCAATGGCACTCCTTGCTATTGCTACAAGTGTTAAGAATATTCTTCTACGTCCCACTCACTCACCAGGAAAGCGACATCTGAAGGAGTCAGAAATCCCGGCTTTATCTGCACTCCGTTTTGCCACCACCACCTTCCACCTCCTGCCAGAGGCCCAGGAGCACCTTTTTAAACACCACCTGCGTCTGGCGAAGGCGCCCTGTAATATCCCAGGGGAGTAGCCAGCGCACTCTGACATAAAACTAGGCTCACGTGCTGGAATCAGCCCAGGGGCTGAGTCCCAGCTGGCAAATCTAAAATGACTTCCAGCACAAGGGAAATGAGAGAGGAGTGTCTGGAAAGAACCTGTACAGAGGGCTTCCAAAACAGAGAATCACTCCCTCAGAGGGACATGATGGCTGCCTGGGCTGAAGGTGTGGAGGGTCTGGGCTGTTTGAGCAGTCAGGAGAGATGTTTTTGTTCTTGTCCGTGGCTGGGCTCCAGAGGTCTGATTTTTTTCCTAGTAAGTAAAAAGAGTTTGCCCCAATATGACTGTAGCTCTTTGTTTTGCTGGGTGGGCAGAGGTAGGATTGAGCACACTGCACAGCTGCCTTCCAGTATGGCCAGAGGACTGCTGCTGATGCTGCCTCCAAAAGGGAACGTGGTCACCCTGCCCAGAGTTAGCTCCTCACCGCTGCTGGCACTGCACCTCCTCAAAAGCCAGCCCTGTTCATACAGTCCCTTAAGTAAATGCTGGAACTGCTGGTGACCACCAGCTACCTCCTCTATGGTGGTGAAACACCACGACATTCCCTGGCTTATGTTTGGATAACAGACACATGGAGCAAGCCTAAACCTTAGTAGAGACTGGGCCCTCATCGTGTCCCTCTGCTTCCTTAAAAATACAGCAGGCTGCACAGAGCCTTGTGGTGGGATTGATAAATACAGGCAATGTCCCAGTGATGGTCCCCTTAAGAAGATTATTCTGGCATTCACGGATTATGCTATCTAACTAATAGAGAAGGCATATAGGTGAACCCTTTAAAGACTATGAAGATATAGTCTGTCCAGGACAGGGGTGCTAAGGCTGGAGATAAGATAAATAAGCAATGTCCATAGTCTGAGAGGAAGAGCCAATCTGACCCTGAAATTAGCTCTGCACTGAGCAGGGATTGGACTAGATGACCCACAACAATCCTTTCCAGCCTGAAGTATTCTGTGATTCTATGATCTCACTGTTTTTAAGACAGCTTATGTGTGAAGGAACAATTAAAATGGTTTGTGAATGGGAAGATGGCTCCTATCTCCAATCTGGGATTGCAGGTTCAGCTGGGTTACCGTCATCCTAGCAAAGACTTGTGATGATTCTTCTGATGAGTGAAATGCAAACAGGGTGGAAACACACTGGACATATAATTAGTGAAGTGCAAACATAGAGGAAGCACACTGGACAGAGCCCTAGCAATTGGAGCAGATTCGTGCAATTCCCACCCAATGAAATTCTTTTGTCCTTTCCTACATGTGATTCCTCTCCACAAACTCCCTGGCACTTCCTGCAACTGCAGTTATATTGTACCAAATCTAAAATTCCCCTGATGCCCAGCTCCTGCCAATTTAAGTGGGTTTGGGTCCTTGTTATTCCTTTATATAGGTATCATTGTGATGATTTCTGTTATAATACACAAAGCTAAATCCATTGGAACTACAAGGAAGACTTTGAACACACAATACGTGGCCTTCACATGAAACTGTTCAGACAGAATACATGGAATATGAATATGAAGACAGTTTTAAGGGTTCTCTCCTGCAGTGTTTCTGCAATCTCAATGGAGACATTGAAGGGCAGTAGGACAGTTAACACATCAACTAACACGAACATATGAGAATGTAGGGCAGAACTTTTCCTTATATCCAGGTAATATCAGCAAAGCAGATAAAAATATTACTGTACTCCTTATATGCAGTAAAAGTAACATTCCACAAGCTATTTCATAAGTAAAAAAGATCATGCACCTTTTAAGCCTGAAACACAGGCTTAAAAATATCAGCAGATATTTTCAGAAATTTGGGATCTGAAAATCCAGCTTGGGATTTTCTGTACCATAGGACAGCCAACCATATGTGAAGGAGTGCCCCTGTACTCTAAGCAGGAAATACAAGAGCTTCCCTTTTTCTATCTCAAAATCTGCAGAGGAGGCAAAATTACTGAAACATGAAGGGATTCAGCTGTAAAGAGCCTCATACCTATGGTAAATACTTACTCCACAAGCCAATTTCCTAGGCAATGTAATCCCAAATGTGTCTCCAGAACTGAATGATCTGATTATGATTAAGCATTTCTATACTACCAAACGACCACGTAGCAGGGCCACCTCTAGTACTGGAGATGTCTACCTACAAAATTAGATAACAAAGGTAGCCTAGGGATGAGGAATCTCCTGTGGATTTGGGGTTGCAATTAGAGCCTGGAGTTGCTATCTTGAACCTGATCTTAAACATCCGTGACAGTCTCAATAGAAAGCAAACTTGTTTTATTTTGAAAGGACAAAAATTACAGGAATGAAATACCTTTCTCTCTTCCCAGAGGGCATGAAAACTTCAGATACAGCACAGCATCACAAGAAGATTCATGGGAAAGGGTGGGGTGAGCTGAGTGGCTCTAAGTAGGACAAGAAATTGGATAGAGTAATTCATTTTCAGAATTTCTAAGATCCAACAGACAATACAGATCATATACGAGATCTCAAAGGATGTGACAGTTCATCAACAAGTCACAAAGCATCATCAAAGCATATTTCGACTTAAACAATAGGCCCAAACATTACATTTGTACCATTACGTGTACCTCTCCTGGGATTCCAAAGGACTGAAGCACAAAAAAACTTACATTCTTCAAGGTGATCATTATCTGGGTGTCCTGTCTGCTTTGTCAAGCACCTCTCTAAGCAATACATATCTGATGACTTGTGCAAATCAGAACCAGATGTAAATCCTTTTGTAATCTTCTGAACCATTTTGCCAATGAACGTGGAAATGATGATTCACTTAAATAACCACATTTTGTCAATAAGGTCTGATAACTGCCATCCCCTTCTGAGGGTTTGATGAGTGATAGGTTTTATGATTAAGCAAAACCAGCT
Source organism: Crypturellus undulatus (assembly GCA_013389825.1). NCBI lineage: Eukaryota > Metazoa > Chordata > Aves > Tinamiformes > Tinamidae > Crypturellus > Crypturellus undulatus. The sequence continues at coordinate 659,140 of VWPW01012977.1, forward strand.
TTGTGTTCTTCAGTTACGTTGATGGCAATTTTCTATGAGCCAGGCCTAATTCTTTTTAGCCAATAATCAATGACACAGAAACAGGATGATTAAAAAAATCTGAGCTTTTGGAAAGTAAGCAATAGCAGCAAATGTCTCCTTTCTGTTCAAACTGGAAGGGTATGTAATTATCACAGTATTTAGATAGCTCTCTAATAATTCTAGCCCTTTGTTTTGAATGTATTGTGATGCATCCAGACTGAAAAAAAAATGTGGAATGTCCAGGTTCTCCTGTGACTCTCTTGGAAAACTCTTCCTATTCTAACCCAAAGAACATAGAAGAGTTACAGTAAGCAGCAATGAATAAAGAGGAAATATTGATAAAAGTTATAAAACTAGAACATGTCAGAAAATTAATTTGGCTACTTAATAATGTAAGAGGTTTGCCAATGTAACAGAAAATCAGGAGAGGTAGTCTATCTGGACTTCAGTAAAGCATTTGCAATGATATCATATGGGAAATGACTAATCAAGTCTACCAAAGGACTGTAAGGTAGGAGTTGAGTTAGCTAAAGGGGAATTGACAAAAAGAGAATCTTGGTCTGGAGGGATCTTAGTAGTGGCTCTCCTCAAAGAACTGTCCTGGGACAAATTTCATGTAATTGGCACAAAAAGTAGCATATATACTAATGAAATGTTCTGACTCAACAACTTGGAGGCAACAGCAAGTACCAAAGACTTGGAATAGTTAGAATGATAGCTCTGGGACAAAATTTAACTGTACAAAGTGTGTCGGAGGAAAATAAGAAGAGTTTTTACCGTGAACCAAAAGCTTGTTAGCTGAAAACCACTAAGAGGAAGTCTGTGACAGGCTAATAGGATTACCAGATGCCACAGATGGGGATGCTTTGCTTAGATCCTGCCCAGTTCTTTACAGTTTTTTTCAGCTAGTAGTGCTGAGAGGTGGGTAGGGCACAGGCAACAAAGGCCACAAAATCACTCCATCCATATAAAAACACAGAAAATAATGGGAAAAGTAATCTCTCATACGCTTTTAATATGGGGCCTGGGATTTGGGATTGACCTATGAGAAATTCCTTGTTATATGGGACATCTGGCAAGTCTGCGTTAGCTGCTCACAGGATGACTGTGAGCAGGACCAGAGGAATGGAGGGTTCCAAGCAGATATTAAGATTCTCCTACTGAGATTACCAGTTTCCAGGCTAACAGCAGTGTTCAGGCAGTAATACTAAGCATTAGTTAGAGCTCTCACATGAACCTTTCTCTTACCTGTAGCAGGGGAGGAGATCTGGCTCCAAGCACTCCAAAGGACTTAGCGAACAGACCAGGCAGCAAATGCTACTGATAATATCCACTGTGATTTCTTTCATCCAGGGTGAAAAGAGTAAACATATTCTTAAACTGTGCCTGAACCACACGGGTCTGAGAGTGAAAGGCTGGCTGAGAGGGACTCCTCCTACAGGAATTTCTGCTGAAGCAATCGAAATACCTTCCTGCACTACTCTGGTTGGTATTGCTGGTACTCCCTGTACTGGATCACAGGAAAAGGTTCATAGTGAAGAAGGCACCTTTTCCTATGACCTCAAAGAGGCACGAGGTCCCTTCCAACCTGGACTATTCTATGGTTTATGACCACCTACGTAGGACAGAACAAAGGGCAGTTACATTTTTATTCTCAGATGTTCTTCTCTCATGATAACTAGGAGAGATTCCTTGTCTTCACTAGGAGCTTCCTTCTGAAATGCTTACTTCTGACCTGCTGGGGAGGAACCAGGAGGGTAGCGGATGTTCCCGTTTGTCCTGTGAGCAGCAGGGCTAGGGAAGGCTTGTTGTCCACGCTCAGGGCCCCCATCACTCCTGGCCCTGCCTGTTCAGCTGATCAGTGCACCCAGTCTCCTCTCCATACCTGCCAATCTACCTCCAAAACTGGGAGCCCCTCCAGAGCTCCAGGCCACTTTTTTCCCTGCAATATCTCCAGTTCTTCCTTGCCTCCATTAACTATGATCCAGTTTCCCCTGTTTAGTTCCTGTAGCTCTCTTGCAAGACTCACAGTTAATTTTTTTGATAGGTGAAAGACAGAAGGACGTGCTATTACAGAAGACAAGAACCAAAAATCTTTTCCATAAAATGAAAAAAAAAAAAAAAGAAACCAACCCCCTCCTTGCAGAGTGGTATCCAGGAAGCTGGATACTAGGCTCATCATTAACCATTTCACTGTCGATTGCACTTCTGGAAAGGCATGGAAGCAATGGAAGAAAGAGTAAGGAAGGATATATGACAAAAAATAGTCCTCTGTTGGACGCGTTCACATTTGAGCTGTGATAGTATTGCTGTAATGGCACAGAATTAGCTCTGAGTTAAACCCAGAGGCAGTTAGCTCCTTTCTGAACACTGCAGACTTACCGAGCTGAAAGCTGGAAGGCTGCCCAACCTGCACTCCCACCAGATACACTCTAAGAGAAGAGGAAATCACACTGAAAACAGTGTCAAGGAATAGAAGCAAAGGGCAGGCACTGCTGTGATCCAAAAGAACATTGCCTGAAGGAAGTCATGAGGGATGGAACAAGCAACACAAGTTTAACAAATAATAAAAGACTACGACTCTGCTGTTTGATTTTTGGGGGCAGCAGGTCTCAAAGATGTGAATGCAGTCCACATCATCTGTGCAAGTAACATGACTACCAACTCCTTTTTAGAAAGGCCAACTGAGGAACAAAGCAGGTAAGCAATTACCCTCTCTGGGGGGGTTATAGTTTAAGCTCTGTTTCCAGCTTACAAAAGATCTTCCTCTAGCAGTTGTATTTATCTTCACTATGCCTTGCAAGGAAGGGAAGTACCATTATTCCCATTTTACAGACAGGGAACTAAATCTCAAAGGCTAAATTACTTACCCACTGCCAGAAAAAGTGTGATGGCACAGCGAACTGACCACAAGTGTTCTAATTTCCAAGGAAGTGCCTTAACACTGCACCATTTCTCTTGCAAGGTGCGCAGTCTGCACTGTGCATGAGCACACCTAGGATCAGAGGCTGACAGGTGAAAATGAGAGTGACTTAGGCTTTAACCTGCACTTTGTTTTTTGCCCTCCAGTCCTGCATTGCCCACATATTAACAGTATAGCTTTTGCAGCACTTTCTCAGAAGTTGGAAAATAATTGCCTTCCACTAGCAAACACACTGTCTGGGCTGTGTGGCACAACAAAAAAAGCCAACACAGCTCTCCACTAACTGCTGTGTCTGCATATTAACACAAAGAAGGTCAGTAGGAAGGCTCACAGTTCTGAGAAAATGAGTAGTTAATTATTGCTAGAGGACAAGAAGGGAGAACATGTGATTTATTTTGTTGCAGGAAACAGCCAAATCACAAGAATTGCTTCTTTTTTCTGTGGCTTGTTTCTTTGTGGGAGGGCATACGTATAGTAATACTTGCAATCATCAGTTGAGGGTATTCAGCATGTTTGGGTATTAAAGAAGGAAAAAAAAACCTTCTCAGCTTACCAGCAGGAACAATCTCAATAAATCAAATGCAATATTCAGCAAATATTTAAGAATACAATTTTTCTTCCCCATTTCTATCACCTGGCAATTTGCTAGTATCTTCTGCCATATTTGCTCCTCCTGAAGATTTGGTGTTTCATCATCTTCTGTATCATCATCAGTCTATAAGGCTTCAGCCATGCTGCATCTAAACCAAAATGCCCTTGTTCGCCATGAGTATTAGTAACTTAAAAACTAATCAGTTTAATCCCCAGGCACAAATTTAGTAATTTTTTTTTAATATATATATGTTAGGATGTAAAAGCAGCTTAGGGCTGCAATCCATTCCTCCAAAAGCTGAAGTTACATATTCCGTTCTTATTCCATCTCACAGAATCACAGAAAGGTCAAGGTTGGAAGGCACCTCTAGAGACCATCTAGTCCAACCCCCTGCTCCAGCAGGGACACCCAGAGTACAGGGCACAGGGTGGCATCCAGGCGGGTTTGGAAGAGCTCCAGAGAAGGAGACTCCACAGCCTCTGTGGGCAGCCTGTTCCAGGGCTCTGTCACCCTCACAGGAAAGAAGTTCTTCCTCACATGGAGGTGGAACTTCCTGTGTTTCAACTTATACCTGTTACCGTTCATCCTGTCACTGGCCACCACGGAGAAGAGTCTGGCCCCATCCTCCCCACAATCACCCCTCAGATACTTGCACATGTTGATCAAATCTTCTCTCACCCTTCTCTTCTCCAGACTAAACAGGCCCAGCTCACTTAGTCTTTCCTCATATGACATATGCTCCTGTCCCTTAATCATCTTCGTGGCTCTTCGATGGACCCTCTCTAGAGGGCTCAATGTCATCCTTGAACTGGGAAGCCCAGAACTGCACCCAGTACTCCAGGTGCAGCCTCACCAGAGCTGAGCAGAGGGGCAGGATCACTTCCCTCGACCTGCTGGCAACGCTCCTCCTGATGCAGCCAGGATCCCATTGGCCTTCTTGGCCACGAGGGCACATTGCTGCCTCATGGTTAAGCTGTTGTCAACCAGGACTCCCAAATTGCTCTTTGCAGAGCTGCTTTCCAGCAGGTCAACCCCTAATTTGTACTGGTGCACGAGGTTATTCCTCTCCAGGTGCAGGACCTTGCACTTGAACCCCATAAGGTTCCTCTCTGCCCAACTCTCCATCCTGTCTAGGTTTCTCTGATGGCAGCACAGCCCTTGGGAGTGCCGACTGCTCCTCCCAGTTTGGTGTCATCTGCAAACTTGCTGAGGGTGCACTCTGTGCCCTCATCCAAGTCACTGATGAACAAGTGCACCGGGCCCAGTACTGACGCCTGTGGGACACCACTGGTCACAGGCCTCCAGCCAGATTCGGCCCCATTTATCACCACCCTCTGGGCTCTGCCATCCAGCCAGTCCTCAATCCACTTCACTGTCCACCCATCCAGTCCACACTTCCGGAGCTTTCCTATGAGGATATTGTGGGAGACAGTGCCAAAAGCCTTGCTGAAGTCAAGGTAGACAACAGACACAGCTCTCCCATCGTCCATTCAGATGGTTGCCTCATTGTAGAAGGCTGGTTGGACAGACATGACTTTCCCTTGGTGAATCCATGCCGATCACTTTCTTTTCCTTGACATACCTAGAGATGGTCTCTAGGATAACCTGCTCCATCACCTTTCCAGGGACAGAGGTGAGGCTAAATGGCCTGTAGTTTCCTCACTCCTCCCTTTTTCGAAGGCAGGGGTGATGTTGGTTTCTTCCAGTCCTCTGGCACCTCCCCCGCTCTCCATGACCTCTCAAAGATGATGGAGAGCAGCTGAGCAATAACTCCTGCCAGTTCCCTCACTACTCTTGGGTACATCTCATCCAGGCCCATAGATGGGTGTCTAGTTTGCCTAAATAATCCCTAACCCAATCCTCCTCGACCTTTGGAAAGTCCTCCTCTCTCTTGGTTGTCTCTTTTGTCTCCAGGCTCAGTACATGGCGGGTGACCTTAGCAGTAAAGACTGAGGTAAAGAAGGCATTTAGTAACTCTGCCTTCTCTGCATCCTCCGTCACAAGGCACCCTCCCCATTCAGCAGTGGACTAATCCCTGCATTCTCTGACGTCTTGCTACTGATGTAGTTGTAGAAGTCCTTGCTATTACCCCTGACATCTCCCGCTAACTCTAATTGCAAATGGGCCTTGGCCTTCCTCATTGCATCCCTGCATTCTCTGACAGTGTGCCTATATTATTCCCATGTGGTCTGGCCCTTCCTCCACATTACGTACATGCTTTTTCTCATTGAGTTTACTCAACAGCTCCTTGTCCATCCATGCAGGTCTCCTGCCCACTTTGCTTGACTTCCTTCTTATGGGAATGCACTAATCCTGAACTTGAAGGAGTGGTGTTTGAATATTAGCCAACTCCCCTGGAGCCCCTTTCCTTCTAGGACCCTTGTCCTCTACTCCTTATTCTACTCTCCTTGTTCTCTACTCAGCCCTGGTGAGGCCACATCTGGAATATTCTGTCCAGTTCTAGGCTCCACAGTACAAGAGGGATGTGGAGCTGCTGGACATCTGCTGCACAGAGCTACAAGGATGATCAGGGGCCTGAGACACCTACTCTATGAGGAAAGACTGAAAGAGCTGGGCCTCTTCAGCCTGGAGAAGAGAAGGCTGAAATGAGACCTGATCAGTGTGTATAAGTACCTCAAAGGAGGCAGTGAGAGATGGTGCTGGCCTCTTTTCAGTGGTGGCCACTGACAGAACTAGAGAAAATGGTCAGAAACTAAACCATCCAAAGTTCCACTTTGATGCTTTAGGAATTTAAAGAGACATTTCTTAACAGTGAGGATGACAGAGCACTGGAACAGGCTGCCCAGAGAGGTTGTGGAATCTCCTTCTCTGAAGATCTTCCAAACCCGCTTGGATGCGGTCCTGTGCCACATGCTCTAGGTGACCCTGCGTGGGCAGGGGGGTTGGACTAGATGACCTCTAGAGGTCCCTTCCAACCTTAAGCATTCTAGGATTCTATGATTCCTCCAGGGAGCTTCCTGAAGAGGTCAAAGTTTGCATTCTTAAAGTCCAGGGTTGCAATTCTACTTTTTGTCCAGCTACCTCCTCGTAAGATCGTGAAATAAGATCTCAAATATGTCAAATATATCTCAAATATGTCTCAAATAAATATTCTCACTACAAAATATAGATGACTTTTAAAAACACCCCTAGAAAACATTTTTATTAAATGCTTTATCCAGAACTTTTTATTAGGACAGCTGCAAAAGATCAGATCAAAATGACCAAATCACTTCTGCAAAAGTCAGATTAGTCACACCGATATTTCCAAAGTACTAATAATTATAGAAAATTATGAATATTTGTAAAGCCACCTGACGTCTTGATGTGCTTGTAAAATAATCAGTACTGCAGGCTACAAAAGTAGCAAGAATTACTTTCTGACTAAGATGATGAAAGAGTTCTGGGGAGGACAATTTACCACCTACCATCTGGTCTTTAAGGTGCTCCTGTCAATAATGAAGTGCTAAGCATAAAGTGAGAAGTGAGGAAGAAGGGGAAGTAAAATCCAAGTAAATGAACATGTTGTACTGTACTCTGGTAATATCAGATTACAGACTGTAGCTATACTTTATAGTTTATTCATATCCTATTGTTTAGAAAGGCATCCGATTAAGGTAAAGCTTTCTATCAGGGGCAGTCCTCTGCTAAATTGTTCTAATGATTATTATTCTCAAAATAAAACCAAGATTTTAAAAACACAGCCTGTAAAGGGTCTATTTTTCCACCCCAGCATTTGATGCTAAACCAAGCAACAAAATGAAAAGAAAGTCCGACACATTAGTTTAAAAGGAGTGAATTTTAATATACAAATTTACACTCATTGAGTTGTATTTTCTGCACCGCTCTCTCTCTCTCAGTATATACTTCTATCACTCTATTACATTTTCATAATAAAACCACAAAAAGTAATTCTCGTACCAGGGAGGAAGCTGTAGTGGTCTGCATCATTTATTCTATTCATAATTTATTCTAGAAATGTTTACAGATTAACCACTACAGCAATTCCACTTCCCTCTTGTCAAGGAAATAAATATTTCAATTCTAAACCTAAGAATCACTCAGCTCACTTACAATCAGTGCACTATGCCCCCAGATCCACTGCCAAAACAGCGTTTTTCTTTTTCCCCCCTCTGGCATCCCAACCAGCAGGATTTGTTTCTCCTCACGTGACCGCATTCTCCTCCGGCCATGCTTGAAGACACTTCAGGATACAGAAAGGCAACTGCAGACGTCCTTCCTCAGTTGTGCCATGGAACACACTCAGCCAGCCACGCTTACTTTCTTCCAAATGGATCAGACCACACTTTTAATCCTACAAATCAAACACGAAATTCAGAACTGTTGATACAAGTTTGGCCTGCTAGCCCAGCCTCATGCAGAAAGCAGAGAGGGGAGGGACCCTCTCTAACAGTTCTGTACTCAGGTTACAGCTCTGTTTAAGCTTACACACGTATTTTGGAAAGACAACCTCATGCTTCAAATAATAGGAAATCCATCACATCTATAAGTAAGGTGGTTCAATATTATTACCCTTATCTAGAATAGCTTTTTTTTTTTTTTTACATTTGAATTTGTCCAGATTTTGCTTTCAACTAGTGGATCTAAACTTTCCCATCTTAATTTAGTTAGTTATGAAAATTCCTACTGGGAAGCCTTGGTCATCAAGTGTCTACATCTCAGATAAATGCAATAGGTCCATCCTCTTAATATTTCATTTAAAAATGCAGGTTTATCAGATTTGAATTTTGTAACTTTTTTCCTATATCTCTTCAGTGCTTTAGCATTTGCTTGGACTGCGAGTCCTGCACTAATGGCCTAGCTAATAAGTGTAGGAAGGGCATGGTATTGATCCCATTTGATTCTCCTCTGCTGCTGCTGTTTTTTTCCTAAAAGTAGAAAAAACAAAACAAAACAAAAAAACCACCCAAAACTTTAACATACTTGGATATGAGTAAGCACCCACATGCATATAAATGAGAGGCTCCAACCTTGAATACTTAATACCAGTTCCATGACCTATGAAACAGCAAAATGTTGGTCTGTCGCATACTTTGCTTTTTTACTCCCTTCATATGTTTTTCTATCCCTTCGACCAGTACCAGCAGCTCTTAGCACCGCATTCAACATTTTCCTGGATTTCCAACTTCTCTTTGAGGCTTATGAGCTACAGCTCCTAAAAGGTGGCTAAGCTGGGCTGAAAGCAGCATTACACAAAAGGAAAGCATATTTGTTACAGAGAGGTCTCATAATATTTATGACTGCTGCTCACTTTGAACTGGTTTAGAAAATTAGAAAATGTGATTTAGAAAATGTGGAATTGGATATCTGTTTAAATAAAGCATGGAGATATCAGATTTAGTGCAACTTATTTGGTAAGTTAATTTAAAAACAAGCTTTGTTAAATTCAAGATTTTTAAGAGAAGAACCAGTTCAAATATTTTCTTGATAATTTACTTTAATTTTATAATAAATTTATATATTTATATTTATAATAAATTTAACATATTAGTTGAATCTACTCTTTAAGTCCACAGAAATACTCAGATCTTACTTCACAAAAGACCTGTAAAGCAATAAATACAAACACACGAATCAAGTGTACCTGGAGGCTGAATATTTTCTTGAACAATTCCTGCTCGGTTTATTAGCTGTTCTTTCTCTGGAAAACAGAACAGAAAGAACAATAATAATAAAAAGAAAGTACCAGACATCCTGATAGCACTTAATAAAATGATACTGAAAATTATAGGATAACCAACTTAATGGAATGAGTAGGTCTTTAAAAAAAAAAAAAAAAAAAAAAAAAAAAAAAAAAAAAAAAAAAAAAAAAAAAAAACCCCCAACACACAAAAATTAAAAAAAAAACAAACCATTTTAAAACTTNAAAAAAAAAAAAAATACCTGCCATGACACCATAATTTAAGGAATGACTAGTACCTTTAAGAGCTCTTACTCATATGTTCAGCATAAAACTTTAAGTGTTTTCTGGTTTTGTTTGTTTTTTCCCTCCCTAGAAGTGGTCATCCCCAATTTCAGGTACTGAAAAATGTCACATTCTATCACAAGCAGACTTCATGGCAGCAACTTTTTAAATTAAATACCAGGGGCATACTTTCCATGTAACGAATCTGACTCAAGTTTTATGTCTCAAGTACTTCCAAGAGTGCAAGCAGGCAAATCTATATCCTGTTAAGTGCTTCACTATTATAGTGCTTTGGAGCACAAAATCAAAGCTGTGATGGATTGGCCTTTTTCCCATGCCACTGAAATTCTAAGTCTTATTAAAAAAAAAAAAAAAAAAAAAAAAAACACAGTTTACACACATCCTCAGGGGAAAGCAGGAACTAAGCTCACTTTAAACAGAAAACTCATGAGCATCCTACTCTGGCGTAAGCTCTAAGTGTTACCAAGCTGTCCTGGTAACCCTACTGCTCCACCATGTCACTTCTGTCCTCCGCTTGGAAGATTCACAGTAAATACAAGATGAAAGCAAGCACGTATTTCAAGCTCATACATGCAGTGTCACTCCCTTAACTAGAATCAGTTCCTGCCTTTTGCAGCATTACTCTGTGATGCTGGTCCCAATGCCTGACTGCAGATAGATCTTCCCAATACAAGGAAATACTAAGGACTTGACCAGCGCTTAAGTGCATGGGACGGTTGAGCTTCAGCAGGAGCTTCGCTGTCACACAGCTCACTAGGCAGTTCTGAAAATTACAACTTTTGCACACCAAAGATGAGAACTAATGTATTTGCTTCACATGTTCTCAGCAGATGGAAATGAAGGCTTAAGCAGCACTCCTGCTACACTGATGTCAAGAGAAAACCACAAAAAATTAATAAAGGCATCATCAGAGTTTGACCAGCATGTCATAAATAAAGCGTAGAATCACACACTAAATAGCAGTTTAAGTACTTTCTAACCGCATACTGCCTGCCCTATTTGCTAAATAGAGATTAAAAAAGAAAGAAAAAAAAAAAACCTAACCTGATAGACTTGGTCATATAACCCCTAAGTGCAAAGGAGAAAGCTTATTTGCTAATTCCATTATTTCCTTAACACTGCTCAACACATGTACCACTTGCAGGAAGTGTGCCACAAGCAAACACACACATGAGAATTCTTAAGACAGGACCGCAGAGGGGGAAAAAATGGTTGCAAGTAACTTCAGATTCACAGATTCCTTAAAGACCCTTGGTTGCTTGCGAGATAGGATTTTTTGGGGCCTACCCCCCCGGGTAGGTGCCGCCCTGGGTAAGGCCGTTAACCCCCGTGCTTTCCTCCCGCCGGGAGCCCCTTCGCCCCTTGCACGACCCTGGACTCGCACAGTGCGCGGCGACGGCTGCAGCACCGAGACCCCCTCGCGCCCAGCCCCACCGCCTTCCTCGCGCGGCGGCGGCCGAGGGCGCTCTGGGGGCTCCTGCAGGACCCGGCCCGCCCCGGCGCCCTCCCCGCGCTCACTGTACTCGTCGGGCTGCAGCAGCGGCCGGAAATAGATGGGGTAGAAGGCAGCCGCCACGAGGGCCGCGAAGCCGCCGAAGATGAGCGCGGTGCGCGACACGGCCGCCATGGCCGCCGCCGCCCCCTTCCGGCGCGGGCAGGAAGCGGCGCTGCCACGTGGGCGGCCGTTAGGCGCCCGGCGGGGAGGGCGGCCG
>VWPW01012977.1:671205-797305 GCA_013389825.1 Crypturellus undulatus
GGCCAGGGACAGCCCTGCGACCGGGCCGCGAGCGCACCGCCTGCCAGCCCCGTGCGCGTCGCCCGCCACCCCGCAGCGCTCCCCGCGCGGCGCTGTCTGCCCTTCCCCACGCGAAGGGTGAACATAGGCAGAGCCCCGCCGGGAGCAGGTGGATGATAGCGGGTGATTTCTCTAAGTGTTTCTCAGTTTCTCCTTTGTCACTGATTGTTGTAAAAGTTGATTTTTCTCCCAGCGTTCGGTGATAGGACTTGAGCAAACTTCTTCAGATTCAAGAGATTTTAAGAAAAAGACTGTATGGTTTGTGTCATTTTAGTAATAATGTTTCTGAGAGACGGTGGAGCAGCTCTGTGATCTGTGAAGTTAGCTGGACAAGATCCCTCTACGTGAGCGTCTGCAGACTGGCAGGCTCGGCTCTGCGCTCTACTCGTGGTACCAGATAAAACCTGTGTGGTTGTACAGCTGTCCATCACTGAGGATGGTTTGAAACAGAGGCCAACGGGAGATGCAGAGCGGAGCCTCTGCCTCAAGGAGGAGGTGAAGTGGAAACAGAGCCCTCAGACTCCCCACATTATCCGAGACAGTCCATGCTGAAAGAGGGTCATGGAAAAGGTGCTGTCTTGCCCGCTGCTTGGGCCTGGCGGCTGCTGAGAGCAGCTTCCCAGCTGAGAAGCTCCTGAAGCAGAGCGTGTACACGCTGGGCAGTTAAGTTCAGAGATGTTCTGTCTGCCAATAGATTTCTCCATCAGCCAGATTGTCCATCTTAAAGCACACTGAGGTCCCTCACCTTCCCTGTTGAACTGTGGCTGTTAGGCTTACAGAAACATTTTTAATCCAGCAGAGCTGGCCTGAGTTAGGGACTCCATTTACTATGTTGGAGAACCCTTTTTATTTCAATCCCACGATCACACTCATTGTGTAATCCTTTCGTCCTAGCTTTCGGGGATTATGTCTAATCATCTGAGGTAACAGCAAGGGAAGAGCTAGGGCTCCTGAGAGCTGGAGCATTCTGGTAACAGGCATGTTAGGCAGTATGCTGAGGAGTGCAAGCTGCGGGATTTTGTTGCCTCTCAGCTGCTGCTGCATCCACGTGGAGCTACTCATGAGTCTGTGCGCTCTGCTCCTTCCTACGTGAGTCTCCAAAAGGGTTTATTAGGTGTGGAACAACATGTGCTGCAGTGTATGTCTCAATGCGTCTGTCACCACCGAGTACAAAGAAGCAATTTTGGGGCAGATACAGAAAGCTGTTTTGGCAGAGCTGGCAGCAAACTTGTGTTGGCTTGGTACAACCAACACAACTGAAGCTGCCTGTAGGCAGTCACTGTGCATCAGGCCTTGTGCTCTGGGAATGTGCAGCGTGTTCTACCCAGGACTGGCTTTGGGTTGCAGAGCTTAGTACTTCAAGATTCCCAGGGCAAAAAGCAACAGAATTTCTGGCAGAGCCAGCCTGGAAACATAGCAGCCACATGCATATACTGCCGCATCTAAGTTAAGGAGCCCTTCCGGAGCCAGGTTGCCTTTACTGTATTTCCAGCTCCTGTAGTTTCAGTCCAGCCCTGAAAAGTGGTAGAATTGGTATTAAAATTAAGGTTGTCTGATAACTTTCACACCATTCTTTGTGTGTGTTTGTTACTACATGATACATGGTGTAGTAACTTTCCCAGCGGGCAGCAGCCTCCCATTACTAACTTTTCCTTTTTATCATCCTCACTTGGCTCCGCTTAATAGATATCATTTGAACTCTTGCCTGCAGGAAAATTTGTCAGATTCAAATGGGTGTTTCTACTTTGCTTTCCCATTAGTGACAGAAAAGTTAATTTATTTTTTATAGCATCCCTTTTATAGAATGAGAAATGAGGCAGAGATAGAGGAAGGCTATTACTGTGAAGAGTCTGCCTTTTGCAGATACTTAGGCTAGATCCTGACACTGCAGTCATTTGCAGTTTGCAGTGTACCTTTTGGTGGTTACATGTGTATTTGTCAGTGCTCAGCATCCATGCACATCTGTCCTCCTGTGTCTCTCTTTGGACACTAAGAGAATAAAAATCTTTAGTTGGTTGCTCTTGTGGAAACTGGTATAAGTGACAAGTTCAGAAAGACCTGTGGACATGAACTATAGACATTCTCTAAATTTATCCAGCTGTCTGCAATGGTATCCTGCTTTCTGTCTTAAAAGTTCCTTCACTTGGTTATGTCTTCCAGCTTCTGCCTAAGTAAAGCTAACCTTAGGAAAAATAGTGTTCCCTATATACTGCTATGTTCCACTTGCAACATAGAGGTCTCCTGTGTGTTTAAGGATGTAGTAGTTTCAGGGGAAGAATAGCAGCTGATCATATCATTAAATGCAAAATCATCATCTGTAGGAGCGAGGAGGTTATACAGGCAGTTATTCTGGCTTTTCCTAATACTTACAGCTTCGGAACTTTTGCTACCTTACTATTTTTCTTTTCAGCACAGACCTCCAGCAGCATGATCAGATTTTTAAGAAGAAAAAGCAGAAGAGGCCATGTCCTTCAGACTGTATTTTACTTCCATCAGAAGTCTACAGCCTATTTGACTGAAACTTTTAAATGTTTCAAGAATTGCAGTGAAAACCACAAATCAATCCAAGCTAGATATCCAAGATAAATTTCAGTCAAATTTGTTTGACCAAGTTAAAAGTCCCTGCAGGGAGATGTTCACATTTTAAGTAATCTCGACTATCAGCTTCCCTGGTGGTATTAAGTGAGAGTCCTGCGTGTTTCAGACAGGCCAGGGAAGCTGAGAAGCGCAGGGGCAGTGGCTGGGCAGCCTTGGCAGCATCGGTAGCGCCTTGAGCCCCGCGAGTAAAGCCCCGCCAAAACACTCTCTCTCAATCTACTTGCTAATGTACGTGGCTCTAGAGAGCAGAAGCTGAGCAAGTGCTGGCCTTTCTGCTCAAGCTTGGGAATGCACCTTCAGGATAAGGGCATTCCTGTAAGAAGCTCCTAGTGCCTTGCAAACCTGAATTCATTCCCAGGAAACCAGTGCTAAGTGCTTTAGTTGTTATTCCTGCTCTTCAGATAACCATGTGAAAGGTAGTGAAATTAGGTAATTTTTTTTTCAAGGACCAACTACATCCATGAGGATGTGGAAGAACTAAACAACAGTGCAAGAATAAATGCTAATACATTTTACTAGTTGTTCTTTAGGCCTGATTGTGGGAACATGTATAAATAGTGTGACGTGTAAGTCAGTATCTTAGGAAACCTGACTGTGCTTGCAGAAGGATACACCCTGTAAATACAGTTTGTGTATAGAAGCATATAAAACTTTAAACTTGATATAGGTTACTTGTTACCATTAAAACTTTGGAATCGTCTCTTCAGTGACCCATAGCTACTTGGAGCACGAAAGGTTCTTTTTATTTTGGAGATTGAGCATTCTGTATAAACTTTTTGCTTATACTCTTTTCTCTAGTAATTGTGAATGTATTAGTAATCACATAAACTTAGTTCTGTGATTAACTTCTTTTTCTTTTCCTCCCTCAGAATTTTTTGCCTGCCTTTGGGAAGGAGACGTTGCGGACAACAGCAATCACTCCACAGTTTGGACGAAAGATGGATCATGGGGACTTCATTCACTTAAACATTTTAGAAAAGAAAATTCATAACAACTCTGAAGTTTCAGTTCAATATTTGTGTTCTCAGCCTTGCATTGTCAACCTGGAAGCAATAGCTTCCTCGGAGTTCAGGACTGGTGTGTCTGTATATAGAAGGAGATGGAAGGACGAGAAGAGCCTTTATGTTAGTAGAACACGACAAGTACGTTTGAAATTTCCAAGCATCATGGTTTACAGAGATGATTATATCATCAGAAACTCAATAATAGTGCACAGCGTGATACTCTACGCGTGGATTAGTCACGCGTCAGGCAGCAGCTACAATGTCAAGCATAACGAAAGCTACCAGCGGGCAGTCGCCAGGAATTACACCTTTTTAGAAGCAGTTCCACCTTTTAAACGTCCCTATAAAGACCACAAAGTTTGTCTTCAGTGGGGCACTGACTATCTGTGGACACTCCAGGCAAACAAGATACCTCAGTGCCCCCATGAAAGCGGTATGTGCAGTGTCACTTTATTCTTTTCCAAGAGAACTAATGGTACCCAAATAACATCCTTAATCAATTAAAAAGGGCAAACCTGCAGCAAATATCTTATGTCGAATGACGTCCTTCAGTGGCAGAAATTCTAATTTCTGTTCAACTTCACCCAAATCACAAGGAAGAACCACCAGCATCTAGTGAACAAGAAATACATCATTTACAATTTGCGTATGCAAAACATAAATTTTAGCATTCCGATAAAAATGATTTTTTATAGCTTAGGTGTATCTTACTGGTTAGCAGGAGAAATACTTTATTTACTGCCATATTTATATATTTAAGTATTTTTATGTACAAATATAAAGCCTATCTTCTATATCATCCAACCACATAAATTACTGAAACCCACAATTCTGTCTTGGAGGTTTTCTCAGAGTTCTGCTGATTTTTTTTTCTCTCTACTTGTCTCTAGCATTACATCTACTGATAACCCTTTTTTTTCTCACTGTCTATTCAAAGCAGAACCTAGAAGCAAAACTATTTTCTTTTCAAACATTTATCTCCTAGGAAATCCGTTAAAGGTATTTGTGTCAATTGATTTCAATACATTGGCATGTAAATACACTGAGGACAAACAGAGAACCAAGGAAGTTGCTTCCTTCAGAGGCTTTCCAAAATATCTACTGGAGACATATAATAAGAATGCTGTGAACACTGTGAAAAATTATCATATGCATTATTTAAATACATTATGGATAAAACATACAATATAACAAGAAGTAGGAGGCAATAACATTTTATTTGAATTCTTTTTAAAAAGTATCTTATATCCAATTGCTTATTTTTTTTTAGGAAAGCTGATGATATGTCATGCCCTTGGAGATGTTTTTCCTGGTCCTCTAAGTATTTTAGATTTAAATCATTCAGTCCCTGCTTCTAAATAGCAGCTGGGAATGGACTCCATGACACTTTATTTTCTGTAGATTATTCATACTAAGACTGTAATGCACTTAGAACAGCGAGTGAACATGTGCTAAAGGACTTTTTGATGTTTACATTAATTTTTAATCTATTGTGTGATTCATGTGTATGACTGTACAAGCATGAGCTGTTAATGGGAGGGGCACTTGTCAATGCTTGTTTTCTGGCAGAGTAAGAAAGGTTGCATTTTGCAGATGGTGTCCAGATTCTTAGCTTCATGTATGCATCCAGCGGGGAGAAAACAGGAATTGTGAAGAAATTTGAACGATTTGAAAACAGAGAACTTGAGACAGTCAGGCAACATCAGATTGATTATCCAATGTAAGTATACACAGATTACTGAGGCTGGTCGCAATTAATTATTGAAGGCTTTTGTCTGTGCTTAGGCTCTTAGGCTACACATCACCAATAAAAAGATTATTAATATGTAAAGTGACTCAAAAAGAAACTACCTAGGGCTTGTTCTGGTCTCCTTCAGTTTTGGAGAGCAATAAGCTCAGCCTCAGGACAATGCTCATCTTGGTGCAAAGCTGTTCAAGCAGTGTGACACAGCTGGGTAGTACTGTTAGCAGGCTAGGTTGGGTTTATCTGTGCTGTTGTGGTCAGACTGCTGTTGGTACTCACATGGGCTCATGACTCCCTAGCTTGAGGCCTTCTGCACTGCAGAGAGCTCTGCATTTCAAACACCTTTTGCAAACTTATGGAGGAACAGGGTTTCCTGCAAGGGCGGATGGTGTGGAACAGTTTTTTTCCCTTTAAATACAGTTTATTTATAAACTCTATTTTGTAGCAGCAAACTCTAGTGGTAGAATCTCTGTTTAGACAAGCCATCTAGCTTGAACTTACACTGTATCCTTTTATCATTCCCAAGTAAACAGTCCTGGTTGTACAGGAGTAAAGCAGCTAGCCCTGCACACCCTTCAATCGTGGAAGAATTGTGCTGGTGGGATCACCTTTCTGATCTCCTCCTTCCCCACACTGCCATAACTCTCCTGTCACATTTTGAAACTTTAGAGGCGCAAGTAGACAAATTTCACTCTTCTGGCAGAGGCAGTTAGCCCTGGCAACGTTATTAGGGACAGGAAATGATCGCAGGAACTTGCGCCTGCCTGGTGGTTTGTGTTTGGCTTGTAGTCACAAGAAGAGAGCTGAAAAAGCTGTGCCAACTAGCACAGATTCCTTAGGAACGAATAGCATAGAGCTATGCACTGAAGTCATAAGTACACAACCATTTTTAGCTCCTACCTCCTAGAGTGGCTGTCAGAGAGGTTACACACTGTGCTGCCTTTGGCACACCAGTGCAGTTGCCCTCTGCTTTTGGCACGGAGGTGCCACGGGTTTGGATGAGAATATATAGCATAAATTTATACGTCTTTTTCCATGCTCCCCCCATCTTGTCTTAAGTTTGTCTCTTAAGGCAGTCTTAGCATGGGACTGTGGTTGGCCTCGGGTACCTTGTTGTGGAGCGGAGGAAGTAGAGCACAAATTCGCATTTTTTTCTGTCAGCAGTCCTGAATGCTTGACAGCTGCCCATTTCACCAAAAGGCAGATAGAAGCAGATGCATCAAACTAATGTTACTCATTTGACTTCAGTTAGAGATTTAGTTAACTAAAAAGATCCCTCTCGAGCTTTCCAATACAGATTTTATTCTGTTAGTTACCATGGCAGATGAGCTTAAATGTAATGAAACTGGACTGGAGACGGATGGCTGCCTTTTGAGGTAGGTGCCTGTCGATGCTCTGCAGCAGGGTTAGTGCAAGGCCCTTCACACTCTGAACAGCCTTCTGCAGCATTGGAAAATGTAAAATGCTTCATAATTGTCCCAAACTCTTTGTCCCTAGAAATATGTCAAGAACAGTCATGCACTCAGACTGGCAGTCAAGGATTGAATGGATACCATGATGTTTAACTTTGTTGTATTGCCAAGATGGAAGAGGGGAGGGGTGATATACAAGCGTAATTAGTATTTCTGTAAGCACAGTGTTTGCCTGAAGATTATAATGCTCTATTTACAAATGATGATGATTTACAAAGTCTTCTACCTCACCCACATACTACCTGTGGAGGACATGGCATTGTTAGCTATAGAAGGTGTAGACTCTATTAGGGAAAGGTTCACCACGCTCACATTTTTCTTAAGTGGAAAACTACTGTTAGGCTTTCAGAGCTGCATTGTGTTAATTTAGGTAAAAATACAAGGTACTATACGTTCTCTAACTTTTCTGAAGGGGAAACAAGGCAAGCTGACCCAACTCAAGCTCTTATAAATAAACAAATTCTTTTCTTGCTTGAAGGAGATGTCACTGGTATTTTGTATTCCTACTAAAAGTCAGTAAGAAAGAGAACTTCTTTATCAGGAGATGATAATAATTGTAATACTTCAGCTAAAACCCATTGGAGTTAGGATTTTCAAAAGCATTTAGTATTGTCCTAACTTTGCTGTTACAGAAATAAGCAGTCACGTTCCTGTTAATAGCACTAGAAGCAGTTCTAGGCTGGCACAGAGGAACTCCTTAAAATCCACTACTGTGGTTTAAATTCTGTTTTTAATGCCTCAGAAAATCTGTTTTGTAACATCTTTAAAGCCAGTAAAATCACTCCATCTTTGTACAGAATTTACTCTATAGATAGCATTTGGTTTGGGTTTTATTCACCACAACTTAAGAGTTTGCACAGGCTTTGCCTTTAGGTATCCTCTAACTCTGCAGCAGCTGTTCATATCTCTGCTACCCAGAGGCTGGTTTCATTTTTAACTGTCTTTCCTGAGCACATTTCCACTCGTTGGCATTTAGTAGAGAAGTGATACCTTAGTTTTTACAAATTTCCACCCTTGAGATTACAAGAACATCCATTTGAGGATTTTGTCCTGGAGTCTGATTGCATGAGGGTAACTCACAGTTGTCTTAGTTGATTTTTCAGTTCTCTGTTGATGTGGGATCTGGCCAGAGCTCCAGTTCACCATTCTGGCATTGATTCAGGTCACAATCCCTTCCTCTCCTTTTGGGCTGGTACCACAGAAGTGCACAGGTAAAAGGAGGTCACAGATCCCCAGATCTTAAGTACTTTTGTTCTGCAGATTTTTACTGTATAGAATGTGTTCTGTCCTGAAGATTACACATGGATAAGAGGCTTGCTGAGTTAGTGGAATGGATGATTTTCAAATTACAGAGGTTTTTAAAAACAAAGGGAGATGAGGAATGGACCAATTATTTCTCTTTCCTCATGTAGGTTCACCGTTTCAATCTGGCTCTATTTAGTGCATTACTGTGAAATGGATTTGTGTGGGATACTCTATTTTATTGATCCAAAAGAAATGTATAGTACTCCTGCTGTATTTCTAAATGAGGAAGGTAAGTAATATTGTTTTAAAAGGCCTTCTGATGGGGACTAATGTAATCTTTATAGATCTGTGTCCAACAACAACATTTAAAAATGCATTATCAGACTCATCGCTTGTGAAATGCTTCTTTTTGTCTATTATGTCTGAAAAGAAAAGAAGCTAGTATATTAACAGAGTAACACTGAAAAATGGTTGCAGAAGCATCTAATCTTGGCTAGTTTTAAGAAATGGGTGTTCACTTTTCTGTTTTCTATTCAAGAAAAATCTGTGCCAGCAGGAGGGTGGACTGAATCTTGTACGTCAGGAATATACACTGGAATTAAACAGTCTTATCTTGACAGCCTTCATGAATATTGTAATATTGTGCCTAGTTCTTATTTCCTGAAGAAAATTTGGAGTAGCCTCAGAGAAAGTCCAAAAAGTCCAAATTCTCTCCTATACTGTGATGTTCAAGAAGCTCTTAATTCCCCAATGCAAAAACAGATTGAAAGGCAGTTGGTTCAGAAGACACTATATTTTTTTTCCCCTTTCAAAAGTTTCACAACTAATCTCTTCCTTTCTGTTATTTTTACTGTTACATTTTCTCTGTCATGTTACTGGTCCAGATAATTAATCAATAAAAAATAAAATCAGTGGGCCTGGGACTGTAATGCCTTTTCCTTTATTTGTATTACTTCAATGAAAATACAGCAGGTTTCCCTCTGATTCTGTTTGAGTGTATCTATTGCTTGGCGAGTCCCCAGATCTACCCATTCTTAATGTCAGTGTTTCTGTGAACTTTTATTTCCTTCTTTTCTTCACCTTGTTGTTTCTTTGTCAGGTTATGTCCATATTCAGATGCACCTCATTAGAGGAGATGATCTCGCAGTGAAAACCAGCTTCAGCCTTCCTCTGAGGCAGTGGTTTCGACTGGATCTCTCCTTTAAGGGCGGACAGGTAGGTGTGCTACTGGTCTGATGGAATAAGATTGAGATTTGTCTAATAACTCTATATTCCAGTTGCTTTTACTTTTTTTCCAGCCCTTTTTTTTCCTCTCAATTACTTTCTCCTTGAAGATGTTTGAGTTTATTTCATTTTGCATCATAAAAATAATTGCTAATCAATCGGCAGTACAGCTGTAATAAATTGAAAGTGTGAGGTAGAAGGCAGATAAAGCTGAAACAGAACAGTGTAGTCTGAACTCCTACCATTCTTTTTGTACCCCACCTATTATTTAAACATGTAAATGGTGAAACAGAGCTAAAGTTCCATAGAACAGACTTGTCTTGCAAGAAAATCAGGTAGAAATGTACAAGAAAAAAAACACATGGATTGATGCCCAGCTTCAGGTGCAGAATTGCTGCTGTCAGTGTTGACCCAAGGTATATTAGTGCCTTCTTGTTGGGAATTTGATGATTGCAAGATTAAATTAAAAATATATATATTCTTCAGTCAGAATGAATTTATTCAGGTATGAAGAAAAACCTATAGTCAAATAATTTGCACTTCTGGGTGAAATAAGGCAGCCATGAGGAGCTTAATCGACCTTTGTGGAAAGGAGAGGAAGCAGAGCAAAACTAAAACACATTCCAATACTTAGAGCCATTCTCTGGGACAGAGGAGGCTGTAGTCCAGTTCCATCTTATTGTCATGCCTTTCCGGAGCAAGTTATTAAATCTTCAAAAAGTACACAACTGTCTCCTTATTTAGGCTCTTATTTCCCAGTCGGCCATTAAATACATTTAGACCAGCATGTCCTTAGGCAAAGCACATAAATTAGGGAAGGCTAGAGGACTGAGGCATCAGGTAATGGAGAGTCAGATTTTATGAGCATTTAAAGGTGCAGACGGATTCCCAGAAGTAGCCAGGTACGTCAAATAATCTTGCAGGATGCTTTTGAAAGCACTAACGTGTCTGAAAATCCTGTGTTAGTTTCTTTTTCAGGTATGCAAATATCTTAAACCATTCTGCTATTGGAAATCTACCTAATACATCTCTCATAGGAGTAGGAGTTCAACCCAGATATTTTAAAATTATGGTGCATTATTTTAACCTTAATGTTTCACCTGCTGTTCTTCTATATAAGCCTTTTGAGGACGCTTATATAAGCACAACTGTCTTTTGCACTTCGGAGCAGTGAAAGTTTAAGCAAAATACTAATGTCTCATAACTGAACACAGGAATTACATAGCTGAAGTAGGCAACATCTGTACTATTTTTACTCCTTTTTCTCACAGTTGGCCAGGACAAACCAATGCCAATGCTCAACACAGAAGAGAAGAGAAAATTCTGAGTTGTGTGTCTTAATATTTTTTGCAAAATTTAATCTATTATAACTATTATTTTATTCTTTTAGATAGAAGTAAGCAGTGTTGGGAAGAATTTGAAGAGACATCATCATCAGTCTTTTATGTAAGCAGCATTTTTCCCTTTGCCGAGTGTTGTGTGTGTGTGTTCAGATGTGAAGATTGTGAGGGGGAGGATACATGTTTTTACCTGAGATGGTAAATGGCTGTGAAAGTGTCAGTGCTCTCTTTCTGCTCTGCACTCTCACAACCAGCACACATTACTGTGTTTATTTTGAGCTAGATCTGAACATTTCTGTTGATAATATGAGTTATTTGATGTTGCACAATCCAGTACCATAGTCTGACCCAAACCCCCACTAACACTGTGGTCAAGAGCATCGGAATCAGCCTTTGGATGAAATCCTGGCTGCACCAAAGTCAAGGGAAGTTTTGCTATTGTGAAGGAGCATCATTTTACCACTGAAATTATGAGATTTGGTAAGGTAGATAGCAAAATCTCCTTTGATTTTTGTTGGTGTGATCCTCCTACCCCTCCTGTAAAGAGGTTTTGATTTTGTTATTCTTGCCCTAACTTTGATTCTAAGCAAATGAATTATATGCCACTAAATAAATAAATAAAAAGCAGATCCTATATAATTCTTTAACTTAAAGCTTGACTCTCTCTTGTATAAGTAATTTGAAAATGCTTTTCATATGGAAACTGTATAATAATAAATTGTGTGGCAGATTTCAGTGTTGTTCTTTCTCTTCCTCATTGTGGTTTACAGACTGGAAACTATAAATATTCAGCTAGTTCTCTAGTCTGAGAACTTAAATTTTCATGCTGTTTCTACAGAGAAGTATAGTAGGAGGAAAAATTGAAGTCTTTGAGGTTGTTTAATGACACCTGGAGTGTCAGCAAAAGAAAACACCCTGATGTTTTAATGTTTCTAGTAAGGCATTTCTTAAATCTTTTCCAGAACTTACCATATTGGGTTGCCGGAGGATTGTGAGAGTAAACAGATGGGGAAAAAAAGATGCTGGCAGTGAACTTAAAGCTGTCAGTGATGAAAGCTCTGAAATATAAATTTATTTTTCTATCATAGTACCTCCTGACAGCCCATTTATTTCTCTCTTATGTTCTTAAGTTTTAGGGAAGATTTCTATTATGATGACACTGCTGGATATTTTGTTCTTGGTGGCAGTGGATATGCAAATGGTATTGAAGCATTCTTTGGTCCTGTGAAATACTATCGTCTGAATGTCCTGGAAACAGAACAGGTAAACAAAAGCAGTATTTGGCAGTGCTTAAGTCTTACCAGCCAGCTCTGTTTTTCTTCTACCTTGGGAAATTTCACTGAGCTCATAAGAGTATTCAATGGAGCTTCTTGTTTACTGAAGCTCTTAGCAAGTAATAAACTTGCTATCAAGCGTAATAGAACTTGAGAATGTACAAGCCATGTATGAGCATTTTCCACTGAAATATAGGAAGGTTAGGTATTGCCTCAACTACTAAAAGAAAAGACTTCTCGAAGTGAATGTGGAAGCAGTGTTCTTTAATCTGTATGTAAATAAGGACTTATATTTCAGTAATGTTCAATTTCTCAGAGTCTTTGCTGATGCAGTGTTGAAGTTTAATTTATGGTTTTGTTGAAATCAGTAGTAAAAGCCCCATAGGCTTAATTGAGTTTGGAATTCATCTGCTGTATCTTGGATTATTCTGGCTCTCTGAGGCCATGGTTTGTTGTGATCAGCCTCAGGTTAACTGGCACGTGAATAAAATACATCTTTGTTGTAAACAATCTCTTTCCTGAGAAATAGCAAGTTTGTCAGGAACAACAACAACAGAGTGCTTGTCATTTATCCGTTATTGTCTTTGTCTAGATCTCTAACCCTCTTTATGACAAAGAAACAACAGAACAAATTGAGCTCTACTACGAGAGATGTATGGATGTTCAGGAAATAGTGTCTGAGTACAGAGACATTGTGAGTCAAGGGCAAGCTGTGCAAAAAGACTGTAAGTATCGATCTGTGAGATGTACATTTTAAACTGTCATGTTTGGAGGCCTTTTTCCTTTTCTTTTGCCAGAGGCTGGATAGTGATTATCAAAAGTAAACCTAAATTTGGCTATACACATAAAAATAAATTTTAAAAAAGTAACTTGGAGGGGCTTAATCTCACTACTGTTGGCTAAAAGTGTGTTTCTGTTTCTGCAAAAACTTCTGTGCCATAAAATATAAATTTAAATCATGTTCTTGATATTGCTCCTGTAAAAGGACAGGCACATACAGGGAAAAATGTTTTCAAGCTTAAATATAAAGCTGTTACATTTGTTTTCTTCTGCTTAATTCCTAAATGACCAAAAAGCATATATAGTTGAAGTCCTTCCCCACAGCAGTTTGCTAGAGTCTTTCTTCTACAGTTGCCAGATGGAAAGTAATTGACAGGTTTATACTGAAGCAAATGCTGTATTTAATGAAGGAAGGGTAACACAGTTTAAATGCATGCTAAACATGAGTTTGTTTCCAGTTGGATTTTGATTACTTCCACTGTGGTAAGATTATGGAATAGAATATTCTTCTATGTGACCTGTACTAGCTATATCATTTTTTACACTGCTTTGTGTGAAAGATATGCCTAAGCTGTTCTGTCCATGAATTTAAAAAAATATATATCCTAAAAACATTTTTTCTACTAGAAATTTGTTTTAAAGACCAGTCATACCAGTTTTCAGGTTTTAAATACCTCATTTTCTCTAGGTATCTATGAAAACTATTATTCAGAGCTAATTCACAAATATGGAGAAAAGTCCAAATGCGATGCCTTTATGTGGGGAAAAGAACTGAGGGAAAAATACCACAGTTTGTTCAAACTCTTGCAAGAAATGGATTTCAGCTCGCCAGATGGTAATCATAGTTTATCTTACTGTTCAGAAAGAACTCCACAATACATGTCATATAGGCTGGCATGCTTTGACTTTGGTTCATGTTTTACAGACTTGTCATATCATTTAGTTTAGCAAAGAAGTGTCATGTTGTTTACATGTTACATTGCAAATGGGGATGGTTTTAAAAGTAGAAGGTATAAATACAGATATAATAATATTTGTAGTGGTTAGTTACTTTGAGATAGCCCTTCTGATTTTGATTCACCGTTCCTATTCAGTAATTCCTTGCATCTTGGAATTTCAGCAGCCTGCGTTGAAAATGCAGGTCTATTTGAGAAGGAATAGCAAAATCTGACTCGGTAAAGTTGAATTAAGCAGGGGAAATAAATTCCTGATTTAAACTCTTGCAATAACTGGGCATCCTATGTTGTATTTCTAGTGTTAGAAGATGAAAATGATGCAGTTCTAGAAGTTGGCTGGCGGATATTTGAGAAGGCTGCAAAGGGTTTATCCAGCGCAGATGGCTTAAGCAATGTGGGCTCCTTTATCCCTCTCTTGCTGGATTCCAGTTGCTGTGGATACCATAAGGCTTCCTATTTCCTTGCAGTTATATTTGAAACAGGACTAGGTGTGCCTGTGGATCGTACAAAGGTAGTAGACCTGATGCATTTGGTTATTTCTCTGGAATTAATTATTTCTTAAAGGCAGTTTATAAAAAGGGGTGAATTTAGACTCATTAGAAGGAAAAAAAAAAAGCGGAAATGGTTTTTCTTGCCTCATCTGATCATCAGATCCCTTTTCAGACTGCAGCTGAAGGAACTCCCCAGTATGGCTCCTTCTAAATTGCCCAATGATACTGCAGTCTTTATGACAGGAGTCTTTATCCTGTTGATCCAGAACAAGCAAACAAATGGATTAGTGAGATCCAGAGGAGGGGGTGAATTGAACAATATGGAACATCCGTTTTTTCCCAGTCCCTGAGAAGACGGGATGACGGAGTGGCGCTTGAGCCACCCAAAGTTACTCACAGATGGGTCTCACTTAAGGAGAGTCTCCTAAAGTGAACAGATTGCATGATACTGTTATGAAAGAAGTTCTATGACATATTATGCAAAAATGTGGCACTGAGAACATAGATGAGTACTTAGAAGTGCCCAAATAAGAGTGCTTAGGAAGTTACTGCATAGACCTGAAAACTGACCGTGTGACTGCTGCCAGTCCATTGCAGTCCAAAATCTTACTGAGTCCTTAAATCACTACTTTTAAAAAGATTAATTATGTTACTAGGAACAGTGACTTTTAAAGCCACCTGGATTACTTCTAGTTGTCTAAAATAGGGCAGGAAGCACCTTCGTATTTTTGGAAAAAATGTTTTAGAAGAAAATTGGCCCTGGTTCAGATGAGGAGCTGCACAGCACGTGAATTCCAGAATCTTCAGGTAGATTGCAAAGAACAGAAATATTTGTATGTGTTGAACTGCAATGTCAAAGAAAGGGGAGATGCCTTTATCCCTGGAAGAGGGTGTCTCTGCAGGTGTCTCTATGAGGTGCACGTGTATCCAAGAGTATACACATAACGCAGTGTGTGATGATACAGTGGCATAAAAACTTGCTGCACACTTGGTGGCAGCATAAGGGAAATACCTGAGAAGTAATTAAGTAATTAGAGAGTTTAGTTTTTCTTTCAAAGCTTTCTATACCTGTAGCAGACTTTACATGACATAGCTAGTATAGCACCTATTAATAGGAGCACTCTTGTCTTTGTATATAGCCTTTAAACTCCCACCAAAATGATAAACTTGTGCAAAGAATTCACTGTTATTTATTTCTGCTGCTTTTTCCTAGGGACTGCTATATAGTTTGGTTGGTGCTCAGGGGGATGAGAGGCTTTCAGTGATGAATCTTGGCTACAAACATTACCAAGGCATTAATAACTATCCACTTGACCTGGAGCTCTCGTATGCTTATTACAGTAACATTGCAATAAAGACATCCTTGGATCAACACACGATAACAGGGGAACAGGTAAAAGAGTTTAAAGTGTACCTGAATTTCTCTGTGCAAATGAATTTTCATATGTTAATATTAGTCATGTAGATGGAACATTGGAACATTTCCCTCTTCATGATGATTTGTGCACATTAACATATCTAATCCTTACAAAATCCCCCAAATTATGTGTAAATATCATTAGTTCATTTTGTTGGAAGGGGCAATCCAAATCAAAGCTAGGCTTAAATCTCCCCCACCTGCCTATCTTGCAGTAAAATCTAACTCTTGTTTTTGGACTCTGATTCCTTGCCCAGTTTCTTTTTCATCAGTTTAAATGGACGTGATTTTTGTCTGGTTTGCTATTTCAGTAGCAAAACTTCATGAAGTTTGAGTGAAAGGTGAATTGTCCTCTCCCTGTATATATTTTTTCTATAATCAAGTATAGAAGATTTGGCCATTTAATACCTATTTAAGGAGATAAAACTGACAGCAAAATCTTTTCAGAACTAGCTGCTGAACATAAGACAACGTAGCCTTATCCTTAAAAAATACTTAACAATGTAGACCAGTACTAGAATGCAGATCTATCAGGAAAAAATATTATTGATTACTGTAGTAGGAAAAAAAAAGATTTTTAACTGAAAACTGCTATGGAGTCACCTAGATTGGAATGCTGTGTCTTACAGCAGTGTTGATCCTGAGCCTTTCTCACCTCAGTTATAGGGCTGTAGCAGAGTCATGTTAGGAGCTGGCTTTTTGACGTGACTTTTCCCTCTGTAGTGTTACAGAAATCTTGGCTCTGTTAGGGTTCTTGATGCTTTTCTGTTGCCTGAGGGATTGTGGTACTTTTGCAGTCTCTGTAGCCTACAGGAATTTTGGAAACTGTGAGTCTCCAAATATTCCGTAGGTTCAGTTCTCAGAGTTGTTTTCTCTTGAGAAACTTGCAAAGACTGTATATGCAGTTATTTATCCGTCTCTCCTTCTTTGATTTTTCTTCCTCTCTCATAAGTACGACTCTTTTCCTCTTTCAAAGTGTGACTCCAGCTGTGGTTTTGGGGTGTGTCTATGATATCTGAAGCCTGAACTTACAAATTATTTTTTTAATGAGCTTCTCCAAGTTCTGGTGATGAAAATGAGCATCTTGCCTTTATCATTCCTTCTTTTGATTTTCTGCCTTCTTTATCTTATTTTTCTAAAGCAAATTGTACGTCTCAGGAAAAAATAACTCCTTGTGGTGCTTGAGAGAAAGAGTCCTAAATAAGTCTAAGATTCTTTGCTGCCATAGTTCTCGTTCCTAGGAGCAGTTTGGCTGGTTATCCTGGGAGTCACTGTGAGAAAGCAGAGTGACAGGAGTGGGAGCCTTGTTGAGGAAGGCTCATCTGTATGCCAGGCTGCTGCAGAAGCCTTTGAAAGATAGAAGGGGACAATGAGAATGATCTGCCTGAAAACACAGCAAAAAATTTTACCCTGCGTATAGTGCCATGGGCAGCAAAGGGACAGTGAGAATTTTAAAACTGAGAATAGAGCACAAGTTTTTTAAGGGTAAGACAACATTTCTATTGGTTGGCAGGGGTATAAATTCATTGTTTTCTTCTGTTCACCTTCTCAGGCATTTGTTGAAACTGTGAGGCTGATGGATGATGAACTGCTGAAAGCTCAAACAAAAGAAAATGGTGATGTCTTTATGTGGTTAAAACATGAAGCAACAAGAGGAAATGCAGCTGCACAGGTACAAAGTTTGACGCTTCCCCTTTCTTCTTTTCACGTGCACACTGTGTATGTACATCTGCAGAGCACTGGGGCAGACCAACTTGCCCTCATCCCGCTCAGAATTAGATGTTGCCTGTGAGCTTAGCTCCCATGTTTTTGCCTCACAGTGTCCAATGACCATGAAAACAGACATAAGAATGATGCAAGGCAAAAAGGAAAGGATGATCAAGACTCAGTATTGCAACCACCCTGACCTCTGGTGTGTGTTTGACGCTGTGCAGTTGCTTTTACTGGTCTCAGACTGGCATCATGTGTTGTAATATGGAGACATTAGTTTGCATTTACTGATGCCTTTACCATTTTCTTCTGCACTTAAATCAAGGAAGACTTTCATAGTATTAACACCTGCAAAAGCGATGCTTGCTGTAGGTCTGTTATGAATACACCATTTTATCAGTCTACCAGTCATTTCACCCTCTCTGAAGTTTATCGATAGCCAGTGCTTTTCAAAGCGTCTAGAAAATGAAACATTTTTCACATATCTAAAATCCACTTAAGTCTCACAAAAGTTTGCTCCTTCAGTTCCAAGTTCAATCCTAATGTATCTCACACTGGTATTTACCCTGTTTCTTTTAGCAACGACTGGCTCAGATGCTGTTTTGGGGCCAACAGGGAGTTGCAAAAAATCCTGAAGCAGCCATAGAATGGTATGAAAAGGGTGCAATAGAAACAGAAGATCCAGTCTTAATATATGATTATGCCATTGTGTTATTTAAGGTAAGTCATGTTTCATATTTTCACTTCAAAATATATTACTTTGAGTAAAAAATGTGTAATTGCAGATAAATTGTAAATGTAAATATGATAAATGTAAATATGAACATTCTTAATTTATCTGCAGTGACACATTGTGAGAGCATGCACAGTGCTTTTAAATTAGCTCTGGAAATCACTCAGTAATTATGAATCTAATATTAATTTTGTCCAGGTATGCAAAAAAATATATATTTAAAAAATAAGACTAAGTTTAAAACAATTAAGTCATTTTATTCCTAGACAAATTCAGGATCAAAATCCAATGGAAATCCTAGACCCATTTTTTTCCTATTTACTTGGGGGCCCCAAAGGTCTAACTCGCAAACAGGCATAGGCCTAGGTGTAGAGATGCAGGCAGAAGTTAAATTGTTTCTCAGATTGTCCTTTCTTAGGTATCTAAGCACACATTTTATTTGAGTGGGAGTTGTCTCCCCATGCAGCTGAGCCTTCTGAATTAGCGGCAGATTTCACAGGTTAACCTTGCAAACTGTATCAGCTAAGCAGTGTGGCCCATAAGGCTACAGGTTAAAAATGTCAGTGAAGGCTTGTTAAATGTTCACCTTATTCCTTTACCAGTGGGCTCTTCTATACAGAACACTTGCCCAAGTTTTGCTTCTGTTATTTTTGAGCATCCCTGGCAGCTTCTCCCTGGTCTGTTTGATTTGTGTCTGCAACCTTTTTATATGAATATCATCAGCATTACTTCTATGTGTGCTCTCTAGAGGTACCTCAACAGCCTTTTTCTGGAAAGCTGAGAGCTCTTATCCACTGACAACTTGTGAACAGTCTGTAAACCTATTGGTACTAGTCATTCTTTAACTACAGAAACTTAAAGAAATATCATGTTATTTACCCATAAAAATTATGTGTCAATTAGTGAAATTGTTCTTTCAAAAAATGAAGCTAAATGATAAATGATCATTGAGCTTGTGTAAAGCTGTGAAGGAGTGATTGGTACAAAGCCACTTTTTTACTGTAACTCTTTAGAGCTGAGTAAGTCCTAGTAAATACTTGGCTAAGTGTAAAAATGTGTTTTGAATGATTATATGTAAATTTACATTGGCTTGTATTCTGTATTTATAAAGTGTAGTTGTTTCACTTATCCATTTTCTAGGGTCAAGGTGTGAAAAAGAACATAAAACTTGCTTTAGAATTGATGAAGAAAGCAGCAGCCAAGGTAAAATATAATAAATATTTGATCATAATCATCCTGTAGCTGATGCTAATTATAAAGCACCCTGATACATATAAAATACATAGTGTCATAGTTGTGTGCCAACTGAAGTCCCCTGTCTTCACTGAGACTGATAGTTCACTCCACCTAGAATTATGCCTTCTTATAGCTGACTCTTCCAGGTGCATGCTGGTGATGAGCAGAAGACTGCACTCTGTGTCTCCCCTCACCCTCTGTACTTCAAGGAGAAGACACAGATGACCCAGAACCTTTTACTTTTTTTCCAGGATTAGGAATAACACTGAGGGGCACAACAGAGGAAAAGAGCCTCACTCCATTGGAAAGGAGCCTCGCTCCATTTAATAATTAAGTACAGTTTAATAAGCCAAGCCAGAGGTTGCTTTGCATAAAACCATAGCCGTACCCAGGCCTAAGATAATCTAGATACGTAGACCTCCACCTCTCAACCCAGAGCTAGTTAAAATACTGACAATGTCCAAAGGGCTTTGCTAATAACCCAGTATGAATCTGAATACACACAGAGACAAGAGCCTAAAGATGCTAGAGATGCATTTCAGGATGGAACCATTCCTTAAGGAACAGCCTGACAGACTCCGAGGACTGTCTTCACTGTTCCTAGCCTGGAGGGAATTTGCTATCAGCATGAGGCCTGAAGGAAGAAAAACACAAAGAAGTCATCAGGCTTTTGTATCCCAAATCCCAGATGAGTGGAATTTTGGCTGAACAAACCAAATGTCCATGGTCCAAAAGCAGGGTGGAACCTCAGGGTGACCCATAGCAGCACCACATGTGTGACCCCAGCCTGCTCTTCTCTTTCCTCAAGGGCTTGCCACAGGCAGTGAATGGATTGGGCTGGTATTACCACAATTTTAAAAGAGACTACAGAAATGCAGCTAAACACTGGTTAATGGCTGAAGAATTGGGAAATCCAGATGCATCATACAACCTCGGGGTCCTTTATTTAGATGGGATTTTTCCTGGAAAGCCTGGTAGAAATCAAGTGAGTAAATATTTAATGGTACGTTTGTTTTTGTTTTTTGTATGGCAGGGCCAAGTTTACAAATTTTGACTTCATTTCTGAGGCTACCGTGTTCAGTCTGTGTCAGATTTTGCTACTTTTATCATAGAGAAAAGTGTGAATGGAAATTGCTTTGAAAGATGTTACTCAGATCTCTCAATCCTGCATAGCTTTATGTTCTTTAACTGAGGAACAGAACAAGTGCAGATGTAGCTACAGGAGGTACCTCTATTTTGCTGGTTCCAGTAGCACCAACCAGGACCTTGGTCTTGGATTTAAAACCTTAATGACTTTAATTTTGCCACTGTGACTCAAACTGCTGTTAAGGTCAGCAGAAGTCCCAGTGGATTGTCTGGTACTTCATGGGGAAAAGACACTTCCCACAATAAATAAAAGCAGCAGAAACTTGTCCCTGAACAGTTAGAAAGTCATTAGACAATTAGAAAGACAGTTATACTACATTGGTAAAGCTTGTGTGAACCTCAGGATGGTGTGAAATTTCTTCAAGCTAAGTTTGCAAAACATGGAAAACATTAACTTCTTTAATAAAAGACTGCAGTCTACCAAGATTTTATTTCATCCTTTTGTGGCACAGCCTGTTTATTTAATTTTGTGTGTATCAGTGGAAAAAAAGGTTATTTTCCCTAAGAGAAAAGATTTACCTTGTTAAATTTAATAATGCAGCATTGCTAATTGTGGCATGTTTCTTCACAGACAGTAGCTGCACAGTATTTCTATAAAGCTGCCCAAGGGGGACATATAGAAGGGACTTTACGATGCTCTCAGTACTATATCACAGGAAATATGGAAGACTTCCCAAGAGATCCAGAAAAAGCTGTAATGTGAGGAATTAAACCATTTGTTAATGGAGAATCTGGTTGGGGTACTTTGATTTTTGGCGACTTTTAATTACATAGTCTTTTACTTATCTTTTAATTACTTGTCTTTTACTGCATGCTGCTTTGCTCCCTGAGAAGAAAATCCCCTTCAGTTAAGTTTGATCCGTATGAATATGTGTATTGTCTAAATATTCAGCAGATTTCCAAAGATGCTGAGTAGTTGTAGTAAGCCTTTATATTTGCAGGTACACAGGCTCTGAGTTGTTCCAGGAAAAAAAAAGTTCAGGTACTGTCTAACAAAAAGGCATTTTTGCTCATGAAGAGATAACAAGCTCTTGATGTGGTAGAACTGATATTTTCCATCAATGAAAATGATAATGAGTAGTTGCAGCACTTTGTTATCTTCAAAGTAATTTTGCCAAAAGTATGTACACTTGTGGAGATGTACGAAAAAATATGTTCTCATTCAGTCAGCAGTTGAAAGCTTGATGCAGCTGCTGTGCAATCCCATAGTTTGTCTTATGGGAGAATTTGAGCTGACTGATCTCAAATCCTTTCCTGTCATTTGAGACACTGTCAATGGTGATAATATTACTGGGGCTTAGCTGTTTATTTCTTATTATTTCTTTTTTGTATAGCTGGGCAAAACACGTTGCAGAGAAGAATGGCTACTTAGGTCATGTCATCAGAAAAGCTCTCAATGCTTATCTGGAACTTTCATGGTATGTTTGTTCTGTTCTCTTCAAGTTCATTTTCTATTTTTTTATTTATATACTAGCACAATAAATATTAATGTTAAGCCATCATCTCAAAAATACAATTTTTTTTTAGTAGTACCTTGAAATCGAGCAAAACAGCTATTGACATAAAGGGAAATAAGAATTGGTCAAAGGCATAGTTCAACAAGTCTGACAGAATCAAGAGGAAAAGAGTTTATAGAGTGATATGTTGATGAGTATATCTGACAAGACCCACATCTTTCTGAAATTTGGGAGAGTTTCTGAAAGCACATTCTTGAAAACTTTGTGCTGCAAAGCACAGGGCAGCTATAAGACTCAGGGCAGCTAGAAGGAGCAATACACTGCAAGGAATATTAATACATAATGCTGAGATAAGACATACCTTGTTACACACAAGGTATTGCTGACCTTAAAGTCAATCATAGTCTCAAGAAATAGACAAGATATTTCACAAATGAATACACTGTACTGCCCAATAATCTAAACTGACATTGACAGCAAAAGTTTTCCTATGTCATGAAAACTCTGGCTGTTAGATTAGATTTTTTTTTCTTTTTTTTTTTCCTAAATAGTTAATATTCTGTGTTCCCTAAATCTTAACAGGCCCCAATATTCAGCAAGCAATGGGAATTTAAACTGATGCTCCATTTTTTGCCTGGCATCAGAGCACAGAAACTGCCATATGTGATGAAGACAGCGGTTCATAAAGTCTCAGCCTGCTTTTGCTAGCAGTCAGTTAATAGTGCAGTTAAAAGAACTCACTGCGAGAAACTCAGAGGATCAGTTTGGAATAATCCATTCCTAGGAGGGATTTCTTTTTATTTTAGAACTAACATCCCAGCTAAGGTATCATTAATTAGTCCTGTGCTCCAGATCTCCATCATCCCAGATATTTTTGCAAGAAAAATACAAGGAAAAAAAATGCAATCTTGCAGAGGCAGTTGGGAAGCAGGAGGTTAAGTCTGTTTATTCTATCAGGAGCAAATACTTTCACCAATTTTATTTCAAATTTCTTGGCTTAAATTGCTGTTTTTGACATCAAATGTATAGGTGACCGTACTTGTTTCTAGTTAGGCCAACCAACAAACCCCAAAGCCTGGCATGGGATTTAGCTTTATGTTGTGCTTAAAGAGCTTGAAAGCATGACTGTAAGAAGCTCTGACAGGAAAAACTACACCAAGATTGACGTTTTTGATAACTCAGACTTTGAAAATCAAACACACCGTTTTTTAAAAAAATGTAATTTTTTAGTTTTTGATTACTTAATCTTCATAATACTGAGTAGATCTGTGACAGAGAACATGAAAGAGAAACTACGTTCTGGAATCAGCGGCAGTGCTGTATCACTGTACTGCAGCACTGAAATATTATGCAGCAAATGAAAAAGTAGCATTTATTACTTGAATTATTAACATAAATTAGCTTTTATTACTTACAGCAGTGCCTAGAGTCCATAGAGTGCCTGAGACTGTTCTAGTGTTGTTCACTTGCGCGGACATTTCTTGTTCCACAAACCTTATAATCTAAACATACAAGGCACATCTTAGAAATAAAAGGATAAAAAATACCAAAAAAGTACTCCGATTCCTGACAGATAGATACTAACACAGCAGTATGAATTACAGAGTTTAAGTGGGGGATTTTTTTAAGTAAGTTTTATCTGAAACATTTATATAGATAATTGGGCTTCAGTCAATCCAGTTTTATCATCAACCTTGCACGCTGAAAGAGCAGACACTCCCTGGAGCTGTGTTGGCATTAGTACAAGGGAGAAAAATGGAGTTTCTTGAGCTCCCACATGCTTTGTTACACCAAGCGTCGCCAGTAGATGTAGCTGTTGCAAGGCTTTGCCAGCCTCTTGCTTTTAATTAAAACTATAATTAAAATGTACCCAAATTTTGCTAAGTGATTCTATCCATTTATTTAGTACTATTTAACTATAACTAAAATGCTTGTGTTTTTTTTTCCGCTGATTTATTCTATCTAATACTAGGCATGAAGCTCTGCTGCACTACATTTTAGCGGCTGAAACTGGGATTGAAGTGTCACAGTCAAATTTAGCACACATCTGTGAAGAAAGACCAGTAAGTAAATGTGTTTACAACATATCATCCTGAAGAAAATGGCCTTTAATGATAATGTGATCCTAATACATTATCTGTGATGTAAATGGATGAATGTATTTTCCTTCCAGGATCTAGCAAAGAAATACCTAGCGACAGATTGTGTTTGGAGATACTATAATTTCTCCGTTTCTCAAGTCAATGCGCCCTCATTTGGTATGTATAAGAATCTCTTTCAGTTTTCAGATCTCTAAAGAAGTGCAGTTCTAATTTTTCAGTCTTTATTTGTGTGAGTATTTTACTTTTGTATGAGTGAGCAAGTTAAAGGAAGAGAAAAGACCAGACATGGAGTCTAGTGTTTTCTGCCTTGTCTATCCTCAAATTGGACCATGTGTTAAAAGCTAATCTGTCCTTTTCTTTTTACCCATTATTCTTTCTGCAATAACAAGGCGCAGTGACTGAGCTTCTGCAAAAATGCTGCAGTTTTTTATGTGTCATCTTTAAGTAAAAAATTCCTACATTTCATGGACTTCGTTTTTAGAGTGTTCTGACAGGAATAACAGAAAAAACTATGTTTGAGGAATGTGTTTCAGAGCAGGTTGTTTTGGAAAGTTTCCCTTTTATAGGATAAAATAGATAAAACGTTTTTTAAAAGTTGAGGTCTGAGAGAGGGCTAGACATTTAGCCCTAAGCAATTGACTGAAAGGTTAAAAGAAAAATAGTGGTAGACTTTAGGAGTTCGTGCTGTTTAGTTTATCAAAGAGAAAATCCAAAAGCCAATATACTTCCACATGACAATTGAGTCATGAGAAACTAATGAGGGCTAAAGGATTCCTTATCTAATTTATTGTGAGTTTTTTTTTTTTTTCTGTTAGGGTACAGAGTTTACTAACATTGACACAGATTACCTGGAGGAATTTAAGGATTCTGTGTCTCTCTCTGAAACAAAATATATGCCTTTCTAGAATGGGAGGTTTATTCAAATATTAGTTACCTTTTCTCTGGCCCTACATTTCAATACCTCTGTGACTACAGTGAGTGACTAAGTCATTTTGGTGCTTTTTAAAGAGCTACTCAGTATTTGAAAGCATTCACCTGGTTGTCTCACAAGAAAGTTTAAATGTTTTGCAGTAAGCATGGGAACAAGTACAGTGTAAAAATTATTCAAGCTATTTATTGAAATACACAGCACCCCTGAAATACAAAAACACACTAATAGAGACTAGAGCCACAGGAACTGCTAGCCCTTGTGCAGAGTTCGTAGCCTGCTTTGCGAGGTGCAGTTTGGTCAGACTCCTGCAGAGCCACCGGTGCAACGTGGCATGAGGGATGCATCTGAGTTGAGGCTCAGCGGGGTAAGGCTGTGGTTCCACCGAAGTAAATGACAGAAGACTCCCTGACTTTGGCAGCAGAAGGATTGTATTTCTTTATGACCCCTTCACATAAGTCGCACTTGGGAGTTGTATCTCAGGCGCCTGCCTGCAGTAGTGGAGAAGGATCGAGAGCCCTGTGTGGGCTTGGCGCTGCCGAACCCTGGCAGCGGAGGCTCCTGGCCTCCACCGTCACCACAGCACACAGTGACATCCAGGCCACTGCGTCTTGCGGCCAAGTGACTCAGGTGACGCTCCGAGGGGAACCCTCTGCTCCGCGGTCCCTGCCACGCTGGGGCGCCGCGCGCTCGCCTCGGCGCCGGCCGCGCCGTGAGGCTCGCGGGAGCAGCGACAGGCGGCGGGCGGGCGCGACGCCGCGCTCGCCTCCGCCACGAGCCCTGCTGTGCTCCCCACCAGGCACAAACGGGATTTG
This sequence comes from Crypturellus undulatus, assembly GCA_013389825.1. Taxonomy (NCBI): domain Eukaryota; kingdom Metazoa; phylum Chordata; class Aves; order Tinamiformes; family Tinamidae; genus Crypturellus; species Crypturellus undulatus. Next base: position 696,917 of record VWPW01012977.1, read on the forward strand.
GAGGGAGCTGCTGTTGTCAGCACACAACGCCAGGCTGTGAGGTATTTCAGACCTCAAAGGGAAAGGTGAGGGAAAGCCTTGCGTGTTTTATGGACTCTTTAGGCATTGTTCAGTGCGGTGACACGCTTGCTCCTGTCTGGCAGATCATTTCTTTACTGTGCGGTATCAGAGAAAGGTATTCATAAAAGATTCGACAGACATCACTCTGGTTTTAGGCCAGAAGTCTTCTCCTACAGTCATCCTGAAATAGTTTGGATTTGAAATTAATGAAATTAACTTCAGCAAAGTATTCTGTATTTTGGGATGGGTACAGCTATCATAGTGACAAGTACAGAACAAGTGCCTAAAAAGCATGTTTAAGTGTGATAAGGTAGTAGAGTTAACCTAAAGAGTAGGGCTACAGTGCCCTCAGTGAACTCAGTAAGTGAAGAAGAAATATAATATGATGTCTCTAAGTCTCAGTTTTTGAAAACATAGCAAAGTTATTCACTAAATTCATCTATTAAAGAGCAACCAAGAAAAAGAGCCAGGATAAACATTTTCATTAGGTAATCTGATGGAAAGTAGCCACAGAGAGGAAAGGAATATCTCTCTTTTTAATATGCTGTCTTAAATAGAGTTATCATTAAGTTCTCCATCACTTACAGTTAAATTCTTTCTCTGCAAATGCTTTAAATGGTCTCCTGCTGTTTTCTTCCACAGCTTATTTGAAAATGGGAGATTTCTACTACTATGGCTACCAGAACCAGTCTAAAGACCTGGAGCTCTCTGTGCGGATGTACGCACAGGCTGCCTTAGAGGGAGACTCACAGGTAGGGCAGCAACTGCGACAGGTTAATAAAACACCAGGATTCAGAAATGCCTGAAACTGACTCGCCTTGGCTACATGTGTGTGCTGAACACACCTGCTAGAAAAAGTTATAATCATTTCTAAATATCTCATGAGTCAGTATTTGCTGTTTAATAGAAGATAAACTTAGAATAAATAGACAGATAGCCTAGAATTAGGCTGTTTTCAGAGCTAAAGCTGAATGGTCTAATTAAGTGCCACTCTGCTATCACACAGCTGATTCTGTTGTGACCTTTGTATTTTTAGTAATCTAAGTTACTAGCCTGAGTTTTATTCCAGCACTATTAGCTACTGTTTTAGGAAATAAGCAAAAAGCCTGGTCCATTTCCATTCATATATACAGTGAATCCTACAGTGAATGTTTTTTTTTCACTACAATTGCTTCACTTCAGCAAAATGTTCATCTTAAAATGCTTAATAATGAAACTATATACAGGTCACATTACTGAAGACATGCAGTGTTCTGCTGCAATCTCCTGGAACATCCCCCATGCTTTATTCTGCTCTCCGTGTGTCTCTGTGTCCCCACGACACTTTCCCCAGACAATATCTTGTATGGAAGCTTAGTCAGATTAGCAGAGCTGAGTTTTGTTCTGAGTATATTAGGATAAAAGAAAAAAACATTACTGATCAACTAGCAGTGGAAAGAAGAGACACATTTTAAAGTGTAAAAGCCAAATCCTGTGGTAGCTTTCCTACCTATTTAGCTTTATGTCTCTGAAGTCTGATGCCTAAGACTTGTCCAAGTATGAAAAATTGTAAGATTAAGGATTTAAAGTGGCTGGAGCAATTTTCTGCTCTCAGAATCATAGTTGCAATTGTTGTTGGCATGTAATGAACTAAGTGTAAGGAAATGAAATGCTAACAGAAGAGAGTAGGAATCCATTTCTTTTTTCAGTCTGTATTTCTCCAGTAGATAAAACCTGACTATTTGCTATGGTGGCTGTGTTTAAAGTTCAGTAAAAATGAGAAAGCTAAGGACCTCTTTCAGCCAGTTTTGAAGGAAATAGTGGTCAATGCCACAGCAAATAAATGCTAGTTCATTTGCAGTTTCAGAATTCACCTGAGTATATGGCTGGGAAAGAAGGCTGTGTTACTGTTCAGTAAAGATCACGTAGTTCACATTGTAAGAATTTTTAGATGATTGTAATTATATAAATATATGATGCTTATGTTAGGCTTTAAATATACATATGAAAACTTAATGATTCAAAGTGCATATCCTTTTTTTTTTTTTTTTTTTTGTTAGGGGTTCTTTAATTTGGCCCTTCTCATAGAAGAGGGTAACTCCATACCTTCCTACATTCTGGATCACCTGGAAATCGATCAAACTGTGCATTCTAGCAATACCTCACTTCTTCAGGAACTCTATTACAGGTGAGCCTTTTTGTGCTTCATCAGCAACATTCTCAGAACCTTCAGTTTTTCCATGTAAATAGCATTTGCTTCTGAAAGCAACAACTCCTAGAATTATTAACTTTGTTCATCTGTAAGATTTAAGGCAGATTACACAGAGGTAAGATCAACATGCTTGTAATGAATGTTAATCTTAAACTGCCTAGATAGACTTCAGTTGCAGCCAATTATGAGAAACCTGAATATACATAGTTGCCTGAAATAGGAGGGAACAGATTTCATAATTCAGGAGATCTTTTCCAGTTCTGTTAGGTACTGACAATTTGTATGTTGTGCCCAAAATAGTCTTTTAATGCCAAGTAAGGCATAATTTTATAAGGAATTGTTACAAGTATGGAGCTGGAATAATAGCAGTCCTTCCTACTTACTCTGCAAGGATCATTTTTCAAGATACTCAGTTTATTTCTGCTCTCCCCCTGCACCCCAAAACATCCTGACATGCATGTTGTGGCACAGAATATTAGATCAGTGAGAAGATTACGGATCTGCTTTCTCTGTTGCCCATCCTGCCATTTCTTGGACCTAAAGAACTCTGATCCCAGTACAGATCTTAGGTGCCCTTTTCCTAGATCGGGCAATGTGGGTTTGAAAAGCACAGTGCAAATGTAAAGCTTATGCAGTACTTGAAAAACTGTCTTTCAGATATTCAAGTAAAAAAGAGCTAGGGCTTACTACATTGAACGAAGAATTAATGCTTTACTTTTTATTTTGCCAGTGTTACATGACTCTAAAAAGTGAAGATGGTAACATTAAACAAACTATTTTTCAATTGACTAATAATCTCTTGAAATTGTCCTCCGCTTTGGTTGGCCTGAACTTGTACTTTTCCCCTAAATTGTCTCCTGTGTGCACAAAACCGCTAGTCAGATAAATAGGGCTTCCTGACCCAGTTGGTCCAGCTGGGCTTCCAAACTAGAATTCTGAATTCTGCTTCCACTGGGGCTGAATCCATTCACTTTAAAGTGGGATTAACTCCAGAGCTGACAGCCTTGCAGTGATTTCCCATCATCTTGCCCCTGTTTGCAGGAGCACACGCACACACGTGCGCGCACACACACACACACACACACACACACACACACACACACCAATCTCCTCAACTTGGTAGAAAAGAGTCATTTGCAACTTAAAATAAGTACCTGTGGTTTAGCCCTCTAAACTCCTCTAGTCAATGAACTTGTTGTTAACAGACCCTGGAAAGCAGCTAAGCTCACCCACAACATGGTGCCCAGTAGCTACTTGGCTAAGGCACTTCTCTGTTCTTTCACAATTTCCTGCATACCCACTTGAGTTTTGTAGATCTGACCTTGACATAAATCCTACTGATAATGGCTTGTGTTATTAGAACAAAGTTGCTTGAATATGTCCTTGTACGTATCTGCTTGGCAAGGAGAGCCTTGATGCTTAGACTAGTTACTGTCTAATCAGAAAATAAAAGCAGGTGCCCATAAGGTAAGATATTCTGTGCTGAATAAGGTTAATCTGGTATTTTTGTAAATTTTTATTTCACCCTATGCAGGATGACAATAATATCTGCTTGTTTCTGTGAGTTACTGAGGGTTGTTGCAAACCAGTTTGAAATGCCCACATGACAGATGTCACAAAATTGCAGAGCAGAACTAATTATTTGTTTTAATGTTTTCCTTGTAGGTGCTGGAATTATAGTAACCAAGAATCAATTAGTCCATGCTCCTTAGCATTACTTTATTTTTATATAAGAGTTTTTTGGAACAATATTTTGCAATCTACTCTGGTATGTATTGCCTATTTACTCGAAATCATGTGTTTATTGGGCTTTGCATTGATCTAACATGTTTTTAAACTTACTTTCACAGATATACTTCATGGGAACCTTTCTTCTATCAATTCTGGTTGCATTTACAATGCAGTATTTTCAGTCTCTTTCTGGTAAGTATTTGTTATAGTAAAACTGAAGGGGGGGAAAAAAGAGAGAAGTGTTCTTTTTATTTCACTATATAACTTAAAATTAAAACCAAGAATTCTAGATTGGTTAGAGCTGCCTGCAAAATTGCAAACCACAAGTTTTATGACATGCAGGTCATTCCTTGATCATTGAAAAGGGCTGGATAAAATCAGGCACAAATGACTTGTCTAAACCTGTTAGTTTCTGGAGAATTTCCCTTGTTGAGAGAGTTACTCAGAGTTACTTAATGTCGACATTATCGCCAGGAGATATGAGTGGAAATAAGAGGCTATTTCCTGTCCCTCCAGATGGGGATACAATTATTGGAATAATTGTATGACTTCTTTATTATTTTATGTTATTTTCACAACATGCGATAAGCTCCTGTTCCCTGTTAGGGCTGGACTCTGTTCAGACAAACTGGGAGTAAAGGGAAGGTTCAGAGGGTGCACTGGAGTGACTTGCGAGCAGACAGTTCATACCTCCCCAGACCAGTGATCAAATCAGCAGTTACACAAAATCAGCAGTTCCAAATAACTTCTCTCCTTCACTAGAAAGTTTGTGTGTGTTCCTTTTCTGACACAGCAGAAGTTATTAAGAGAGAGAAAACTAAAGATGGGCTTTCCATCTCTTAAAACTTACTTTATTTTATCCCCAACTTGAAAGAGATATAAAAGGCAAAACTGAATTGCTCAGAAAAGGGGGGAAAAAAAGCTATCATTATATGCAAAACTAAGGAATGTTTCAAAAAGCATTGACAATTTTAACCCACTATTTCACTTTAAATCACAAGACAGAATCTTCATCAGGAAGCTGGGAAATATTAGCAGTTATGAAGAGAATTTCTTCTACTAATCAAAAATGCTGTTCTTCTGACAATTTTTTTTCTTATATTTTATTACAGAAACTAAGTTGCTAAATTCATACTCTACAGCAATAAGGAATACTATTTAAAATCTTCTTTGATTCAAAATCAAATTCAAAATCAAATTATTAAGCAATATTTAAGAGATGTAGCTGTAAATATATCTAATATGGAAATAATTTTGAAATCCTGCTTTCATTTTTTACTAGCTAAAAATGATTGCAACTTGAGAACCACAATGAGTACAAGAGCATAGTTAATGTTACTTGAATTCTTGTTTTAATGTTTCCTAGCATGGAAATCTCATCTTCTTACTATTGCTTATTACTATTTTAATTCAACACAATATTATAAATATTAATAAATATACTTTATTGATGTTTTTTTATTATTATTATTTCTTTTGTTATTTTTCTGAAGCCAATAATACTCTTGGATCAAGATCAGAACCATCTTTAGATGAGCCCTCATCCACGGGGAATAACGAGGATGCTACCAGAACAGAACAACAAGAAGAATCTGCTCTTTCAAACAGTCCAGCACAGCAAGAGTTAAACCCTCAGAATCAGATTGTTACCAGCTGAGGGGTAGTTTGTTTTGTTTTGTTTTTTTAAGGCTGGTATCCCATCATGAAAATGGGATATGAACAGTTACAAACATAAAAACTGGCAATCCTAGTTGTTGATTAGCATTAATAACACAGCCAAAATCGTATGGAAATCCACTGATCTAACTTATCCATGATGGAGAGAAAAAGAGAGAAAAAACAAAACAACACCCTGTAACTTCTTTAACAAGACAAGTAAAGAATATTGATTTTCTCAGTAAACCCAACTAGATCATACATTATTTCTTTAATGGACAAAGAAAGACAAACTCTTTGTCTTTGCATGAGCAAAACCCCCACTGGTTTCGGTGAAGAGTAGATTTTACTCTTTGACTAAAATATTACCCAATTGCTTTTACCACCACTGAGCTTGTTGTGCTGAGGGTGCCCAAGCTGGATGTGTGAACAGCAGACAAAAACGAACGGTGGCACTGGCGTTTCCCAGGCGCCTCGGCCCGGGCTTCGACCCCTGCATGCAGCAACGAGAACTACCTGTTTCTCCTCTTTTGGGGCATCTCCTATCCCGTCCTGGAAAATCTTTCATATAAAAAGGCATTTTCCTTTAAAATCAAACCTCATATCAGGAAGATTCCAGTATGATCATGGCCTGTCAGTCCTACTGGCTAATCCTTGAAGAGTCAGAGCTTCAAAGTGTCAGCAATTCCCTGGGGAACAAATTAATTAATGTCCCATCCGTCCATTCCCCCAACATACGTCCCACCCTACCCAAGAGAACATAGCTTCCTTAAAAAATAATAATAACAACAAATAAAATGGCCAGGTGAAACAGTAAAAGAACGATTTATTTTCAAGTTCTTTTATATCTGATATTGGTGAGGGCTTTTTTTCTGGTCCTATAGTAAATTTTAAAGACATTTGTTTAAATAGCAATTTATTTGATAAATATTAGATGAGATTATACAGGTAATGAGTATAGAGTGGAAATGTCTTCTGCCTGATTTTTAAGCTGTAAATGACTGTAGGAAAGATCTGATCTTTAAAGCAATGTGCATACACCTCTGCAAAATTATGTAAATCACATAGATTCTAAATTGCATCAGTCTATGCATTATTGAGGGTTAAATCCACTCTCCTTGCACTACATTATTTACTCTTGTAAATAAAAATATTTTTCTATTTCAGACTTTATGTGAAGGATTTTTTTAAACCTTGGGGCAATTGGCCAGTGCTTTGAGGAATACAAGAGTTCTTGGAAATGCTTTTCTATCAAAGAGTAGAAATTTTCAGTAGGAAAGGAATAATAAAGAAATGAGTGAAATCAATGCCTATGCATGCATACATACCCCTTGTTCCCCAGCAAATGTTTCTTCTGCTGAACAAAAAAAAAATAAAATACACAAAGAGTTTCTGGGAAGAGTTAATTCTTCTGACCAGTAGTTTCATTCAGTAAGGAAAGAGAGAAGAAGAAAAAAGGGTTTATTTTTTCACATTCTTTCTTCAGCAGTACAGGCACAGAAGGAATTATGTATACACCATGTTACTGAAGTTTTCCTTAATTTTTGAGCAAGGCGGCAGCAAATGACAGATATTCTGGTTCTTAGTACCTGATTTCTGACTTGCAGGTTATAGATCCTGTGCTTTTGATATCCATTGCAAATAGATCATTAGCAATTTTTAACCTGTTGTTTAGACTTGCAGAGTTTTTGCACTGCTGAATTTAATACTAGATTCCTTACTACAAATGCATGGATATTTTAAGGGCTCTCTCAACTTTACGTTTCTCACCTAGTATGTGAAAACAAGTGATCTGGCATCAATTAAAATAACAGACGTGATATGCCTTTGTGCTGGGGTCAGGGAATGGTGAAACTGTGAAAGCAGGACAAGATGTGCTACAGAAGCCAAGCACAGTCCTTGAAAAGCAGGCTAGTTGTCCCAGCAGAGGCATGAAGCTGTGCAGCAAATTGCACTTGCTGGTAAAGTAGCCATAAAAAAAAAAAAAAAAAAAGCTATTTGAGTTAATTTGAGTTACACACATGGCAGGTTTGCATCCAGCAGGCCATACTTGTAAAAATTATTTTACTCTATTTGCCGTAATCCATGCAAGTGACAGGATCTGTGAAAAATTTCTTATCTTAAGAAAAAAGCCTGTTGAGAAGATCAATCCCATGAAAGAATATCTGTGGTGATGCAATTGCAGGCCATCGCACCCATGTGCTGAACTTGCAGAGTTCTTGGAGCAAACACAGTTCAGGCTTAGTACACACGGGTCAGGATTAAGTGTTCGCAGTCAGTGTGGCTGCAGTTTCCTGTCCAAAGTGGGGTCGTGTTCTCAGCTTTTGCACTGAACTAGCTGGAGGAAGTTTGCTGGAGGGGTAATTTCGCATCTGTATCTGCCAAGACAGTTGCCAAAGCTGTAATACCCTTCTTGACGCCAGTGGTTAATAATTAGGTCTTTGTTTATTGTTAGCTGTTAACGTCAGAAGTCCCACCAGGAATAAGTGACACCAAAGCATGCAAAAGATAAGCAACACCCCACAGTAAGTTGGCAATATTTGAAGCTGAAATAATTATTATTTAATTATTATTTATCACTTACGATCTAATTTCTAGGAGACTTTTGGAAAACCTAGAGAATCATGTACAATGTTAATTAAGCTAAGCAGCTCCACAGGTCTACTGCATTTGCAAGAAGAAAAATATATAAAAAGTAAGTTACAATAATCAAACGTTATCTTTCCTAATAAGAAAATACCTTTGAAGTATATATTACCTGCAGCCCAAACTGAGTGCTTCAGATGGGAGTGTGAAAGTATTAAAGCAAACCAAAGGTGTAGAGCTAAAACACTGCTTTATATTTCATAGAATTTTATTTCACAGAAGCCCAGACACCCAAGCCATGCAAGCTGGAAAACAAATCTTTTGAAAAATTCTAGTGTTCAAGGCAGTTTTACGTGATGACCATTTTCCTCTTCCCTTCCTCTCCTTCTCCTCTTGGTTCAGCTAAGAATCATCTTTAGCAAATGAATTACAGCACAACTTCACCAGTGAGGAATTTCAGAGTGGCTATATCCAAAAAGAGTGCCTAGGTGTTTATCTAGTATTGATGCACAGTTTACAGTAACTAAACAAACAGATGTGTGTTACTGCACGTGAACGCAGAGAAACTTCACATGTGATATAGCAAAGTGCTATGAAAAAGGAGTTACGTACCAAGTACAGACAGACAAAATAAGGTGCTGTGAAGATAAGCTTCAAAAATGAAGTCAGTGGTGAGTAGTTCTCTGAACACTCAACAGCCTCTGTGAAGATTGTGCAGAAGGTGTTTCAAAAGTTGTCCAACTTCTGCAGCTGTTCCTAGGAGCTGGACAGGCTTTGCTCCCCCAGCAAGGCAGGGGCAGGTCAGCTCTGCCTGCAGGCAGCCTCCCTTGGCTGGTGCTGCTTCCCCGGCCCTAGTGCTGAGCGTTGGATGCCAACATGCAAGCATCACCACAGGCTCCAAGTTACCAGTCCTGTCTATTAGAAAGTCGTACTTTAAAGCAGAAGTCTGTTCAGTGGCCAAAGTGGGTCAGCTCCCAGGAATTTGTCGTGGTACTTTGCAATGCTGTATTACAAATACATTTCATACTGGGAAAGCAGAGACGCTCTTTACAAACACATGGGAAATATGGATTATCCCCGAGAGATTTATTTTATAGCCAATTCTCAGTCTGTGTAGACTGTCCCCATTGACTTTAATGGACTATGACATTTAAGACTGGCTGACTGCTGACCCTAATCCTGGATCAAGTGCAGCACAAAGTAGGAAAACAGGTTGAGTTAACTGGTTCTGGAGTTCTCCTATATCTATCCCCCCCAAAAAAAGCAACAATGAAAGAAAATTCTGCACACAAATACACAAGCTAGGTGAAGAAACTGAGATGTAGAAGGAACAGAGGTGAAAGAAACAGCTGAAATTTTTAGCAGGAAAAGCCCAAGGATGCTAAAGGATGATATGGGGAATCCATGCACAGAACAGTGTCTCCCATGCTGAGATCTAAGTAAGGGGAACAATTCCTGAAGACAGCAGAAGATGGGGGAAAAAAAAGGCGGGGGAGGGGGGAAGGGAGTACAAACACACTGGAAACACATGATGGTGTGAACTTTTATGAAAAAACTACTAGTCCAGAAGACCATGCTATTTACAATGAGACATGTAAGGTTCAGTCTGGGCCTTGACACATCTAGGTTAAGAGCAGTCATGGGCAAACAGGTTTATGGAAACAAGAATCAGAACCCAAAGAGATAAGGAATAGCAAGCAACTGAAGCAAGAAGTAAGAAAAACCTTGCATAACTGCAGCAGTTCTGGTTCAGCCTAGAGTAAGCATTAGAAGACCTAGAAAACTTACCGTGGATTAGATGCTCTGAAGCACTGGAGCTCCGAGCCATGTGGCACTGAGAGGAGCTCAGTTAACGGGCCCTTTCCTTAAGAGGGATGGGCTGTTTGGTCAATGCCAAGCAGCTGTTTGGTTTTTGGGCTGTTTGGTACCCCTCCAGAGAAAGCAGGCTGCAATAAGGTTTATCGTTTTGTCCTCAGTGATCTTTAATCTCTCATCTCTCATTTACTTCACCCCTGGACCTTGCTGCACCACATCCCTATTTTCTGGTTCCTTCCTTTTTTTTTTTTTTAGTTCCTTTCACCAGTTTGCCCTTGTTGACCTCCGTCCTCGATCACCCCTCAGCGTTCCAGATAGCTGCTGATATTCAGCATTGCCGTTTTTCTTATCTGCTTTGCCATGTCAATGGGAGAAAGTGCAAGTCCTCCGGCAGATCCTCACACTACCCAATGACAGCTTGACAGAGCAGCAACCCAGGCATATTCGTCATGGCATGACCTTAATAATCTGGCCAGCAAGTATCCTTAATTTGCTTCCAGCTTGCACAATCCCTCTCACGCTGTATTAATAACCTAATGGGGACTAGGGCCCATCAGGGAGGAAGTGGCACAGCTACACCCTTCCTCAGGAGAGGGTTGCCTCGTCCCCACTGTGTGTTGGGAATAGCACAGTGTGGTCCCAACAGCCCTGGTCCATACAACATCCCCAAGCATGGCCAGAGCGTGTCCCAGAGGGCACTGCTTGAATGGGCCAAAGCGTGCTGGGACACACACTAGCAAGCAGTGCAGTGGGCATGAGCTGATGCTGATCCAGCCGTATCTTTTTAGATAATTTAGATAACCGTGCAGATGAACTCCAAGCGTGAGGTTTTATACCCTTCCCAGCTGCCAGGAAATCAGTCCCTCTGGACCTCTTCACCAGCATGGACCCTCCAGGAGCCCAGACGTGCATGTGTGTTTTGGAGACTTTCTTTCTTGGGAGCAACGAGCTTAGCAGGCATTTGTAGACCAAATGCAACACAAACCAATCCTGACTGATTGCAGTACTAAAGTTTCCACTTGTGCTTTACTTGCGTCTGGCATTGCTCCTGCTGAGAACGGAGGAAGAGACCACTAACATGACTCCATGACTGACTCCAGGTACCAACAACTCACCGTAACATCCCTACTGCGGACATCAGAACAAAACCACCTTCCTCAGAGCCCACAGGAGCAGGGGAAGTTAAACACACCACCAGGAAAAGGAGTAGAAATTCAGTGTATGTCACAGATTGATTGCACTCTTACTGTGATTGCATCTTTTTCTGCTTAAGTACTCTAAGTAAGTTATTCTCTCATCAGCATCCATTTGAAGTCTCATTGTGCTTTTAAACTTGCTTTTATGTCTTCCCATTTTGTTCTGCTGTTACATCCAAGTTTACTACATAGGGTGCCATAGATAGGTCTCCTTCCCTTCCTCTATTAAGTGACCATGAGTGCTGGGGCACTCAGTGCCACCCACGCTGGTGCAGAACAGAGCAGTGCCTTGTCACTGCCCATGCAAGACCTCACCTGCAGCACACAAGGATAAACACCACAAAGCAAATTAGCCCCGAGCAGCAGGTCAGTCAGTCAGAATGGCTGCCGCAGCCGAGGCAGGTAGAGCAGAGCCGCAGCCGCCAGGACAGTTTCTGAGGGAGCAGGTCTGCCGAGGCCGGCGTGAGGCCTGGCCCGGCCGTGCGAGGCTCGCGGGCTGCTCTCGCTGCTATCGCCCACGTGCTGAAACCCGCCCAGGGCAGCCCCGTACCCACGGGCACATCCGACGAGTTCAGTTCCCTGTTCACTGCCTGCCAGTCCCAGAACACAAGGTACTCGTTTCAATGGGTTTAGTAACAATACCAGCTGGGGAAATCCAGTTGGGTCAACACTGATGGAAATAACCCAGAATTTCCCATATTCTCCACATTTCTCTTAAAAAATAGTCCCCTACTTATTCTCAAGTCTTTGGTTAGGATCAGATACACTAAAGTAGTAATAAATTATATTAAAATCACAGCCTCTAGAGGGACCAACAAGCCAATATTTAGGGATTAATTTGCTGAACTGAAGAGCTGCAATAGATCAGAGATGTGAGTCTCAATAGGCGTTGAGTCCACATAGTCCAATGGCCAGTCCATGGCTAAGTTCCCGAGGCACCTGACTTGGTTTGGCAGAGTTAAAAAGTGGTCACCTCTACGCTGTTATAAGCAAGTAGATGTCTACAAAGGGACTGAAATCCACAGCAGAAGCGGTGACCATGCTGAGGAACAGCCCCAGGCACCTGGAAGTTGTCCAGTCTTGCTCATCAAACCTGACGTCCCAGAAGTCCAGAGGACTGGGACAGAAGTCCCAGTCTTGCTGCACTGCCTGCTCCTCTGGCATAGTGCCCAGGGGCAAACATACCCTGTGGGCCTTCCCCATCATCAAAAGGGAGGGAAAGCACTTTTGCATGTTGCATGTTCAATTTAAAGAAACACACAAGAGCACCTTGCTGCTTCAATGCAATCAGCACCATGCAGGTACACATGAGGAAACAGCTCTATGACAACCTGGGTCACCCTGACACCGATATGGGAGCTAGAAAGCCCTTATGCAGCATTCTGAGTAGTAAAGTCCTCCTGCACATTTCCAAGAAAGTTTTATTATCCTGTGTGCTAATTCAATTAGCAAGCAGAAAAAAAAAAGAAACAGGCTCAGCTTATTGATAGCTAACATCTCCCCAAACACCACACTTGCACCTTGCCCTCCTGTACCACTAACCTGGGAATACATAGAGTCTCATGCAATACACTGGACACTAGCAAGGGCTTTTCATTAAAGAAGATTTCTGTTCCAGTTGGAATGACAATTTTATGGTCACAGCTGCACTTTCTTATTTTTAACACATTTTTATAAAATGTGGTGTATATATATTATAAAGATTTGGGAAGTAATGGGGGTATTTGAGATATCCCCTCAGCTGGACTTTTGTGTGAAAGCAGAAATCTAGATATTTACCTATTTTATGTACCTGGTAATTCCTGAAGAGCTGAAGATGGCAGGCTGGATTTAAGAGAGTCCCTATTGCAAAGCTGTAAAGTTATGCACAGATTATCCTTTCACAGAAGCCACTAAGAGATCTTTTTATTCTAAAACTTTTAAAAGACCGGTAATGTTAACGGCTACATTCCTTGTTGCTGCACATCCTCTTTTCTGCACATTCACCTTTGCATGATGTTTAAGACAGCAGCTCTATTTAATGAGTATCATATTTTTCTAGTGGTTCAGTCAGAACCTAATCTTCTATCAGCCATAAACCTTATTTTTTTCCTCTCCCTATTTCCTTATCACTGTTATCCAGTAGTTTTCCTGTCTGCCCACGAGCTGCCGTAACTGGCTCTTATCCCCAGGCAGCCCAGCCAGTGGCGAATCTAGCGTGGCACAACCTGTGCCACAGCCTGGGCATCCTGCGCTCCACCCGAGTGAAGAAATTGTAAATTGGACTTTAAAAACTGCTTTGCAACACCCATTAAGGGCTCATACTTGTTTAAGATCCTTGGAAGAGCAAGCACTCCTTGTTAACTATGAACAACAAAATAATAATTATAATAATATGATGCTAAATAAGCCTATCTGCTTCCTTGCAGGCTGTAACTATCTTATGCTCTTCTACCACTTTGTGTCACAAAAGGCTGGCAAAAAACCACATCCTTTTAAGTGTTTTATCACATGATGCAACTGCAGGGCTCACTCAGTTCCCATTGCTTTTTGTGGCCGTGCAGCTGCAGGTTACGCAGTTGGGGTCAGGTGAGCTCTCTGCACAGCGTGACCTGGGCCTGCTGGGCACACGTTGGGCACATGCTGGGCCGCTGCCAGCTGTAGCTGATGGTCCTGAGCTGACGCTGCCCTGCTTCCAGGCAGAGTTTCTCATGGCTTTTCTCATGGGCTTTTCCCTGTCATACTGCCTCCTGCCCAGTGGTGGATATTGATTTATCCGTTACAGACTTCCAAGGCCAAACAGAATTCCCACTTGGGAGTTCAGCTGGCTTTCCTGCAGGATGCTGACTGGGTGGGCAGTGCTTGTATCCCCAGCCTGTCCCCCTGCCCAGCTCCCTTCCTTCGTGGGGAAGCCTCCTAGCTCAGGGGCTGCCAAGGGGAGCTGCACACCTTGCATCCAAGAAGGAGAGACCTTCACAGCAGGACAGCAGAGCTACCCAGGGCTGCAGGGCCTTCCTCAGAGTTTGGTGCTTAACAGAGAAGCTGACACAAGCACACAAAGCTTTAGGTCATCTGCAGTTTTCCTTATTCCTGAGCACAGGTTTGATGAGCAGCTTGGGCTCAGCGAGAGCAGCGCACACCGAGTATTGCTCTTGGCATAGAACTGAGTCCTGACAAGTCCTAACAACTAAGTCATAACTACTGCAGCTTTTCTCCTAGGTCTGTAATATATAACTTCTCATGCTTAGATTGCAACAGGTGAAAAAGTTCAGAAAAAGTAATAAAAAAATTAAAGCCAGCCGTAAAAGCACCCAAGCCGCGTCATGCAGGAAGCAATCCCCACATTCAGGTTCCAGCTCTCTCTGCTCCAGACTTTTTCCCCAGACACACGTCAGCAAACAAAATGAGCTGTCCATCAAGCCACAGCTCTGAGTCAGCCCCGACCCGTCTCGTTGCATCCCAGCAAGGTCCCTGCTTAACCTCCTCGCGGCTGGCCACCCACGAGCACAGGTTGTTACAGCCGCTGCTCACTCCTTGCCACTTCTCCCGACCATCCTGTCTTGTCTGGCTCAGTACCCAGGCACCGCCTTCAGCGTATACCTCTTTGCCCTTTTCTAAATATACGTCTTTTCCAAAACTATAACTCTACTATCCATTCGCAGATAAGAATCCCAGCACCTCAGTTACTGCAGCGTTTTGGTTAAGCACATACCTGCTGGTATCCACATCTTGTGGATCTCTTCCATGCCAGAGAAAGTGGGAGTTTTCCTCAGAAACAGGAGTTATTCTGCTCTGTGTTCAGGCATGCCTGAAGCCCTACTGCTTTTTGCTCTACTTAAAAAAAAAAAAAAAAAGTTGGGGGTGTTCAGGGACAGAACACAATTATCACATCCACTATAGGATTATCCACTGGCACCACAAGACTTTATTGTGCATCACGCCTTGCCAGGAATTAGTTTATGAGCTCGGGCAGGAGAGAAGGAGGACAGGAACAGATAAGTCCCTGCAATAAAACCACGGAGAAGACACCGCCAGATGCTATCTTTAGAACACGGATGATATGTCTGCAGAAAATCTTGTTCCTCCTCCTGTCACCAAGCTCACCTGACTCAGTCATGGAAACATTCTCCTTCCCCCTTCGTTTCCAACAAGCTTTTCTTCTTTTCCAGACGTTGCCAATCGCTTCTTTCTGCTATTAAAACACCAACTCAGGTGTTCAATACTTTAAATCTCTGTGATTTTGTAACTTGCTAGCATTTCTTATCCTTTAAATTTGAAAGATTGTTTAAAACTTTTGGTAAATTCCTCAATCTGTTTTGAGCAGTATTAATTAGTAACCTAAAAAATGTTAGGTAAAAAATTCAAATGTCAATTTATTATTTTTCATTACCACTTCCTTTGCTTGTTTGTATGTGTGTAAGTACACATGGATGTTTAAAAAAGATTGGCAGTGGCTTATGAAGTCTTATCGAGCACCAATTACCCCAGGTTTCCAGGCACAGTAGGGGTAGGCTGCGTGGTCACCAGGACTCACGGCCTGGCAAGGACACAGCTGTCCTTAGGGGGAGATTCTTTGTCAATATTGTCTTTTAACCTTGTGTCACCATTTATTTTAATTCCACCTGGGGACATTCAAGGACATTAGCCACATCCGAGCTAGATTTGGCTTTGCGGCAGTACCAGTGAACTGGCCGCGCAAGATGAGATCGCCCACACGATGCAAGACGAGCCCAAGGGAGGGTGTCCAGCTGGCACGGTCGGCTACATCTCCCAATTCCTTAATTCCTTGCTACTCCGAGGCCTACCCTCGGGCATACTGGGAATTCTGGTTTGCCTTTGTGGATGCTGCGGCCGGGTCACCCTCCCAGCTCTTTTTGGGTGCGCATTTCTCCCAGGCTGGCTTTTATGATGCTATCTATAGTGTCCTCACAGTCAGATTTTTCACTGGCTGAACCTCTCATTAATTACTTTTACTGAGAAGTTTATCCTGTGGTGCAGTGTGAAGCATGTTATTAACTGACAGCGCCACTGGCTAAATGAATGTAGCTTCACCCCTTCCTTCAGGTCCTTCCCTGCGAGGTGCTACTACACGATAAGACCTATGTGTGCTATAAAATATTTCTGTCACCTTTTGCACATGCCTGAACCATCTTAACAGCTTTAAAAGTTACCTCTTAACTAATAAGAGGGCTTATACCTCCTGACTCATATCCAGAAGAGGTAGATGAATAAGGCTCAGGAAAATACTAGTTGTACCAAAGGACAGGCATGTTGATGCTGCTCTCCGACAACATCCATACCCATCGCAGGACAAATAGCTGACAGCTCAATTTATAATCTCTTCCATAGGTATATCCAGTATGTTTTTCATCCTCCAGAAGTGTAGTAAGATGTTTTACCCATTAAAGAATCTTTCAACGAGAATGCAAACCCCTGTAGGCACCCAGAGTGGCCGCTCAGCCTCAGGTGAATCCTTCGACACCGAGTTTTGCTGAGTAGGTTGAGTCAATAAAAAGAATGTTTTGGGCTTGGCTGTTGAGACTGGGACTGCACTGTCGGCGGTCTCCTGTCGGGAAGAGTGGGCTGGACGCGGTCCCTCACGCCTGTGACCACAAGGTATCTGCAGAAGGACTGCCAGCTTCACCCGCCGGGCTGCAGTGCCTCTATGCTCACCAGGTATTTGTTTCACGGCAGAGGAATTTAAATAGATTCCCTCCCTGCATGTCATGCTGGTGTTGAAATCTCTGGTGAGGAATCCAAAGTGGTCCCTACCTGCTCGGAAATATGTGCAGTCGTCTAACCACAAGGTCAGGCCTTGGGTCAAACCCGTGTGGGAATGAAGGGAAAGAGCCATCCCAAGCAGACAGGGCTGATGGCAACGACGGTACCCCACCTGGACTACCATGAACAACTTGGGTTTTGTTGCTGCTTCTTTCCTCTTTCTCCTCTCTGCGAGGACAGCGTCAGCTCCAAAGGCAGTGAAACATGGCAGCATGGCAGGAGGCTAAGCAGACTTCCACAGGAGGCTCAGACTGCTTCAGTTTCCTCCGGCTGCTAGCACAAGAGCCCACAAGCCGGGCCCAGGGTAGGGCGCAGGCTGCCCTGCCAAATCGTGAAGGCTGGAGAGGGTTGAGACCTCCCAGCATTGCCAAAAGCACTTCTGAGTGGGGCAGTGTGTGGTGAGGGGCACCCCGTGAGAGACGCAGCACCTGCACCTGGAGCTAGTGGTGCTGGAGAGATTTCATTTCTGTCCGTGGCCTTTTGTGGGTGGCATTCAGTTGCCACTGTTTTCAACAGAAATGCTCCTTGCACCAAAACTTTCCTCTATCAAGACGCAGAGGATGGTAGGAGCTGGTAGGAGGTGTTGCACGCTTCATGCTGCCCTGGCAAGTGCTTCAGATCATGCTCAACCTCCTGCTCAGGATAAAAACCCTCTCTGAGGAAGAAAAGGAAAGAAATCACTCTCAACACTGATAGGTACATTTAAAAACATCTTTTCAGGCAATATAACAGCTGGAAGCAACAAGCAAGAGTCAGTACCATATTTTTGCATTATATATCAACACCAAGGCTACTGGTAGTCATTTAAGATTCAGTGCCTGAGGCCATAGCATTAGTCACTTAAAACAGGGCCTGATGCTAGCCTAGCTTACATGTGCACAGATTTTCCTAATGTCAATTATGGCTGCACGTTGTTTAACCAAGGGCAGCATTTGATGCATAAACTGTTTGCATGTCCTGTAATTTATGCTTTTTGTATTGTGTAAAAAAGCCAGCCAGCTATGTTGTTAGTTGCAAAATATCTTTTCCTGTAATTACCTTGATTGTTTATGCCACAGTAATGTTTACTTACACACTGAGCAGTGTAAAAAGATTGATACGCCCCAAAAGTGTAAACGGCAATTAGGAAATTTCATCAGGTGCTGAGTAAGACGGAATGTTTGTGACTTTTTAATATTAGCCTTTGTTCTATTTCTCTCTCTTGTTGAAATACTTAGACAGCTTTTGTTATGGAAAATCTGTTTAGGGACAGCTCAAGAAAATCAGGGTAATTACTGTGCAATATATTCAGTAAACACTCATCTCTCTCAAATGAATGATACATTTCCTTTGTCGTAAAATATATTAAAAGGAATAAGATCTAGAGAATGTTCACTTCAGAAATAGTATAAGTGGGTTGACACATACATTGCCAAGCCTTCAGCACATGGCATACCAGGAATAGCCATTAGCTAGAAAAAATCTATCTGAACATGGACAAAGCCCTTGCACAGCCTATGGAAACTACACAGTTGGCTCCCTCTGCTACTTGTATAGGGTATATTTCTTTTGTGGAGCTTTTGAAGTAGTGGATTTTTGCTCAGTACTGTTCATTATTCATTTTTAATTGATAGGGTCAGATTCGTTGCCGTTGTGCATTGGTTAACAGTATGGTTAGCAGTACCATGTCAGCCTGCACCCACAGATTATTTCATGCTACATTTGCAGGATGTTGCCTAAAATGGTTGACTAGAAATTGTTGCAGTTGTTTTCTTGCCAACATTTGTCTGCTTAACACCTCTGGTCTACTCTACCAAAGGAACCCTGCAAAGCTAGATCCCTAGAACAGTGTATATTAATCAGCTTGTTCCCCAATGACTGTAGATGCAACGATAAATAATGAAGTAGTTAACCAGTATTTCTGATTGATAAGAATTCTTGATAATAGCAAGCTTAATACAACTTAAATGCAGAATATTCAAGGGATTTGGAACCAAGGTAACAAGCAAACAAAAAAGAAATAAAAGACAAAGACAAAAGAAAAAAAACTCTACCAGGAGCTGTGAACAGTACAGTTAATCCACAGTTTAGATCAGGAAGAAAAAAAATAAAATAAAAGAGCAACTAGGCAACCAGATAAAGCATTTTTTTGAAAGCTTTAAAGTGTTCTCATCAGCACAGCTCTTTGCACCTGTTACTAAACACATATAGGCACTGCTGAGCTTTGCCCTCCATAGCCCTTCAAAGGATTTGGAAATCGTGAGACACATGGCCAGATCTGTACGTGTTTTCCTGGATGGGCTTTGATTCATAAGGGACAGCGAGTCACGGAGGGTGATGGCATTCAGAATGCACATCTCTTCATATGAGTGTAGGGAGCTGTAAGTTTTAAACCACAAGCCTGAGGTGCTTTCTGCTTACATTTTTGGGAAGAAGGTGGTTCATACTATATTGCATAAATATTTGTGTTATAAGAAATATTTCTGTTATCTTCATCTCACTAAAATGAGGTGTAGTTTGGAATGACAGTTGCATCAGGGATTAGGTTACCTTTCATTTTAGGGTTAGGTAGTCCAACAACAGCTTATAATAAAGACTTTTAAGGTCCACTTTTCCACTTTTTATTTCTCTCAGAGTCTTTTATTTGAGCCACATAGATCACAGTCAATCAAACAAGAGCAAAATGGCTATTTTTGCCCCTATCTTGCACATGGGCCTGACGTGACTTACATCATGAGGTCTGAGAGGCATTTTGGAAACTTTCTGGCCTTGGCTTGCCATCCTTCCCCCAGCAAGCAAGCTCTGAGCGCAGCACGGTGACACGTACCCTCGCCGCAGGAGCACGCGGGCAACCTTTGCTTCCCTTCCCTGAGGCCAGGCTGCAGCACCCGGCCGCAAAAACCTGCTCCCCCAGATAGCTGCAGCCCTTTTCTTTAACAAAAAAAAAAATCCTTCCTCCAAAAATTTGTGGAACACACAGGTTTCAGACGGTTTTCTTCAATGGTTAGTGCTGTCCTTATTCTCTTTTTTGTTTTTAATTTCTTTTTTTATCATCAAGTAGAAATTGCCTGAACACAATTTTTTATATGGACTTCCCTCTTACATAAATAAATGGATATTATGAAAAATGTTAATATTTTAAAACTTCTCTTTATTTTTACATTCAGTGCACCAGGATGAACAAGATGAGTATTCATGACAAAGTATAAAGCCATATGCTGCCTTCAGAACAGTTAAAAGATATACTGTTTCAGAGTTTAAAAAAGCATTTTTAGAAACCTTGTATTTCCAAAATTCTAAATCTTATTAGAAAAGTAGAGTTCAATGTCCTTGTGCATTAAGCCATATTAAGAAAGTATGCAGGGGTTTTTTTTAATCTTTAAGAAATCTGATCCTGCTTTACTAACAAATTTTTGTGTAATGCATCCTTGGAGCGAATACCCTCTATAATATGTAGTATACACAGTTACAAACAGTTTTAAAAGTTATGTTACAAAATATACAATACTTCCTTTTTACATTTTTATAGATAAACATTGCATAGTTTTCAGATATGTAATATATAACACAATCACATGAGCCTTTTTTGGTATAACTTACGAAAAAAAAAAATCTGTACACTCAAATAATTATAAATAAAGAGCAAGTATGTTTAAGAGTATGGGGGGAAATACACCAGGACCTGTTGTGCTGTGAAGTGTCTGTGCTGGAACCTGCCTAAAACAGTAGAAAAATATGGCCTGAAATTCGTAAGCAGACAGAGAGGCAAGAATGGGATATAGCATGGGGAAATGTTACAACCAGAAATCACAAAGTACTCATATGTCTGAATATAATTACTGCCCTGATTCCGGTTAAGACCTGCTTTTTCTCTGATGTTCTGCTGGAAGTTATTATTAAGTAAAGCCTGATGGCTTTACTTCAAGATTCAATGTACAAGTTGTTTAAGAAATGATTATATGAAAATGTTCCCTATTTCAATGGAGGGTGAATGGAAATATGAGATAACTTTGAAAGAATTCTAGACATTTTTTTCCATGTCTGAAGAAGCAGAACATAGGAAGCTGGCATTTAAAGAAACAGATTATGAAAGCATCCAGAATTCTGAGAATAAAACTAGGAACAACTATTGAAGATAATGAAAATCTACTTTAAAAAAAAATCAGATACTGATAAAATTCTGTTTGAATAACATGAAGGAAAATGAATTAATTTTAAAAAGAACAGTTTGGCATAACTCTGCTCTCTGCTACTAAACCCAAGGAGAGCAGAACTATACCAAAGCTTGTGGAAATTCCATCTGATTACAAAGCAAGTTAGAATCTCAGTATGGATACAATTTACAAACAGATTTAACAAATTAGTTTGCCAGTTGAAAGCTCAGTTAAAAAATAAAAAAAAGGGAACCAATTTTCACTTCTAAAATATACATATTTACCTGACAGCTCAATTCTGCCTACTGAATTCTAGAGCTTTGCAGAAAACAAACCACTATTCAGAAGGAACTATATCCTAGCAGCATTGAGTGGCTCTACCAAACTAAGGGTCTTGTCAGCATTTCTGTATAGAATTTCATCTACAACTCGGCCACATAAACTGTCTCCAGATGAAACTTGGCTTACATCCAACCACCAGATTCTTTTCCTGAGGTGATCGGACCTGAATACTATCCCGTACTTACTCACATCTAAGCTATTGAAGGCCAGCAGAAGTATTAACGCATCTTCAAAATACTCTTTTTCTTAGGCTGAAATGTGCTCAAATGACACATTTTGTCTTTCTGTGATTCCAAGAAGTCTCACAAGCACTTACTAAAACATCAGTAACGGTAAGGTTTGAGCTCAGGTGGCTTCCCAGCAAGTTGTATATGATTATACTGTGGATTTTCATTTGGGATCTGATTGCTACATAAAATTTCTACTAAAATTCACATTATCCCCAAGGCAGGTGGGTGGTTCAGAGCATACAGTGAAGGTGCAGAGTGAACACTCCTTTCTCTCGCACGTAGGCCCTGCGCTTGCTGCTCTCTTGCAGCTCCAAAGTCAGACTCCAGCACTACGCTCGAGGCCATTTTGCGGCCCAGTGAAAGGGAGACACGGCCACGCGCACAGCCCTCCGCTTCAGCCCTGCTTTGGATGGTTTTCTCCTCCCTCACTGCAGCCGCTGGTCCCCGTTCCTGCATGATTCCTCTGCCTGTGCCAGGACAGGTCCTTTGGAGTTTTACAGGGAACAGATTGGGCAGGACCATGTGGAGAGGAATGGCCACTGAGCCACGTCCCAAGTCACGAAGCCCTTCAGCAGCCACCTGGTCCCTGCAAACCACATGATTGCTTTGCTTGCTAAAGGTTACACATCAAGTACATTTAGGCCTTCATTTAGAGACAAAAGATGACTGCTCCCGTTCCCAGTGCTACAGGGATCAGGGAGGGCTCAAAATGGCTCATGGGACCTTTATGCCCAGCAGGACTTGTTGAGCTCTGGAAGGAGCCTTTTATTTTTCCTCCACACACAGACAACAGATTCTGTCCAAACTGGGACTATTATTTTCCTTTTTGATCACTACAAACAGGCAAATGAGAATATTAGGATTCTTTTATGTTTGTTTGTTTTCTTTTCCAGAGTCTTATACATAACAAAGTGACTTTCGTGGAATAATCCAGCAGGTCAGGGAGGCTGTTTGGTAAGCACATTGTTTGGTTGTTTTTTAGGGTTTTTTTCTTACTGAAGTTTGAATGGTTCACCCCTTCTTTCATCCTTTCAGTTCATGGGACTACTCAGGGTTTCTTTAGTTTGCTACCAATAGCAGATGAATGGACCACATCATAGTAGATCCTCTATAAGCAAATCTGTCCCTAGCTTTTCACCTGATCACAGATTTTCTGGGGACTGCCAAGCTTGTTTGACTCCATTCCTTGACGAGTGATGTACGGCTAGCTGCTGTCCTAACAAAATGTTCACTCTGTCCTCAGTGCATTGTCCCAGCTGGTCCTCAAGAGCCTTACTGTCCTATGCTGCATCTCGGCTATTGGGAGTTGTCCACTACTATAAGGCTGTGTTATTTGTGGCCGTTTTTTCAACACAAGCCACGGGTGCTGCTCTTCTTACACCTCTGTCTTCATCAGCCATTGCAATGGTGTTTTCATAAACCTCCATAGTTTTTATCTGCTTGTCTTTGGCACCCTCCTGTTCTGCGTTGACTTTGCAGCACTTGCAGAAGGCGCAACAGTGTTTCCCACAAAAGGCAAGTGAAGACATAATCATATTGTCCCAGGGCTCCAAGGAGTGCATCCAGATGGGTAGGAAATCCCAGTTTTGGAGCTTCTCAGGCAGTGAGTGTGGCTTCTTTGACTGCATAACGTTAATCACAACCACAGCAATACAAAGAGCAAGCAGGGGAAGGCAAACACCCAAAAGGACTGGCCAGCCTGCCAGGGATAGACCAAATACAAACAAAGGCAAGAGAAAGAAGCAGATGAGAAGATAAAATATAGCAAACCATCTGTACTTGGCTGTTATGTTGCCCAAGCTCTTGCTCATGCGGATTGGCAGCCGGGTAAAAGGCAGCGGGTAAAACAGAATAATCCCAGAGACGTTGAAGAAAAAGTGGCACAGGGCAATCTGAAAACACAAACATCAGAGAAGCTCAGTAGTTAAAACGCCTTAAAAACTCCCACCCACAAATTAGCTAACATCCAATTAATACTTCAAAATTCTTTATTAAAAAAATAAGGGCCAATTTCAAAATTCTTTGTAAAATGTAAATGCCAAGAAACAGTTACTTCCTCAAACTTTCAGAAGCTTTCGGGATAAATAAGAATATGTGCACTAAGCAGTAAGTTCCCTGCTCCAGTTACGCTATTTTCCTTCTCTAATTATTATCAGACTAAAGCAAGCATGAAAGTATACAGTTTTCATTTTTATAGTACATTATAAAAACAGCTACTTATCACAAAATCTGAACCTGATCAAGATAAAATGTTCTTGTGATTACATCTATTTTATCTTGCCTGAGGACAATAAAATCATTACTATAATTTTCTTTCTGGTTTTCCATGTAGGTCAATAGCTTTCATTGTGGCTAATAAAAAAAAAATTCAAAAGAACACTAAATTGTCTTCACTCTTTGATGTAGAGGGTTCTTGTCCTCAAATATTACCTTCTACCTGGAATATTCTTTAAAGGCGGCAAATGGTGCCCAAGGCAAGCTGCCTACTTCCCCGAGACGAGGAATCCAGAGAAATCTACTCAGAATTACAGTGAGAAAATAGGTGTCCCCATTCTCGTTGCTACATCTTGCCATCTTCACCTAAATGACCAAAGTCCCTATACAAGGTACAAACAGAGACAGGGCACTGAGAAGAGATCTTACAGAAATTACCAACCCAAGTAGGGGAACTGCTAAGACAGCTGTCAGAAATGTGGGCACTAAATCCCAAGTTGCAAAGATCCCATGCTGAGAGGTCTGAATGAATTCGTTAAAATCAATCCAAATTTATCAAATTAAAATTTCACTATATATCAATAATCAATGAACTGTCATTAACAGGACATACAAAATCCAACACAATATCCATGTTCCAGTAAGGGATATTTGCAAAGGTGCTAATTTTATCAGGTTTTTATTCAGAAAGGTCATAATTTCTAAATGAAGCCAAGGAAGTATTGGTTTATACTGACCTGTAATGAATATTTTAATGTACTTCCTGGACTTGCTAAAGCTGCAAGGATAGCTGTTGTGGTTGTACCAATGTTGGCTCCTAAGGTAAGAGGATAAGAGCGCTCAATGCTTATAACACCAATGCCTAGGAGGAAAAAAAAAAAAAAAAACAGGTTTGAGTGGTTCTGGCACAAGAAGAAGATAAAACACAAGGATAAAGAATACAATGTTGACAGACAGCTTACCAACAAGAGGTGTAATAGCAGATGTGAAAACAGAACTGCTTTGGACAATGAAGGTCATACCAGCCCCTGCAAGCATAGCCAGGTACCCAGCCAGCCAAGTAAATGGAAATGGAAAATCTAAAAAAAAAAACAGGAAGACATCATATTTAGAAGGTATTTAGAAGACCTAACATAGCAATTAAAATACTATTAGACATTTGAGGTGTAAATATATTGTTTGTATATTTTCTTATATGCCAAGATTTGGGGTCATAGTTGGTCCTACTGCTCTAAATATATCCTGTTCTTTGTAGTCTCTCCCCAGACTTCCACCTCTGGACACACTTTGACATGAATACTAGACTTTGTAGACCTTTGTACTCACCCAGGGTAGCAATTATGTTCTAATGTAATCAAAAATCCCAGAAATGCTTCCATGGAGATCAACACAATGACTTTAAATGTCTAAAATACCTTGTTTTTTGCAACCAGGAATCTGCTAGATAAATCAAATATTCAGAAAATACTGAAGACCCATCCTGCAAAAATCAGGTTATTTGTCTTAATTCTTTCTACCCCTCTTTTCTGATTCAGTTAGGACAAGAGAAGACCTAATGGGGACCACTTTACTGCCCTCTCCATTTCTGTGAGCCCTCTCTTTTACCTCAGATATGTGTGAGAGTTGCTTTTTCTTGCTGCAGGTTCTAGCCTCTCCATTCAAGAGAGAATGAAGAAGTGACAGCTCAGTGAAAAAAAAAGTGTTTATACAGGAGGTACTGCTGCTCAGTCAAAAAGGGCTCTTCTGGCTGCCTTTTCTTGCTCACGGGAGCATTAAAGAGTGCAACACAGCAAGTAAATGAGAATCACAGAATGCTTGAGGTTGGAAGGGACCTAAAAAACTTTTTTTTCTCCAGCTTACTCTGGAAGAAGCCTGTAGGCCTTGTGCCAGATCAGGCAATCACAATCTCAGCGCTATCATTGGAGGACAGGAACTTTACATTTCTGACAGCTAATGATTATACATAAAGAAACAGCCCGGACTTTGGTCTCTGCTGCTATTAATCTGCTCCCATCCAGGAGCAAGCTGTTAACAGATAGATTTTAAAAAGAAATAACTCCCTAAGAAGAAATGTTTGGAGGGGAGGGATGTATTTTGGTCTAACACAGCTTTCCTCAAACTATGCTATATCATCTGCCACCACACACAATACCAATAAATGTGCTCAGAGTCCTTGCCATTCCGGAACACGAGCTTCACATAGTTACCAGTGTTGATCGTCTTCTTGATAACGCTTGCCACCTGCCCCTTTAGCACAGAGTTTAGGAGCTTAACGATCATCACCAAACAGGAGCACAGAACGAGCAGGGACAAGGCCAGAAGGATGAGACCAATGGCAAGATCAGGCAGGTTTGCTTCTGCAAAGAGATGCCGACCTGAAAAAGAGAAGGAAAATGGGTCAGCCTGGTCACCACTCTGCTTCCTACGGCACCTGTGGGGAGAGAGATATCCAAGAAACCGCTCCAGCAAAGTAACCATAGGACAAAGGCACCTGAACTGCAGGAGCGACCTGATACTGAAGACCTCATTTACACCAGGGAGCATGGAAAGAGATCCATGCGCAGCCGGATACAGTGATGGTCCCAGTAACTCCCGTTGTTTAACTATAGTGGAGCATGGGCTGCTTTGACTGCACCTCTAGCTGTCTCACATATAATACAGTCACCCATTACCTGCAAAATAGTCTGCTAAAGACATTAAAAAGTTGCCTAACTCAGTAAAGACACCAAAGTAAACGTAGTCATACTACTTACATTTAGTAATATATTCCGTTTCAGATATGTTTTTGAGGGTCCATGTCAGGTTTCCTTCAGGCCAGCAGAATTCAGGAAATGTGCAGTTTTCTGAAGGTGGAATTGTGACATTCTGCAGGGTCTAAAGATGACCAGACAAAGCACATGGTTCAGTCACCTACATCGCTTCACTAAAAGCTCAGGCAAAGTGCTCCTGTTTCTTTCCTGCCACCAAGCTTTCATAACTGAAGACAAATTCATAAGCAGGGGTATAACTAGATGGCACTACTTTAAAGACAAGGCAACATTTTGCAATCCCTGCAACAGTGGTTACCAGCCAGATACCGGGAAGGACACTGCTAAACAGGAGACGTCTTTAAGATTCATTTTGTTGAGTCTCTTTTCCAGAAATGCGATTAAATCTGAGTGCTGCCTCTGGGCAGGCACATGCGCTGTCCTCCTCTAGCTGGTGCAGAATGACCCAAACTGGGCGAAGGCAGTAGAAGAAGCAGCGTCCCCCACATCTTCAGCAAGGAGCCTGGTCAGTGGCCCACCCAAGCACATCAGCCTTTGCAAATACCACACAATATTACTTCTCGCTGAAGGGGGAGGGCACAGATTTGTCCCTGTCACAAGTCTGTTCAGTCAGCCACCAAGTTCCTTTCAAAACTGTAGGCATTTGATGAGTTCTTGTAATTTCATTCTGTGCACATGCAGCAGATACATAGCCACAATACAAACAAATGCAGAAAAACATGTATCGTGCCTACACTTCTCGTGCCACTGCTTATCTCGTAGGAGCAGGCAGACCACAGGAGGGAGCAGGGCTCAGGCCTCGCTGCGAGCACCCCGGCAGCACCATGGGCACCCGCTGTATCGCCCGAGGTGAAACACTCGTCTCCTCGGCTGGGTCAGCTGGGCAGAGCTCCATGTCAGTGCAGCTCTGCTCCCAGTGCTACCTCCCAAGCTCGCGTTTCACTGACCAGTTAGGTCGTCATTCAAGAGGAGTTGGGCTCCTCTAATAAAACACGTGTTTAATTTTAAGTTCTCAGCTGCATGCCCTGAAGTATCTTTTGCTTTGAGACCTTAGGATTTACAATTATATACATAATAATAAATGGGACAGCCGTCTTGGACATCCAGGGGCTATTTAATGCTCTGATTGTTAGGCAGCAGCAGAACACACACCAAGTGCTTTTAACTCCATAGTCTTCCAAAATACGTATTAATGTCCATCTGAGTAAGAGCTGCCTTCAAGCTGTAGTGTCTCCTGGGTGAAGAACAGGATTTAGCCCTCACAGAGGCTTTCTAGAGGGCAGCTTTCCAAGAAAGCTGAAATAACCGAGTGCCAACAGACCACTGTAACATGAATGAGCTTAAAGTTGGTTAGATCAGATAGATAGGTAGTGGGTGAAAAAACATTTTGTTGTGATCATATTGCAGATTTTTTTCTACTTTCAGGGAGTCAGTAGGAGTATCAGAATCTCAAGGAACTTGGATTTGAAGGGAGTGAAAAGCTTCTTTCCAAACTGCCAGTTCTGATAAGCAAGGGCCTGCATGGTACTACAAGCAACCAGGTCATGCTCACCATTGGCATGACATGCTCGGTTTAAGTGAAGGAAAAATTACATTAAATTGTTTTCATTCCTGTTTTTTTTGCTGAAAAAAGAAAAAAAAATACTTATTTAAAAATCTAATTTCACAATTATGTAATAAGGCATGTAAACTACAGATCAGTAATATGTTTCCTGAGGATCTTAACATGTAATTTAACATAATACTCACCGTATTGGTTTCAGTTACACACCAAATCTTTACCAGGCTTTTATTTTTTGCAGATTCATCATTGGTAGCAATTGCATTAATTACTGATTTATCAAGCTAAAAGGAGAGGGAAAAAAAGAAACATTATTCTAACTTTCATCACCTATTTCTGTTCACCTCTGCTCCAATAACTCCCTTTGGAAGCAAGATGCTTGCTCAGCCATGCAAGGTCTACATGACCACCTCAGTTGGTGGGCCTGCTGCCCAGCAGGTAGGGGATTTACCCACTCTGCATACACAACCATTTACCCATGCTTCAGTCTCCTCTAATCACTCCCTGCTTTGTCTTACTCACCCTACACTGACACATCTGCCTAGCTATAAGTGCTTACTGTCATTTTAGGAGCTGTGAGCTCCTCTGGTGTCCAGCTGCCCCTCCAGACTGGTGAGAGTATCCAAAAGTTTTTGTATCATCTCCTCAAGGCCCGTGAAGACGATCTTGATGTGCTAAGGTGTCTCAAATATCTGCCAATATTGAGGCAGCAGGTTGCCATCCCATGTCTCTGCCTTCAAGCTTAATTCCCAGTCCTCCTAGTTAAGCTTATCATCATTAAGGTGAAATTTGGGGGAAATAGAAGCAGGATCCAAAAGAAATAATCTATTTGCCAATGTACATGAACCCAAAGGACACAGAGAAGTTTGACTAATTGTAATAACTGTATAAGCAGCTTCAGCTGGAGCGAGAAAGTGCGTACCTCAATGATGAGCTTTGTAAAAGGGTCTGTGATAACTTTTAGTAGCTCAGGGGCATCATCGCCACTTTCAAGATGAAAAGACTCAACTATAACATTGGTGAGATGGAAAAGATAACCAGAAACAACTTCAATGGGCAGCAGTGCAAACACGGCAAGCCAGTTGAAGAAATCATGGATTGTAGCTCCAGCAAAAGCCCTGCAAGAGGAAATTAAAAAACAGAACTGCTTTTAATTAAGAAAACATATGCACAATATCAGCTAGATATGAAATCATAGGGGTGAGAAAGAAGCCCATTTCAAGATAGTCATTATTTTATTTTAGGGTCACAGAAGATGGCAGTGGCTTTGTTAAAAAGCACAAATTTTTCTGTCTGAGGTGCACAAGTGAAAAGAACCAGCTGAGAGACGGAAATAAGATAAACTAGAAAAGACAAAAAGTAATCCGTAACAGAAGACTGCCAAGACTATTGACTGAAGAAAGAAGTCATTGTGGAGCTGGTTTTTGCCTCCCGCCCTTTCCTGTTGTGTGTTTAATGCCTAAGGAGGGGTTGCCCCAGGAGCATTTCTCCCTGGCTCTCACAGTAAGATGCTCTTTGTAGCCCTTGCACTGTTCCTGCACATCTCCCTCTCAGCTTCCTCTCCACAGCTGCTTCGGTGCCATCTGCCTGATCATGTTTTACAACGTAACTCCTGAAACGAAGGGTGGTAAAGGAAGAGGAAACACTCCCTGCAATGCTAATCCTGTAACTTTGGCTCCCCGTGACATTCAGAGCAGGCCAGCAGAATTGACAGTGCTACCATAAAGAAAATATTTTAATCACTGCTAGTCACCATTTTTTTTTCCTTTTTTTTGGCTTCCCAGATACAAATAAGGCTACCTTGGTACTGCAATTCAAGTGAGAAAGATGACCAAAATTAAAGATTCAGGACAGTAAAACTCAGAAGTATGCTTCTGACTTGGTTGATTTCAGGTGCCTGCTTGCGTCATGAATAACAAGGTACCAAAGTCTCACATCCCTCCCAAGTTTACCGACCATCTCCAGTAAGCTATAAGCTCTCTCAGTGCTAATGTCAAGTGACAATTTAAAAGTTGTTACCATGTATATTTAATAGAGAAAATGTTATTTCCCTACCTGAAAGGTAGGTGAAATAGTGTGAACAGTTTGAAAATTTATGTTTCTGTGAGATCATATTAAAAATGGCAGACTCTTACGTAAACATGAACCTTTTAAAGAAACCCAGTATGCTTGTCTTCAATTATATGAAGGCCTTATACTTTGACTATAATGGCACATACATGAGGAATGATGACAGCTTAGAACTTGCTATCCTTCCAAAGCTGACAGTTTATGAAGCAGAATATTACAGAAATGCCATCATTATTCCTGATGGCAAAGCCAAAGGAAAGCAAATAGGACCCCCCTTTTTTTTTAACCTTCATTGAGATAAGCTGTAAAATGTTAAATTACTTAAATTTGCTGTATTAACAAGTCATTAAGGCTGGTTTAGAAATTTGCTTGCAACTTTTCTAACTAGACATTTAAATGTTGGACAACAGAATGGCTGAATGACTGTAGTAGTGACGGGGAACACATGAGAAAATCTGTTAGGGAGAAAGAAAATGAACTTCTCAGAGCTAGAGTTTAAGTACAGTACCTTCTAAATTCGTTCCTGTCGCCGGCTTGCATGAGCGCTACGATTGTGTTTGTGACTGAAGTGCCGATGTTTGCCCCCATTATGATAGGAATCGCTGAGCGAACTGTCAGCACTAGAAGGCAGAAAAGGAAGTTCTGAATGAAACAAGTCAGAGCATCAGCAAACTATTTGGTCCAGAAGAAATTAACACTTATTAACGTCATAGGAATCGAGATTTCACTTGATCCCAGTGGGGTTAGGCACTCTGATCCAGGTATGTTTGCTTTAATCAGGCCCCTCAGGAAAGCAGTACTAGCCTGTGGTCCCTCCTGTAATCTGCAGCACATGGTTATCTCCTTTAATGGCATAGTAAGGGGCCAGATTAAGAGAAAGTCTTTTCCTTCCCAGTCGTTATCCTACTTATTGCAGAGTTTTGAAATGATGCCACTAAAACAGATGACATTCAGTAACTGCTTCACAGGAAGAACATGTGCAGATAGTTCCAAAGCTAATGTGTTCAATGCCAAAGGATCCAGTGCTTTTCATTACAACTATGGATGCCCTTTTCTGCAAGGCATTCATTTATTTAGTTTTTCTAATTTGATAGCAACAGTTGTGAAAATCCTTTCCTGCAGTCCTGACTCTTATACCCAAAGTTCCTACAGTTTTAAGAAAGGTGGGTACACTCTGCACCGAGATTTGTGGGTGATCTAGTAAGATACTGTAATGGGACTTACGCGTGGAGGACACCATGCTGACCACAATGGAAGAAGAAGTGCTGGAGCTCTGGACCATGACGGTCACTAGAACCCCTATCACCAATCCTGCAACTGGATTAGACAACACGGAATCATCTTGAAAAATGTCCCCTGCTGCTTTACCTATGAAAACATATTTTTAGAGTCAGGGAAGTGCCAAGTAAAGTTGTTAGAAATTAGCAAAGCATTTGATTAAAGAATATCCAACCAATAAAATGATATGTGTGCAGCCATGCTCGTCAGCTGAAAGCTGGGACAAGGTGAGGTAGGCCAAGGATCCTAACTCAGGTCCTAAACTCTCAGCTTCCCCAGAGAATATTTTATATTCTTTCATTTCAGCAACTGAAAAAGCTCTAGTGAGCTCTGTATAGAATTCAAAGTAACTACCTCCATCAACAGAAAGACAATAAAATTCAAATATACATTCAAATGCTGTAACTGTCTTAATATTTTTGGTTACTTCCAAAAACTACTTTAATAATTCTGACTAATTCAGTTCCTGTTTCTGTAGGATTTTTGTGATTCTAAAAATCTAGAATAACTACACAGAAAGCCATGTATTTCTCCGACTGACACTCTGAATCCATGAGCAAAATTTCACTCTTGGAAAGAGGCAAATATAAAAATTACTTTTCAGAAGTCTTCATTTATAAAGGATTTTTTAGGTATTTCAGTGTTGAATGATTTGATTACGGATACATTTTCATATTTCTTCCTGTTGAAATGATTTTCACATGAGATAGACTTATGCATGGGTGTAGTTCTGTGAAATATCACTAAAGCATCAGGAATTTCCTAAGAAAGAAGTGCAGGCCAATAATCCCTAACATCAACAGCACTTTGGAATTTATGAAACAAAGGCCCTTTTCTAGGGAGGCCAATCTTCAATCAGAAATACTTCCTTCTGAATCCATCTATGCATGTATAAATCTGTTAAGGATGTTGGTGAAGACAGATACTTCTAATCTCATAAGAGATTTACTGTCTTATTTGTAGCTCACTCTTGATATTTTAGAAGCATTTTCATACCTCCTACCAGTTGAAAAGCAGAGCTCAGCACATCCAGGGAACACACGAATAAGTAGAGTAATCCAAGCAAGATAATGAACTTCCCTATCCCATACAATACACGAATGATTTTCCCTTTTCTATCCAGTTCTGAAAAACAAATAAGTTAAACATAAAAAAATGCGTTTGATGTACCCAGCGTTCTCTCTGGAGCAGTTTAGTGCTCCAGGAGGGACTGTGGAGTCAAGGACAGTGTTATGACCCAGGTGCATGATTAAACCCAAAAGAATGCTGTTCTTAAGAAATTTTTAACTAAAAAACCATTACAGTTAAAAGCTTTTGATATAATACAAAGGCTTTACGAAATCTGAGACTGACCCTTGGTTTTACCCATCCATCTAACTCAGTAAAGAAGAACTAGAGAGAGCCTGAAAATAAGATCATATCTCTTTTGGATTGTTCTGCACATTTTCTCAGGCTTTAAGTACAATAAGCGGCATGATTTAAAGATTCTTCTTATCTGAGAAAATATAATATTTTACCAGTGACACAGAGAATGTAAAGCCCATGCCTGAAAATTTGTGTTCAGATCTGAAATTCTGTTCTCCAGAATTTCTCACTTCGGAAAAAGAACTTAGACAAACAGAGCAGAGTGATGGAAAACAGAATGTAACTTGTACACTGAGAAATGGCTACCTGACCACTTCACCCCAGTGTCCTGCAGTTCTGGCAGAGCCCATGGGTCCTCTTCTTCTGGTCTTGTCTCATCTATCAAGGCTATTGTGGAAAATGCAGGTTGAATTTCTCCTTTATTTCCAAGTGAAGCTGCATTGCCTGATGAAATACAACACACACAAAGACAGAATTAGTTATCTTCAATCTTCCCCCAAAACCTCAAACATCCCCCTGAAACCCACATTACCTTTATGATTTTCTCCTTCCTTTCCAGGCATGTTCTGGTTTTGTCTGGAAGAGTCCCCTATATAGTTATTGGTTTCAGGCTTTTCCACCTCAGGCCAAGGAGCCATGATCTACAACTAACAAAGCAGTATTCATTAAAATGTGTGTGCAGTCAAAATATTGAACTCACAACAACGTAGGCAAGAAATATGACTGTCTCTAAGAGAAAAAGAGACGGAAATGGAGTGGAAACAATTTGGCCCTGAATACAGAGTTTTTTTTTTTTTAATTCCTCTTTATGTTTTCCTTTATTTATGAAATTGCTATCTCAGTTATTTATGGTATCACACAGCTGATTTACTTGTGCAACTTACAAATTTTTAGGAATTATTTACATCTCATGCTTTTATGTTTGTTTATTTTTAGCTGTCTTGAAAGTAAAGATTTCACAGCTTTCCAAACTGTAAGTATATTGTTAGTGTTATCTCCTTTCAGCAAAACCTCAGAAGACTAACTTTTTTCCATCCTCTGGTTTTAACTGACCTCTTGTAGCAAACTAGGAATCCAATATACAATCCCTAGCAAACAAAGTTAGAAATTTCTTCCCTGAAACTTTGTCCGATTTGGGCCATGCACGCTAAGGATAATCTTGTTGCCTTTTCTGGTTCATTTCCATGGTAACATAAAGGGAAATTTTGAAGGAAATCCCCAGAATTTCAAGTGCCTGTTGCCTGGATCCATGCTGAACAGCTAGACAAGAGTGTCACTAAAAGGGCACTGGCCACTTGCCAGTGTGCCAAAAACTCCCGTGCTTGATGAAGGCGAAATAGCAACAGCATCAGGGGGAAGCTGCTGGCTCCCCTATTCAGAGCAGATTTTCTGCCTGCACCTCTACCTTCCTGAGGCTGTTTGAGCACATTTGGTAAATATTGTAAGACATATGACCAAATCTTGCAGGCCTAATAAAAGCACAAGTAAGAGCACACATAAGAAATCTTGCTCAGGCCAAGCAAAGGAGGTTGTTATTTCTTGAACCAAAACCTGAAAGATCCATAGTATTTACCTGGCCAAGTAAATCTAGCACTGGCAGGGCTGAACCAATGAGGAAACTTGTGTCCAGCCTCCAAGAGTCAGGGTTAGAGTGAGTGTTATGCTCCTGTAAACAAGGTTCAACTATGTTCAGCAGCCATGGTAAGGAAGTGCAATTAACCATTCATCTAATCATGATCTTTTATGTGGCTGGTGTTGAAAATGTTTTGTCCTTGCCCACATCAAAGCCACATATCCTGTTCTTGCTTTCAACCTTAGCTGGGAGACATGTCACAGACGAACACTCATGCCTTACAAAGCCATTGATTTAGGTCCTCCACTGAGAACAAGATTCCTCCCTTTTTACACAGCTAGGGAAGATTATTCTGGAATCCCACCAGCAAAAAATGTGCTTTTACATACTCATTCCCAGTGGTATAAGATCCATAGTAGCTCCTAAGATACACAGAGGAAGATCTCTGACTAGATAGAATAAAATCACTCTTACTTGTTACAACAAGATTTTGCATTTGCTCTGAGCAAATTCTTATATTTTCATTTGTGCCAGAACAACCTCCAAGCCCCACCTGTACCAGAACACCTCTGTCTTGTTAAACAAGTTGCGTTTACATATGCTCAGCATTTTAAGAGCTCCATATAAAAATATCTGCTCAGTATAAGTGCGTAAGTGAAAAACAACCATGAAACCACATAGGAAGTTCGGATGTGAAATTGCATTGGCAACATATTCCCACCACGGAGAGACATAGAATATACTGAACAATGCCAGCTTGGGAGATGCCAGCAGCTACTTTGACAGCTCGTCTGTTGCATTTATATTCAGTGTGGAAACGAAGGCTTCAGCCTCCATGGTTATGGAATGGGAACGGAACTGATGCACTTGCTAGAAAAAAAAACAGAGCTTCAAAGCTTCAGCAAAGGAACTACGTTTATGCCTCCAGAATAAATTCTTCTCATTCAAAAATTTGGCAGTGCATATTTTCATGATAAGTGTATCTCATATCGCCGAAGGACTCAGGATCTCACCGGTATGTCTTTTGTTACTGTTGTTTTCATTTTTATGTGCTAAATACACTAGAATGGGAACTGAGCATCTCTTTAAGGAAGCAGGTGTTTTTTTATAAGTATATATAAAAAACTATTCATGTGAGTCCTAATCAGGGTCTGCTTTGGCAAGGTAGACTTGAACACCAGAGGTCCTAACAGCATTTGCCTTGTGTGTCTGGGCTTGCAGTTATGTTACTGTTCTGTGCGACTGGTATCAAAAGGACCACAGAGATCCTTGAAGTGTTACCAACTTTCTACAGATCCCAACTCTTGTTAACTGAAACAGCTGAGGAGATAATTTACAGTCATCTGATATGCTGGCTGTTCAGAGTCTTGACCCCAGCTACTTACTGTTAATTAATCTCCATGCTACAAGATAATCCACATTCTGCAATTTTCCATCAGAGAAATTTTTCTTGTCCCAAAGACAGATGCCGATGTCTTGAGAAAAATATTGCTAAGTAAACCAGGATGCTGCAGCAGAGCAGAGCAGTGGGATGACAAAGGTATCTGAGCCATTTCCTGGCCCCTCGTATTAGCTGCCACTTTGGAAGGGCTAATGCCAGGCACTGTATAGAAGCCCATTTATGAGAAACATTACTCTGTACAAGACAGAAGTAGCCATGCAAAAGGCAAGCAGAAAGGGATCTGAGAGCACAGCCCTGGCAGTTATACTTTTGGGCACTGTGACCGCCCACAACGTGGAGCCGGCGCTGGTGGGACGCAGCCGCGCGGGTCCCAGCGGTGCTGGTGGAAGCACCGTGAGAGATGAGCCACGAGCGCGGGCGTCTCCACGCGGCGCTTCCCGCATCCGCTGGCGGGCGGCCATGCGGGACGCCTGCGCCGGGGCAGTGCGGGGCAGCTCGAGCCCGGGCGCTCGCTGTGGGCATCCTCCTGCTTAGACAGGTGCTGAAATGGGAGCTACTTCCTTCTGGCAGCGGCAGGTCAAAATATTCTATGCATATTGCAAAGGGCTGAAAGCTAACGCCTGCGTGGGCTGTAACCCGGCCTCGCTGAGCGGCTCGCGCCGCGGAGGCTCTCACACCAGCCCGCACTGCTCGCTCCTTCCCTTGGAAGTATTGTCTTTCCTTCGGAAAATGCTAACTGCCCATGACATCCTTGCAACTGAGGAAAGAAACTGAAGCTCCTGAGAGGGAGATAAAAAGAAATCAACAGAATTAAGGCTATGGAGGAAAATGCGAGATACAAAGTCAGAGCTGAAGTGGGCTCTCAAGATGTTTATAGCCATTCTCTCATGGCCACATTCTTGTGAGCTGAACTCCCGGTGAATTATCTGAGCAACACTAGGTGTCATCCAGTTATCCCATCCTGCCTCCCCCAGTGACTCACTGAGCGGTTACAACATTTTCTCTGTTGTAGGGCTGGGCTTCCTGTGCTTTTGAATCTCATCTCAGAAACAACCATAAATCTATTAATTTTGCTGGACTTAACACAGCGAGCACCGTCTGCATGTGTCTGTGCGGTATTGTTTGTAGCCCTCCAGCCGTGACAGCTCGCCAAGAGGGCAACCTGTGCCCAAAATACGCAGGATGAAGCACTAAGCTCTAAAGAAATCTGGCTTCCAGGGGAACAGGCAAAGTAAAATCAGGATGACATGAAATTTTGGGAGAAAATAGCACTATTCTCACAGAGAGCTGGCAATAACTGCACATAGCAGCGTGACTATACACGCAGCTGGAGTTTTTTTCCAGGTTGCTCAAGCAGCCCTGAATCAAGTTTCGGTTCCAGCCAGACTCCTCTCTCTTGCTCTCTCTTCCTCTCCCTCCTCTCTCTCAGTTTCTACACATACACATCACTTTCTTGCCATTCACTATGCTGTTACAGACTTCATGTTAAAAAGGAATTTATCAACTAATCTGATATCTAGTTGTACAAATTGGTAAGTATAAATATTTATCCTAGATACTTTATAGAAGTAAATACATACCTACATAGCACTCTTTCTTATACACACATTAAAGACATACTGATTTTTGTTCCGTCAAAACACATTATTTCATACATAGAAGCAAACTGTGTGGAAAGGAGAAGAGATTCTTAGCCAGCATTAATTAATTTATTTCCTTTACATCAACTGATAAATTTGTCCAAGAACCTGTTCCTTTGTAGTCACAAAGCCCCAAGTGCAAACGAACAGGTAAGAAGTTAAATAAATGCCAGCAATAATTCAGCCTTGCTAGGAGCAAGTTTTGTCTTTGCTCTGGCACCAGCCACTTCCTTGGGGCTCTTTCTCGGACTAAGTTAATGTGCTTGCCCAGGATGTAAATGTTCACCTAATGCAGCAGTTAAGGAAAAAACAGCTGCATGAAAGCTAGAGAAATAAGTACTGTACTCACTGTTTATGCCTTCTGATCCCTGAGACTTCTTTCTCACAAGCCTGAATCTAACACATGGCAAAACTAAAAACATAGATAAAGCAAACAAAGAAAACACATTTCTAAGCTAGTGCAGACAGAAAGCAAATCCCAAACACTAGTTTAATAAGCAAAGCACCAGACACTGCCTGTTAAGACCCCAAACTGAAAATATATCAATAAGCTACCTGAAATGTCTAGTGGGTATTTAGATAAAACAAGAATAACAAATTTTAGAAGAAAATAAAAAAGTTCCCAGTAAAATAACTAAATCAGACATCTACCCCATCCCTGACATAAAACACATCATAAAAAAAATCTAAAAAGGAAAAGATAATGATATTAAAAAGACTTACTGATCACATGGAAGAGCTGCAAATAAAAGTTACTGAGATACCTGTTGATTCCTGCTTACTGCCACATTAGTTGGGCTAAGCACATTAGACTAATGTATTCCTTCTACCACAGCATATCAAACCGAATTAGCATAAGAAAATGTTTCCATCAAGAACAGCCTGGCACTGCAACAGTGCTGCACATAGACATTACACACTATCTATGCTAACACACCAACTGGCAGTATTTCCTTCCAATATGTTTCATTAATCATATCCTAGACACTTTCCAGTATCCAATACCACTGAATACTATGACTGAAAATCTTGCTGCTTTCTAATCTAAACAATAGTTAAAACAATACTTTTTAATGTTATAGACAATTTTTTTGTCTCTGGCAGCTAATATGTTTATTTCCTTTGTAGTAAGCTATAAAAGTAAATCTAGTTATTCTAATCTAGTTTGTGTAAATCTAGTCCTTGTTAAAAATATTTTTTAAAAAGCATGAGTGCCATATATTTTTTATAAAAATCCTTAAAATGTAAATGCAGTTAAAGAACACAAGCTGTAAATGCTGGCAGCTGGATGACATTTCACTTGCCATTCCAGCTCCCTATATTAGCTCTCACTGCTGCCATTTCTAGAGCAACGAACACTGAGCTCTAGGTTTATAACATAACCAAGTTTTTTTAAAATAAATAAATAAATAAATAAACAAACAAACTTCATCTTAGTTGTTTTACTTACCACGTCGTTCTTCGCAGGCAACGTAGTAAATGGATCAGCTGGGCAGCCACTGAGACCTGCAATATATATAGACAGGTGTTGAGCAAAGTCTGCTTTCATCACTACATACTAACATTCCTATTTTACAGTCCAGAGGCACTGCCTACCTGCAGCTTAATGATCACAATCAACCTTTTTTTAGCAGGAGTGGGCAGGAACCAAGAGTGATAAAACTATGGGCTGTTTCACACTTATCACATTCTAGGAACTGTCCCATCAGCAATAAATAAGAGTTACTAACGTGTTCATGAGAGTGCTATGGAACAGATTGTTCCAGCCTAACAAAACGCTGTCTGCCTGATCATTCAATAATCTCTTTTTTTCCAATAATAAGTTTCAAAAAATATTTTGCAACCTCGAAAGTCTTTCAAAAGGCTGCGAGGAAGATGCAATACTGTTATTTGTCTCTTCAAGTGTCTATTAGCCTGCCTAAGGAGAGAAGTGAAGGAGAATCAGATAAAAAGCGGCGTAAGTAGGAACACGTAAGAACTGCTCTCGGGACGGAGGATGGAGTTTCATTCTTATCGGTGCCCAGTGTTTACAATTAAGGAGAGCTCATTAGCATTTTGGCTTTCTGTGGCTCTCCTCCTAAATGAGATTTAACGAGCACCTTTGGCAATTGCATTCAGAACGTTAACAAGGAACAGGGCTGTCCAATAAATAGATCAGTTATCCAATAAATCCATATGATATTACAGAGTAGACCCCCAAAAAGGGACTGGCATTGCTGGCTGGGCACTTGGGGGACTGCGTAGGCTCTGGGGCTTTTTCCTCTTTGAACCTGTACTGTTTCAACATGTTGTTATACCTAGAAGAGGAGCTGTAAAACAGCACTTGCTCAGCAGCTCTGCTTGGCCCGTGTGTGCCGGCGGCACGGCAGGAGCTCGGGGAGAGAGCAGCTCACGGCCTCGCAGCCCAACGCTGACTCACACGTCCCTCTGCGCACGGGGCGCAGGGGGCACATTTGCTACCCGCTCTCAGGGAGCTCCGCAAGCCCATCTGCAGGCAACAACAGCAGAGCTCCTCGTGTGCATCCGCCCACCAGCTCTTGGCCTCTTTCGGGTGAAGATGGAGGCAGGAGAGCCGGCTGCTGAGCAGGAACCACGTTCTGTCCCATGCCAGGCAGACAGGGGTGCCTGAACGCGAGCCCTACGCCCACCAGCGTCGGCTCTTACCACAAATGTGCCCTTCTGTGTTACACATAACCTAGCAGTTTCTACAGAGGGAATGCGATTAAGTCTTTACCTGTGAATCCTTGTGTTGGTCCGAACCGTGGCCAGTCCCCCTGTGAGTGCCCGTGGGGAAAGCCAGCTCCGCGTGTGGGAGGGTTACGGGATGTGCACGTTGCGGCTCAGTTGGCCCGCCGCAACGCCCTGCTCGTCACGGGCCACGCTGGGACGGTCCCTCCGCAAGCCACCGGCGATGCTCATTGCCCAGGCACGGGGTGGATGTGAACGGACTCAGGAGTGGGGCATGCCAGGCTGAAGTCCTGCCCAGGCCCGCTGAGCTGCCATCCAGATGGCTGCCTTCACAGGTAGGAAAGGGCTCAAGAGGTGAGATCCTAGCGAAGAATAACCCAGTGCTGTCCCCACCCCCTTTCCTGGATAGGGAACGTTTAATAAGACAAAACAAGCAAGCACATTTCAAGGGTCATGATTTCCTATCCTGGAGTCACTGGATTACTCTGCAGCTACTTTGCGCCAATCTGTATCAGCCTAAAACCCATCTGAGATAGTCTAGGATTTAGCAGGAGATGCTGTTGCAGAAAATGTCTCAACACAAGTGAGAAAAATTCCTGGCATTTGTAAATTCTGAGAGAGGTGAACTCTGTCCGCTCGCTTACCCGCTGCAAGAAGTGATAGCGCAGACAAGAAGCATCTCCCCCCAGAGATCTCTGTGCTACAAAGTGCTGTGAGCTCCCCTGCAGCTTGCCCAACCCACTCATCTGCAAGAACCAGATCCTGCAACAGAAAATCAAAGGTATCCTATATACAAGTAAAATAAATAAAAGAAAGAAAAAGAAATGGCCATCTATCCTACAAAGGGACAAGATCAGCCCAAGAAATACATACATTAATAGTAATATTCACATGATCAAGTCTGTTTTTTTAGTAGATACAACTGCATGCATTAGCAAGGCACTCTGCTCAGATGAGAAATTATTTCTCTTACTGTTCAATTTAATGTTTAATGTTCTACAAATGTTCCAGGCAATACACAAGGTGTCTCAAGGTGTTTGAACTCTAAAATACAGCTACACAACTCTTATTGAAGAGCCTGTGCTTGGAAATTACACTGCCCATTTTAACTTGTTTATAAACCTTGGCTAAATCTAGTTGTCCACATCTGCAAACTGCATGTGTGTGGTTTAAATTAGCCTTTTCTTCGTCTAAATGTGTAACACCACACTACTTTACTGATCGTAAAGAAAGAGATGGTGCTGATTTCAGTATGATTTACAGTTGGAACAGTAAGTCGGTTAAAGACTTGCCTCTAATCAGCTTCCTTGTTCAATTACGAAGAAGAATTTACGCCCTAGTTTTTGGTAGCTTCTGAAAAGTATGCCAAATTGAAACATTTTAACAGTACAGCTTAAAAACGAAAAAGCCCAGTGGAATATCAATTCCTCATCCATATACATCTGTGTGTGTAGAAGGGATCAATATTTCTAGCAGAGTCTGTCCCCGGCACTATATGGGACACTCTGATTTCATGACAGAATGTAAATGACACAACTTCATTGTTGATTGATTCATTTGTTTTCCATTAAGAAGCCTGAGTTAGACTCTGAAGCTTAAATGTCTACAAGGAAAATGTCTGAGTACTCTGTTTCAGGTGGGTATCGCTGCAATGTGCTCCCAGAATGCTGTTTTTCTTTTTTCTTTCTTTCTTTTATTTTTCCAGTGTTTCGAGTGTACTCAGAAATAATAACTCCCAAGATTGTTTGGACATCAGTGGGAAAACATAGAATTTATGGATAAAGAACCTGAATCCCATCACAAAACACTGTGTTAGAATCCTATTCATTTCATTGTCTCTCACATAAAGATATGTCAAATAATTAGTGGGGTGGCTGTAGTTCACGTGCTTTCCAAGCTGAGTAATGAAAAGGTCAGAAAGAGGCTGAATTCATCAGAGTCCGTACCAGGAAGGGGAAATAAAATAATGAAGAGATGGAGTCAAGAAGAGAAAAGCTACAGGAAGGGCTTTCATAGATAAGAAGGGAAATAAGTACTTCAAAACACAAAAAAACAGTTTTTATGAAGGAATAATGTAGCCAACTGTGTTAGACAGGCAGATGCGTTTGAAAGGAAAGTGGTACGGTTCGGTTTTCTGATAACTGAGCAGTCCCTTTGCTGTAGAGCCAGCTTATCCTCATAACGCTGGCCTCGCGGGTCCCTCTCACTAAGCACATTGCTGGGCCCCTCTCGCAAAGCCCCCAGAAGCACATGCTGGGGAGGCAGCGCCTCAGGGCGTTGGGTCACCGCGACACAGATGGGCTTTTTGCCATCTAAGACGCAAATGAGGGATGTTTCTGTTCTTCTTGGAGTGTTTTGTTTCAGCTTCCTGTTCACTGAGCATATCGGTACCCATCTCAGGGTTCATCAAAACATAAAGGACTAGTCCTTCAAGCTGACATCAGACAAAATGACATAGACTAAAATGTGGCATGTGTGAATAGGACCAGCAGTGGTCTGAATTAGCTTTCAGTCAAAATGTCAAAAAAATGGATTAAATCACCCACTTCGAAAACTAAAGTCCAGAGAGAGCTCAGATTTTTTTTTATCACGAGGCTCCAAACTTACTTTTTGTCTTGAATATTCAGAAAATTTAAGAAATGCCCATTAAAAACCAACAACCCTAAAACAAAGATATTGCAATTCTTTAGGATGAGAAATATTTAATCACAAAAGAAATCCAATATTCTTCCCCTCTTGCTAACCTGCTCTCACTTTTTAAGAGCCTCCCCCTCCCAGCTGCCCCCTTGCTTCCCCCTGCTC
This sequence comes from Crypturellus undulatus, assembly GCA_013389825.1. NCBI lineage: Eukaryota > Metazoa > Chordata > Aves > Tinamiformes > Tinamidae > Crypturellus > Crypturellus undulatus. Next base: position 739,978 of record VWPW01012977.1, read on the forward strand.
CACTGGCTCTCTCAGCCAATCTATCTCCTCTGCCACATCCAGCAGTGCCTCCCATTTTGGACACGTATTAATGAATGCAAATAGCATCGTCCCAGTAAACAAGAAATGGGGAGGAGGAGGAAGAGAAGAAGTGAAGGGAAATTTGAGAGGTCTTAAATAAGTAATCATATTTACACTCTTATATAAACCTTAACTTACAGTTCTCAAAGTGCTTCGGGAAAGTAGGTTTTGTTAACGCCTTTATTATTCAAAGACTGTTCAAAGACAATTTTTGTTAAAAAAACTATGTATTGTTTTCCTCCCACACAATTTGTTAGCCCTTGGCTGACACTGCGCTGCGGGTAGCTGGGTGAGTAGGCAGAATCACCAGCCCAGCAGCGGAGCGGAGCGGGTGTGCGCTGAGGGTGACACTTAGCTCGCATTTCCCTGGTGCCCTCTCCTGCCCAGAGTTGCTTCCCTGGGCTGCTTCCAGACCTCCTTGTCCTGTGCAGCAGTCACGCTCTAAAAGCCCTTCTACCCACACAGCTTCTACATGAAAGGCTCGCTGGACAATGACTTAAATGAGGAATTTTGCCCAAACAAGTGACCTCTCGCAAAACACACTGCACTTTCAAAGGACACGAATGCACTGCTACTGCACAGAACTGTGCATTTCAGAGAAAACATTAAACACCTCAAATTCTAATTTAAAAAAAATCCAAATTATCAATGACAATGTTTGTTACTTATGGTAGAAAAATCCTTGGTTATCTCTTGATTATCACTTTTCAGACCTGGAATAGCTTTTAGATAACTCTAGGGTGAGTTATCTAAATGTAATTTATTGCTATAAGGTAAGAGAAAAAATCTCTTTTCTTTAAGCTTGCTTTCCATACAACTAATTATCTAACATGCCAATTCAGCACATATCTTTAAATTAAATAGGTAAAATTAACAACAAAACAACTATTTAATAATCTCAAATAGAAAATAATCCTTAAGATACAGTTCAAGTGTAATTACCTGTGATTACCATCTTTTTTTTTTCAGCCACTGAAGGATTTTAGCGCAAGTCATTCAAAGAAAATAAAGGAAGTTTTATCCTTAAAATATTTGAAAGAGTTTTTACTATAAAGTGACCAGACAGTTTAAAACCTTGTCTCTTTTACTCAAAAGAGAAACATGTTGGCAAAACGCTAAATCAGTATTTGACTACTGCATTAGGACTGTGGCTGAGCAACTTATCTGGAGGGATGTACTGTTCTGCACATGTATAAAAGATGTATGTTGCTCTATCAAGTGTACATCAGTTTCCATTTTAAAATGAAATGGTGTATATATGTCATTTCTGTAAGGTTATCTTCTTGAAACGTGATTCTGTGATTCTGTGAAAGAGATGCTTTTGATATTAACGGAACGACTGCACAAGCGCAAGGACAGACTTTCTGGAGCAATTACTACAGTAATTTTCTTACTGCATTGCACAAACTTGTTCTGCTTCATACTTGTGAGGCCTTGCAACTAGCAGATCTCCCTCTCCCTGTGCCACACATTAAAACAATTTTCTCCTTCTATCCTAGGAGCTTTTCCCAGCCATAGGCATTTTGTCTACATCTATGCAGCAGCTATGAAAAATGTGGCCAGTTTTGGAGGATTGTGTTTAGTAAAGATAACACTGAAAATGGCACAGGAAAGAAACCCTAGTCTCTTTGTAGTTTAAATCGGGTGTTCATCTTCAGTCCTTATTACAAATTACACAAATTACACATGTTTTTTGCTTTTTTGGTAGAATTGTAGACTTTAGACACCGTCTTAAAGATGTCTGCAATAAGTGACTTCAGCTGAATAAGCAAAATGCGTCCATCTGTTAAAGGCATTGCTTCTTGTTTGACAGCAAAAATCTTCCTCAACCACACCATTACAGTTCCCATTGACTTAGAAAAACTTTTATATATCTATAGATGCAGATAAACATATATATCTGTTATAATACAGCATATGCAGCAGCTGCTTTTTAATTGTTTACAGTTTATCCTTTTAAACAAATGTTTCTGGGTTTGTTTTAAAGGGTAATTAAAGGAATAGTGAGATCAGTATTTGTTCTTCCAAAAGTTAACTGCAAGATAAACACAAAACAAATCTCAACAGGAGTACAACACCTAATATTTCTTCACTGCCCTTAAACTTAGCCTATATATAGGCCTTTTCCTGTCTGTTTCCAAAAAAAGGGGAAAAAAGAGAAATTTGTGTCAAGTAAGTACTTCTACAGCAGTCATTTGGCCTTGCAAGAAAAATTCATAACATCCTGTTGCCTTTTATGGGGATATACAAGGTAGAAATTACAGGAGACCTTTAGGGTCCATGCTGGCAGGAAGAGACTTGGAGCAGGGTAAAATAGCTAAAAAATTACAAAATCAAATCAATTACAAAGTTACAAAATCAATCTTTTTCATACAACTGAATTTGGGGAGCCAGATTTTGCACATTCTCTATAAATACATAGGGTTATTTCAAGGATATCTGACTCCACGATTAGTGTTTTTTCCTAAAGCAACCAGATCCAAACTCTATTTAGTTAATCATTCAAGTCAGAAGGGATAATAGAACAGAGACAATTTTATTCTTTTTTAAAGTTGCATGTTGTTAACTATCAAAATGATTATAAACACTTTACCTGCACAGGGAAGTGTAATTTTAAAAAACAGACCAGTGGACAAGCCTCTGGACATACAGCTTGGGTACTCTCTATTATCTAAAGCCTCTTCCAAAGCCAAAGTTAGACCCAAATCTTATGCTTATTTATGAGTATAACTTTCCTGGCATAACGTGACCTAGTTCAGCTGCTGCAGTCGCTCTAACTTTGTAGGAGCAGTCTCTTAAGAACCCATTACTCAGTTGCTTCATTTTCATTAAAATGGTTGCAGTATCAAAAAAAAATGACAATGTCACCAAAAGTGAGACTTCCGTTGCATTTACATTAAGAGTTTCTTTGTTTAAGTAACAAGCATAAATTAGTGCAGGTGAGAAGACAAGAATTGCTTCTTAATTGTAGTGGAAGGACTTTTTTTATTCACCTGGAGGTAACAAGTGACATTTTGCATATATTAAGATTTAAACAGGTGTCTCTGTTACAGATGATGTGTAACTCAAGACTTACAGAGTTGTAAAGCTGTAACTTTATGCTAATATCAATAAATTATGCAAAGCCCACTTACAAATATGTTGCATAGTGTTCTTGGTCCTCAAACCTTGATCTGATTGGTCTGCACTTTTTTAATCAGTTTTTACTCAGAATCTGTCCTAAACTATTTCTAAATAAAGAAAATATGTCTTACTCACCTTTTCTTTCATTAGTCACATCAAGGGTTTCCATATACTACGTAAATGCTTATTTCATCATCATGTGAGTTAAATACTTCTTTACAGTTTACTTATTTTGAAAACATTACTGAATAAAACAAAAGGATGAATTATAGAGCTTATATATGATATATATGCAGGATATTTCTAAGCAGCTATTTCAGAGTAACTATTCTAGGTGATTTTTCTATACTTCTCCAACAGATTTAAGTGTGTTTCCATTGAAACATAATGTCGGAAATAACAACTAAAACTCTTTTCAGTCCAAATGCAGTGCAGTCAATAGGACACTTGGATAAGTAAGGGACTAAAGCCTATCCTAGGCCCTTTCTGACAACTGCAAGTGAGAGAGATGGATGGAGTGAATACAAAATTCCCAGTGCTGCCAAGGAGCTTAACAAATGCACTAGCAGTTACACCGAGGACAAGAAGCAACAGGTTCTAGATGAAGGCTATGGGGAATACAATACCTTGAGAAACACACTTGTATTTCTCAGAAACAAATAAATAATATAACAAAGTAGTTGAGGAAAACTGGAAAATAGTGTTGTGGACTGGAAAATGTTGTGTTGGCACACAAGCATACAAGCAGAGATGCAGCTCCTTTCCTTCCCGTTTTAGTCACTGTAAGTGGTTTCCATTTTTCTCTCATGTGTGTGATTTTAGCAGTTGCCATTTTTCTCTCATGTGTGTGATAGATGCTAAGCATTTGACGGCAAAGATGAAATACTCTTGCTTAGCAGGATATTAGCGGGAGAGATTGAGACAGCAAACTGCCCCAGAAAAGTTTAGCTTCAGGGTGGACAAATAGCACGTATGACCCATCGTAATGAAGAACATTATGGTTTTAGTGACTTTTTGATATTTCTGCAGGAAATTCACTACTTCTTGCTTTATTAGTCCTACTGTTTCATTGTAGGCAAAGTAGCCACTAATCAGGCAGATTTGGTTAGTGTTTAGCACTTTAAAGAGTAAAGCACTTTGTCAAGGGTATTAATGTAAAGATAGCATGATTTATTCTGGAGGAATACAAAGCAGATTCTATTCTTTCTCATGTATTTTGTAAAGAAAATACACAAAGCTTATACGGAATACATATTACTGAGTTTTTATATAATGCCTTTCACATTAAAGGAAATTAACATATTACAGCATGCTGAACATTACAAAAGGTTAAAAGTAGTCCCTGGTGAATATTAATGTTATCTTGGGTATTTTACTATACCTGAAATAGCAGGATTTCTCTCCTTTATTTCCCTGTTTCAAAATTCCTAGATTTCTGATGGGCCTGAGTTTAAAACTGTCCATTGCAGGGGAATTAATTTCTGAATACTTTGTGCTTTTTAAAACGCTTTCTTAAAACAAGCAGTTCGGTGACTGCTTGGTCTGTGCCATTAAGCGTAGGACGCTCAGGTGGCCGGTTTGGGGAAGCTGAGAAGGTTTGGACCGAGATATCCTAACTCCTTCTGGGGACACCTGCGAGCTCCGTCAGGGGGCTCAGTGTGACACAACCCGGGGGTTCGTGCAGGCTCTGAGCGAGGGAAACCTCCTTCCCCAGGCACAGCCCCCATATGGAGGCTCTGCTCTGAGCTGGATCTCCGACACCACCATCAGGGCAAAACGTTCCTCCACCAAGCTCCTTCTCCCCACTGCGGCCAGTGGAGCCGCTCCGCTTTGGAAAGCGACCTCTTCCCAGCACTCTGCAGCTGGGTGAGCTGAACTGCTCACAGCTGGGGCAGAAGATGGGCCTGAACCGCGGCGTGATTGCTGCCACTGCCACGCGCTGCTGGTTCCCAGCACCTTGGCCAAGCGGCACGGGCGCTGCAGGCCACACTGCTCCTCTCCTGATGCCCGCACACCTCAGCAGGGCCCCGGATCTGCAGCAGAGCGGCTGTGCTGTGGGAAGAACCTCAGGATAGGGCCTGCAGACAGGACGTCCTAGTGGGCAGTGGTGAGAGCTGCTCACCCGAGGGACATAACCAGGTGCTGAGATCATCACAATGACCTCTGCAGCGGCACCTCAGGAGACCGCAGGTGACAGAGGCAGCCTGTGGAGCCTGCGAGCAAGGCACGGCAGCGAGCCCCAGGCGCACAGCATCAGGACACTGCTAAGGGCCACCTCTTTATTTTTTCCTCTGCTCTGCACTAGAATAATCTGGATGCTAAGACCACTTTTGACGCTGTATTAGCTGTGCAAGAGGGAATGGAGCTAAATAAGGAATTTTAGCCTTGGCTTGAAATCCAGACCATTAAAATTGACTTTAGAGCTACAAAGAGGTTGAAGGAAGGAAGAACCATTTGGAACCTGTTCCATTTCAGTTTTCACAACTCTGATTCTAGGAGCTATCCTGCATTTTTTCCCACTTCCTTCCCTCAAATTGTATTGTCTTTTCTTTGCTAAAAAGATTCAAACACAAATAGCAAAGCTTTAACTCTCTGTCTTTTAAAGAAAGGAAGAAACCATCTGGGCAATGTTTAACAGATATGTTTGCCTAAAACCCATCACAGAGCAGATCCTCTCCTTGCTATGTATATAAACAAATGTGTTATCTCCTATTTAAAGACAAAACATATACTTTTTTCCACAGCCAGGATAGAGTGGTACTTTGGAAATTCTTATATAAAAACAAACCAAATTAGGCTTCTGGACTCATTTTTAGTTCTTTCCTAAATTTGCTTTCTTTAGGTGGCAAGAAGTGCCTTCTAAAGCTTGTCATCACCTGAACTGCCGTGACAACTATTAATAATGCACAAGAGGACACTGTGTGGAGGATCAGCATTTCCAGCACTGCAAGTGCACGCACTGGAAACTCTTGTTCACCCAAAAGTAGGTGCATATGAAGCAGTATGCTCAAGATATTCCCCCCCAAAAAAAACAAAAGGGAGATGCTTTCAGTAGTTACAATAAATTATGCTTTCCTACCTGAGAGCAGAGAAATATTATTTACAGCATGTCATGTGCTGCAGTTGGCGTAGTCTTCCCTGAGTGCCGGGTGACACAGCTCGTGCATCGGAAAAGCACCCGCTCGTTCGGTGTGACTCGCGTTGGCCCAAGGTGCGGGCAAAGTGGGGCAGGGGCGCAGCTCTGCTTGGAGCGGCGCGTCTCCCGGCCACATGCGGAGAGGAAAAGGCCACTCCAAGCAGAAACCGCCCCTCACTCCCTGCTCACAGAACAGGAGCCGGGAAGATCACAGGAAATTCCTCAGGACTTTACTGGGAGCTCGGTGCATCTTGCTGGTGCAGTTCGAGCCTTTCCCGACAGGGGAACCGTTGGGCAGGAGACCTTTGCTGGCAAATCCCAGGGACTCCAGGGAAGCAGACAACCTCCTGCATCCAAGCACTGCCATCCTCCACCTTTATGCCTCTTCCATTAATTTCTGTTTTCTCACATTTGAGTCAAAACAGTTTGCATAATTTCTCATCCCCTTTTTGCAGAAGGTCCTATGTGGTAAACACTGATTACAGTCAGCAATAACATACATACGGACAAGTAGGTTGCCCATGTCTGCTTCCTGCCTAAAACTGCAAGGAGCTGGGCAAGGAGGTTGAAGCTGGAGACGTTTGAGACCTTCCCATTCCTGAGGAATGATGAGTTGTCCAAAACTTTGTGGTGTTTGTATATTTCATTTTAATAATAAAACTTCCGAATGAAAGATTTCTTTGGCTGGGAGAGGGATGTCTGTCCACGCAAGGGAAAGGGTTTGTGGAACATGAGTCTAGAAAGTTTAGTTCACGAGTAACGAGTTGTGAGGTCTGACTGCATGCTTCCAGCCACAGCCATGCCATGCAAATATGTGTGTCTTTTGAAGAGCAATTGCTGAGATCAAGAGCTACCTCAGCTCATTTGCACCCAAAAAAGATCAGGATTCGATCACCTGAACAATTCAGACAGCTGAGTTGGCTCTCTGGCAAGGACCTGACACAGAACCTCCTTTAGATAACACAGTTGCCTTCATACAAATAGAAACAACAAAGATGTTTTTCAAGCATGCGTGCAAGTATTAGTCCCAATTGTCTTGCTGTGTAGGGCTACTAAGGAAACATAGTAAGATTAGAAATGTATATCTTACATTCCTCCAAGTGACCAGAAAAATAGAGAAAACAGTAGCCTTTTTGTTCTTGCCCGTGTCAGATGCATATCACTCTCATATGCAAAAAGAATTGATGGCCGGGGTGTGAAAGTAATTTTGTATCCTAGTAACACCGGGATCCAGAGGAAATTCAGCAAATCAGCAAAACATTTATAGGCAAACAAAACATAAAGGCCATTAAAGTGAGAAGTCTGTAAAGCTAAAAGTTCAAAAAGAGGAATGACAAAAAAAAGGTAATGCATATAGAGAATGATTAAAAGACCTAATACAGAAAGCAGTTAAATACAAACATAAATCAGAGTTGTACACACAATGTGTTTATATATATATACTATATACTCTATATATACTATACACACACACACACACATAAAACATGGTGTCCGATTTTGATTGATTCCTTAAATGCACCTTTTCTGTTGACTCATAGTAGCAATTTGAGGACAAAATTTATAGAAGATAGTCCCTTAAAAACACCTCCCCCTGCCTGATGATTGCTATGATGTTCAGATACATGAGGTGACTCTAATTCAAACTTAGATCTTTCATTCACTTGTGTTAAAATTCCCTCTTCTCAGTCTACATAACAGTATATACCAGTGCTTTACATTCATTTGATGCAGATGTTCAAATCCGATTAATCTAACAGAGACTGTTTACATGAATATCAAGGGATTGCCAAGAAGTAAAAGGTACTTATGGAAGTGATGAATATCATCAAAGAGCTCAGAGAGATCTGTAGAGTGAGATGCCATTATCATAAGTTGACATTCCTGGTGTTCTTAACTGACAAGAAAGTACACGACCTTGAAAGCACTGACTATTTTTTCTGTTAGAAAAATACAGCTTCTCTGTAAATCTTTTCTTCCTGATGAAGAAGAAGGAAAGGAAGATCTTTCTAAAGTTAACATTTATTCAAATGCCAAGCAACAAGACAGAGTAAAATTAGTTCTTGAAATTTTGAAAAATGTTGAGCAAGAAAGATGGCAGGCTTTCAACCAGTCTTTTCAAGACCTTCAGCAGTTTACACTCTCTAGAACAGAAATAAAGGACATGGTTCTTTTTTCCATTCGGCAACACATTCTGAACATCCACTTTAAAACTAGGATTTTAATTGTAGGCTATAGTTACTTGTCTGTAATACTTTCCATAACAAAATGGAAATTCATAACAAGCATGATAATCTTTGCTGCACCATAGTTTTGTTTATTTTTAAGCATAAAGGAATGAGGAGATTCTTGACATTACATATAACTTTCTGTCAGAAAGGAGTAGGAGATCTGGTTCTGCTGCTGCATCTGCCAGAGCCTTGCATAATCCTTACAAATTCCTGACCTTTGTGTTTCACTTGCCTCCACAACAGACCTCCCTTCCTTTCAACCTATGAATAAAGAAGGCTCTAAAAGTAGTAAGTACTATCAATATCATGCTCTTATTACAAGATGTGCCATGCTAATGCCTTTCATCCATCAACTTGGGGCTGAGATGTATCTACGTGCACAATAGGCAACCCTAGGAGCATTGACCTACTGCCAAACCCACTCCAGAACTGAAGCCGCATTACCTAAGCAGTGCTGCAGGGAGGACATTAAGACGAGATGAGATGTGCCCTCCCGAAGCAACAGTGGTCCTTGGGTGGCCTGTGCTGGAGGTGTACTCGGGTGTTGTAGCACACTCACCTGAGGTGGGGAGTGCAGCCACACTGCTGCGTAATGCTTTGTAAGCTCCAGCAGTTGTGACGGAGGTGAAGAAAGACTGAGTGTTGACTTTTGAGTTAAAGAAGTCAGAAAAGAAATATCATGGGATATTTAAACATCCCATAAACACGCAGTAACTCAAATTTATGTCTAGCCCACAAGAAGGAAACATAAATAACAGTGCTCCAAACCTAATGGCATGCAAAGCATGAAAGGAGAGAGTCACATTGCTCAGCTGTTGGCTGTGCCAGCCTCAGCTTTGCCTCTGGTGACAAACAGCTTGCTGGACTGGAGGAGGTTATAAGCCAATAGTGTGCTTGCAAGCCAACAAAAAGAAAGGCCAAACTGAATGCCTCATACTGGCAAAGAGAAGCCATGCAGAAAAAGGAAATGACTAAGACCATAAAACATAAGAAATATAGCACAGCAGAAGTAGTTATGAAACTCTTCTTTCCTTCTGAGTAGCTGGAGTGTTAAATCTTTGTACAGTTAAGATCCAAAAGAAAGTCAAACCTAAGCAACACAGCTTGACTTTAATCAGTAAGACAAAGACGTATAAAACAAGTACTCCCTAGAATATGTGTTTCTAACTTCAGTGTTTTCATCTTTCCTCAGTAGTGGGACTTTAATTAATATGTACATAAGTTTATGTATGCATGTATGTAAAAGCCTCATGGTGTGGCAGCCTTCAGTTTAATGTAAAGAACACTCCATCCTTACCAGTGCTATTATTTCAAGCCTGTAAACTGTATTTCTATAGCATACTTCTGGTGTTAGCAAAAGAAGCCAATGGAGGCTGCACCAGCTTTGTGCTTTCATCAAATTAGGCATATTGCTCTGGATCTATGTGTATTAATATTGCAAACTGCTTTTACAACTGCTGCTAAAATTTACCACATATCTTAAAGTAAATTCTGTTATTCCAGAAGTTACATTAAGAATTTAAATAGATGCTTTTACCACCAAATTGATGCTTTACTTTGATTCAGAAATACTAGTCTATGTAAACTTAAATACAACAATTTGTTACTCTATCTATAAACCTATAAAACAGCACCATTATGCAATACTTGACCTCAATCCTCAAAATATTCTTCAATCTATTTATTCACATCCAAAAATATGATCTTTGATCTCTGTCACACATATGTTACATTTATAATGCAATGGACTGTGCCCGGTTCCCAAAATTGGAAACAAATTATGCAACTCTTCCCATTGATTTAGGTGATGTGGAGAGTGTCAACAGCTTCTGGATGAGCAAATGCTGGTCAGCGTTTGATGGAAACTTCAGAGAATTCAGCACAACCACAAGAGTGAGTCATTGTCAAATGCAAGAAGGAAACGGGCAGCTGTCATGTATCTGTGGTGTCCTGTGTCAGTAATATTTGATACCAAATCTCTTTATTTCACCCAGGTTTATCACATTAACAGCTCCATCCTGCTCATAACTTTCATGCAGACTCACTCCCCAGCTTCCATAGAACTAGTCTTACACTTGGAGCAAGCTGAACTGTAACAAAAATTGCTTCATGAGATTGTAATAAAGGTGTCCAGGAGCACATCCTGAGTGAGCAAAATGCAGAAACCCTGAGTGACATAGCCACATCAGTGCTAAGCACCATCTGATCTGCCAGTCTGCATGCCAGTGACATGTCACAGAGTGCAGCATTTCTTTAAAGCAAGTAGCGTGCTTTGGGATCAAAGCAGGCAGTCCTGCACAAGGCCATGGCCTCTGGATACGCAAGCTGAGACCGGTGCTTCTTCAGGTCTTTCTGTACCATCTTCCATGCCTGGCAATGATCTGACCTCTATGAACACGAAGCCCAAATCGCATTGACATCTAATGAGATTGCATTACCACTTAACATGCTGAATTGTTTTATACACCTTTATGCATAGCCTACTTGCAGCAAGTACTCCTCTTCTGGGCAAACAGTCACGTCACGCACATGTAAGGAATCAAAAATTCCAGGTTTCAGGGTACTTCCTAATTGTCTCATAACTATGAGTATGATTGATCACCAAAAGCTTTCATTTCTTTGAGTATAATAATGAAGGGGAAAAACAGAAAGACAATATAATACTAATCCACAGATATAGCAGAATAAAAATACTTACATTTCAAGAAAAGCTGGCACTACAAGAGAGGCATGAAGAGGTCTGCGAGCTGTGAGGTGCGGCTCCCCATGTCACAATCTGGGCCTCTGCCGAACGGGCAGCAGCAACCCAGCATCACACCTTGCTGCTGTGCGCTCTCCAAGTAATATATCGGATGCTTACAGCTGCCCATGGCTTTCCCCCAAAAGAGGCTTATCCCCCGGGGCAGTGGTAATGCTTAAAACCCAGGCTGCAGCATGCTAGTTGAATGCTCCTCTCAAACACCTCTCCTGGCAGCCAGCAGGAAGAACCGGCTGCTCTCGCAGAATCGCTTGTTTTGCAGCAGCCCGAGATGTGAAGAAAAGTCCTGCTATTTTCATGACCTCTGTTACCTGCAGGTAATGCAGTGGCCTACATACCTGCACAGGGACCTGCAGAGCATCCCTCTCTTCTTAGAGAGGGATGTTCTCATCCCCTCGGGGCCCTGCAGCTCTGATAATTTCTCCTTTAATATTTATTTTGCTCCTATATTTTAGCTGCTATGATGAAAGTCAGTCAATAGCAGTGGAGCTGAAATAATACATTTACAGTGCTTATAAGACACTTATATGCTTATAGTATCTCTTTTTTCACAGAATGGTTGAAAAGTCTAAAAGTGGTCTGCCAGGAATTTCTTTTTAAAAACCAATTCTGTTTTTCTTGTATTTTACGGCATCTGACTGACCAAATGACTCCATCTGGGGAAGAAGTGAACGGCAGCAGAGACTAGACAGACAAGCTGAGAAGTCTAAATTTTTTTCTGGGCTTTGAAAATGTCTTATTTTTTTCTGATTAAGCCTCTTATGTGTTGAGTATCGCTTCATTCCTGCCAGGTGTCACAGAAGACAGCCTTAAAATACAGCAAAAGAAAATGCCAAGCAGATTGCTCAAAAAGCGCTTCCACACTTCAGAGAAAGCTCGCTCAGCTGCCAAACAATATTTTAAAGTTTCATTTGATTACAAATAACAAGTGCAATCAAATACCAGCCAAGCCCAAAGAGTCAAATACTTGACATTCCCAGCTTCTCTCTTATTTGTCTTTATGTCTGTAGTCATGATTATTCTCTATTATTTTTAGCATGAACAATGTGCTTTTTTTCTTGGAAATCAGTCAGCCAGAGTTTCTAGAATTAAAGTCAAATAAACAATAGAACACTCCAAAATGAAGACACTCCAATTTCTAGATATGATCATGAGCACTCAAGACTGTTATATCTAGCTCTAGGAAGATGCACTGCAAAGGAATAAGGCCAAGTCAATAAATATTATCCTCTGCGAAGCTTGTAAGGACTGTGCTTGGACTTGACACATGCAGGTAGAAGTCAGGCCAACAGGCCCTATCTGTCTCAGTTCCTGGGGCATCCAAGATGTGTTTCCCACTTAGTAATGCAGGCTCCCCGCCCACAGACTTCTCAAGGAAAAGCTGAACCCTGTGCATTTGTAAGTAAAAGGAAGAAAGCAAGAGCTAGAGAGACGGCTGTGGGTAGAACAGCTTTTCAAGAGCCTGCTCATAAAGTAGCAAGAGAAAGGCCATGTTTTAAAACGGCATAATTTTCAGAGCTGCTGCTATTCACAACACCAATTAATTTGGTGTTTGCTCAGAGTAGGTCTCATTGGGCTAAAGAATAGGCGTCATTTTGGAGAACCTGACTCTGAAAGTTGAGTACCACCTTTAGCTTTCATCAGTCAACAGGGGTTTGTATGACACAGTGACTCACTGCAGGTAAGAAGGACCGCTAAAGGATTGCATTTTTATGCCCTCACTAGCAGTAAGTAGCAATTTTCTCACAGCATTTGTCCTATTTAGATCAGCTGGCCTACAGAAAACTTACTCAACATACATGTTAGTGTCTGACCCCCAAATTACTTAACTACCATAATGCATTCTCCATTTGTGTTTCTGGAAGAGTTTCAGAAAGACTAAAGGAGAGATTCGCCTAAAAAGGCAGAAGGAAGATGAGTCAAAGCATATTTAAGGGATCTGCTCCAAGCAAGAGAGAAAAGCAATGGCAGTTGCGATGGTTTCCTACAAGTTTAGAGACTACTACCCACTCTGCCTGCTCTTCTGAGCCAGAGATTGCAAGTAGCAAACTTACTTCTGGAGTTGTGATGCTTTGTTTTGTTTGTTTTAACACCTGAGAACATGTGCTCTCTCCTTAAAACACACTCCAGAAAGTTTAGAAAATTTACAAGCAACAACCGAAGAAATCCTTCGTATAGATATAAAGAGAGAATATGATTTATTATCTCCTCTGATATGCATAATTGCAGTTTCAAAATTTGACCAAATGATTCTCTATGAAACCTATGACTTTAAATTAAGTTGAAATTAGCTAGATTAGAAAAAAAGTATTCAGTCTTGGCTTGAAGATGAGATGATAGGAAATCCAATCATCTGATTCGTTTCCAAGGTAAATGATCCTCACAGTTAAAAAATGTGAACTATATTCCAAATTTACATCCCTTTTCAGGAGTCTGGATAATTTTTTTGATGTGAAGAAATTAAATAATACATTGTACTTTTCAAATCCTGTTTTAACTATATTTCAAGTCACATTTGCCAAACTGAATAATTCTCATGCAAATTAAAAACTAAATAAAATTAAATAATACAACAAAAAGCAAGAAGGCATCAAAATCTCTATGGATAACTCCTGCTGCTTTTTCATCATCACATATAAAATCAATGATGTGGTCTATTTCTGAAGAAAAATTTTCACACAAGTGGCTTTGCACTAGGTGACTATACTGCTCTGCTTGCAGTAACCAAAATCATTTCCACAGAGAGTGTCAAAAGTGGAAAGTAGCAGTGGATTCTATATATCAAATGCCACCTCAATAGAGCCCTGAACTGCATGCTCCAGCATGGCAGGCGCAGTGCCAGCCCTCCTGCTCCCACGCAGGTGGAACTGGCACTAAGGCCACCTGGTCCAGTCTCCAGCATTTCTGGTGGCCTTGGTGACATTGCCCAGCAGTGTGGGAGGACCTGAGAACAGGTGTTTCTGCTGTGCAGAAACAGCAGATTGAGATAAGAAAGAGATCAGAATCTAGCAAAAATTGACCATCTAATAGCGAGAAGATGCAGTCACAGCTGGTCACCAGAGTTGTCTACATAGATAGAAATTAAGGAGTGGTTTAGGATGAGTAAGAAGGGAGACAGATGTGAGAAGGAGTACAGGGGCAGAGCCAGGGAATAGGGATGCTTTGAGTGGAGGAGGCTGCTGGGGAATGAAATTTTCCCCTGCCTGGGAGAGAGGGTAGGCTAGCAATAGAAGCTGGCCAGGCAAATCAAATGGAAAAAGCTCTTGGGGCACTGATGGGACAGTGGCTGGGGAGGTGGAACGGATTGCAGGGAAGAAGCTGAAAAGCACATTTGTAACAACGCACCCAGGGAGCCCAGAGGGACACCTGGCATCGTCTGGAGAAGAGGCTGGCCATAACACCTGAGAGAAAGAGGTCAGTGTACTCAAGAAACAGGGCTTAGTCAGGCTCAGAGGGGAGAGGAGGCCACAGAAATGGCCACCTTGGCGAGAGACAGGAGATGAAGGAGCAATAACATCTGTCTCGCCTAGAGCACCCTCCCTCCAACCCCTGGGCTCCAAACTGATGCTCAGGAGCCTCTTCATCCTTCTGCTGTGTTCGAGCTCCAGAGCCACTTGCCATCTGAAACAGCAGCAAACCCTTGCTGTGAACGGTGGTGCCCGCAGAAGCCAGCACTCAAATTACTCCAGCAACCAGCACACGGTCCCAGAGTGGTTACAGCCTGTTTATAAGCAACTTTGGGTTATTTTTAATATTGCTTTCTGATCTTTGAGTTTGTGATGGTTTATAACTTAAGTTATATTTACAAGTCATTATATTTGCATTTGTTATCAAGCACAGAGTTTGATAAATAAAACATAAACAAGATCAGCACTATCTAATAATAAACCTATCCTAGGGAAGCTGTATCACCTGCATTTTAGGACATGGTATGTTATGAGAGAGAACATTAGATAGTTGAATTCTACAAAGAAATTTCTTTTTTATATTTTAATCTTAGAAAAATATTATGATTGCAGAAAAGTATAATTAAATCAAATCCATTTATTATGTTTGTTAATTCAAAGAATTACAGCAATGGCAATGGGAAAGCACTTCTAACTCACTGCTTATTGAATTAAGATGAGATCAAGCTCAGCACAGAGCATCTGAAACTGGACAATTAAACATTCTTCTGGTGACTTTATTGATGGTGTTTCTGACCTGGCTGCCAGCAGCTATCAACAGTGAGCTAAAGACAAAGAACATAGAGCTAATGGAGAGCAAAGAGGACTGGTCTATGGAGCCTTGGATCCATTTACACCAGCATTGAAGACTGACTCCTTAGTCAGATTATATCATTTCAGTGTATAGCTATATTATATAACTCTTATTTGTTTTTGAAAGGGCAGGTGTCATATAAATGACACATTCATTTGAAAAAAATAATTTGAAAAGAAAAAAGTCTTTTTAAGATCATACAATGACAACCTGAGGACTCAGTTTTGCTGTTATTCTTGTGAAATATAACTTATATCTGGCAGGTAGTTACAGACACAGTGTTCACAAGGTGATTTATTTTCTTGGATGTGAAACAGTTCTTCTTTTTATGACTTCACTTACAAATATATGTGCAAATATTCCTTGTGAAGCACAACGTGACAGTTGCACTTTTAGATTATTATCTTCCAGGAAGGGCAACTACAAACTGAGCCTGCAACAGTCATAAAATACACCTACTCATGAAGCTACAGTGATACGCTGAAGCCAAAACCAAATGTGAGTCATGCATTCCCCTAAAACAAGGCATTCATTATTTCAGAATATCCTGGTTTGTTCCCTGTGAAATTGCAAGTGTGTTTCCTGCAGCATCCACATGCACTTCTCATGCCTCCTTTACTTACCATAATATTTAGTTTGCCTTTCCTCGAGTAAAGCCCCTCAGGTGGTCGTTTCAGGTTGACCCCACAGTAGTGGGGGGTTGTTCTCCTGCCTGTCCTTTGCAGAAGAGGCATTGGATTTTCTCTACTCAGAGCAGGCCTCTTCCAGTGTTGTCCTTCACAGTACAAGCGAGAACCTCCTCAGGTCTGATGTTCCCCAGGCTCACGGGACCACGGTGCTCTCCCAGGGGCAGCTAAATACATCACTTCATCCAGAACTGCAAGCTACAAAAACTATTGGCATCATCCCAAGATGACAAAAACAAAGATTATTTGGCATGATTTCAGGTCAGGGTAGGAGCCAGACAAAAAGGGTTATAAGTATCACACAAGTGGAACACAACCCCAGCTGATATTTAACTGGATATCTTCTGAGATGCTTAAATTGTGATTTTCAGTTAGTCCTTTTTTCCTAGAATATTGATAAAGCTTCTTGGCAATTAAATTATATGTCAGCTGTGACTGTTCCTTTACTGTCTTTAAGTAAGCAGGTTTATATTGTTGCAGTAAGAAACTTCCTAGATGATACCACAAGTCTACTTTATGACTGTTAACTTGTGCCTGTGTCCTACTGTCACAGAGATTTATCTGAAGAGTGAACCTAGGCCTCATCTGAAAAATACTTTTGTGCTCTAAGGGCCTAATCTTCTCATTTAATGGCAAAAATCCCAGTGTCCGATATGTGGCTTCATCCTATGCTACCGCTTATCTCATGCCAGCTACAGGTTCAAAACATCAATAAAATTACTTGGAAGAGTCTGTATTTAACTCCATGTCTTCCACTGACTAATTTTAATCCTTTTATTTTCTTCATCCCTGCAAAAATTGTGAAAATTCTCAAAACAAAACACCAAAAAACAACTTTCTTTCCAGGAGAATTAGCTGGCTTAGGATCTGTATTTCCAGCAACAGTTTGTTACAACAGTCAACCAAGGAGAAATTCCTAATTCAGCTCCCTTCCTGAGACATCCCTCAGTACAGGCAAGCTCCTTTAGACTGAGACCTCTGAGCACAGGTTAGCACACAACTGCCCACTCCTCAGAAGAGGCAGGAACAGAAAAATCATTCTCAAATTCCTGCTCCTATTTGCAGAACTCTACTCTTCAGAAACAAAGCTCCCTTTCAGTAGGACCCATCCTTCCTACAGAGCTGAAGGTCTTGCTGTTCTCGAGTACCCAACCTGCTGAAATCAGATCAGATCTAATCCTGGAGCATTATCCTAGCCACAAGAATCAGAACATGATTTTGCACTTGCACCATCAGCTTAACATCAGTATCACTAACACTTCCTGAAAAAGGCTGTCCGCTTCTTGATGCTTTTATGACACCTAAGGAACCAAAGGCGCCGCTCAATATTTTGAGTCTGCTTTATAATCAACAGCAACTGTTTTCCAGCTTGTACTTACTCCCACATGTAAGTATTTATGAACAAACCAAAAATCAGAGATAAAGGTTAAGTTTTAGCTGTGCACTCAATGTGCATCTATAGTGCTTTGCAATTCTGAAAAATCACCCCTAAAATAAATGACTCCTACAGATCGTTGTGCTTGGAGTTCCACATCCAAAAGATGCATTGATTAGTTTTATCAGCTACAGAAGGAGCTAAGAAGGCTACTTTGAAAAACATATGTGAACATAAAAAACATGTAAGGAGTTTAGGGACTGTATTGACTGGAATGTTCTTGTTGCAACAATAACCAAAACGTAATTCAAGGTAAAATACTCTGAGTGAGAAATCCCCTTCACTTTTGCTCTCTAACGTTTCGAAGTTCCATATATCCAGGAGATATAATGATTCTCACTAGTGTCTCTAAAGTCTTATTTACCATGATGTGGGGAAGAGAACAACAACACATTTCTAAACTGTGTCTTTGCAGTCCAGTGCCTCCAGTGCACGAGGGCATTGCTCCGCATGGCGCTGAACACAAGTGTAGTTTCTTCCAGCTGTAGGACGTATTTTTGTTCATGCAGTGCAGAGCCAAACTTTTACTACCACTTATCTCCTTGCACTCAGCAGACTCAGCACATTCTGCTCACTGCAGTAGCTATTACCTCTTGCACTAAAACCTGGAGACTTTGCAGGTATTACTTCTGCGTCTGTAGACTGGCTCTAAGTTATGGCCAATCTCCAATGTGAAAATGAAACCTCTCCCAGTTAAAAGTGCCCCAAAGTGTCTCTTTACTCTATTGGCTCAATCTGTGCATTTTTAGGTTCTGGTCTGGTTGTGCCTGTCTTATGATCTTGCCACAAGGCTTAGATGAATGGGTCAGTAAAAGGAACGACTTTTCTAATAGATAATTGGCAGAGAAAGAGACTACCAAGAATTTTACTGCTTCATGAATAGTTAGAGCAGGGGCCCTGAAGATTTCGCTTTCACCTCTATAAAATCAGTTATTTTGATCTGTTTCCCCAACATGTATACACTATGTGTGTTCATGTGCAATATTTCTGCTCGCTTTCCTAACTTTGGCTTTATCAGCACTTGCTTCATCTATCTCTGCACTTCAGAGAAGTTGCAGAACTTAAGAACTTAAATATTAGAAAAACTATGTACTCTATGGAAATATCAGAGAATCCTCTGAAGATGTTCACCTCAGAAAAAATATGCCCTGCTGTCTGCAACCTCTTCTAGGGAATAGTCTTCCTCTCCTCTTCTGGGACCGCTTATGGAGATGAATCAATTCATAACTTGTCTGACATCCCTAATTATTACGTAGTGTTATCATTCAAGGATGCTGCCAGATGAAGAGGGTGTTGTCTCTGCATGAACTTGCTTTCCTGCTCTCAAATCAAAGACCTTCCTCTAATTAGAGTCATTAATTGATTCAAGCCCAAATGAAGCTTCACAGGCAAGGGCAAATCCAGATGAGACATCATAAATAAGCAATACAAATTGCTCATTCGTCCTATAATTATCAGATGTTTTCAAAACACGTCTTGCAAGGATACTGAGGTCCCCTATTGTTTTTATCAGAAAGTTTCTTTAATCACCTTATTTTGAAATATGTTTACATAGAAGATAATTAAATGAATGAATACATTTATCTAAAGGGTTTAGAAAGCAATTAAAACACATTTACAAATCATTTAGAATGGCTACAGCTATCAGAGTGACAGGCAACCAAATTCTTCCCCTTGTAACACTCCTGGCAATCCCTGCTTTAGCTCTAGCACAGTATACAATTTGTCTGCAAGTTTTTTCAGGCATCATTTGAAAAGAATTTGAAGATAGCAGCCAAGCAACAGAATCAGACAGGAATTTAGGGAATGGGAAATTAAGGCAACTTCCAGTAGCAACTCTGCCATTTCAGCTGAACCCACACAGACGTAGAATTATTGCTCCCTCTAGTAGCTCCGATGATTTCCGGTAGCTAGGCACTTTTGTTGCTTAAAGTGAGTCTGCTTATATCAGCTTATAGATGATCTTATAAAATGCATTAATTTCTCCCCATAAATACTGAACATCATGGACTATTTCCAAATTAACACTAAAACAACTGATTATGAGAGACTTGTACACTCATGAGTTGTTTCAGGACATGCCTAAACCCAAACAAATCCTCTTTTGGGAGAATTTCAATCCGTATTTCTGAAATGCCAATAATATGGCCACAGTACTTGAGACTGTACAAAGTTCTCAACAACAGGGCACTTTTGGTATGAATTCCAGTTGCAGGTCCACGTGTGAAGAGAGATTACTGGCACCAGGCTGGCCCATACATCTTCGTGTCAGAGGGTTTGAATCCATCATTACTAGGTCAATAAAGGAAGTTAAATGAGTTCTCCAGCAGATCATTAAACAGAAGACATTGGCATTTGAAGTGTGCCCTTGGTAAAAATAAGAAAAAAATAAAAGGCTTTGTGGCTTCCAGAAATAAGTGTTTATTTAAGATGAAGACAAAAGGGAATTCAATTGTAGCTCTTTCACGGGTAGAGAACAATGAAACCCGTAAATATTTTCCACTCATTTAATTTTAAAAAAAAATGCACCTAATCTGTGTTCTCATAATTTTCTGTATTTGCTTTCAGTCCTTACTATTGCAAGCAATTCAATGAGATGGAATACCCAGAAAGTGACTTTTAAGCAATTACTAGAGAGCACTTTGAACTTACAGCAGTAAATGTACACACGGAGGGCAGATTAGACAAGGGTAATTTAAACAAGTAGAGAGAAAAATGGAAAAGTTATTCTATGTAGTCTCAAAATATGTAATAAAAGTGCAGAGATGGCTTCTTACAATCTTGATACTATTCATCCCCACAATTCTCCTGCCCAACTGTAGTTCTCCTCAGTAGCACACTGGTCTTCCTCCATCCCACAAAGATTTCTGAAATCAAAGTTTGCAGAATATTTCCCATTTTTTTCCCTCCTTGTTTCATAAAAAAGCTCATGGTTTTGTCACCTTAAATATCTTCTTCTACTCATGGGAAAAAATGTCCTCTGCTCAAGTTGAACTCTCTCAATTTTAACCTTTCCAAGTCTATTCCTAACTTGGTCAAATAGCTGAATGAAGCTACTGTTAGCCAATACAGCCAATGAAACACATGGATTATCTAATAACCAGGAAAAAGTGCTACCAAACTTCTGGGGGTTTCTTTTCGCACATTTCTTCCCCTCCTCTAAGAAATTTATCTAATTTACTTCATCCAGCAAAATTCGAGGTCAGTCAGGATGTGGTTTAATGGCACATCAGCTCTTCCACAATACTGCCCTTGAGCCTGCCCTTATCCAGCAAGTTGACTCTGCTCTCACCGCGGGGCAGCCACCTCACGGGCGCTATCAAACAAGCACGTGTGTCTAGGCAGATGCCAGACAGGTTCTTATAAATCCAAACCCTTCCACAACCGTGCATTAGCTTGCTGACCTGTAAATTAGTCTGCAAATCAGTGGTCCTGATTGGCAAAGAAATTTAGACATTTCATTTTCAGATTGCCACAAATCAAGGCTATGCTAAAAAAAAAAAAAAATATAGAAATCCTAGAATCCTAGACAGAACATAAGTTTCCTAAAAGCACATCCCAACGAATCCATGGGTACCTCTTGAGCTACCCAGTGCTAAGTTAAGAACAGATCAGCATGCAGAAAGAGTAGAGGTATTGGGAGGACACCAAACAGCTAAACCCGATTTTAGTTCACATTTTTCTTGGATAATTAAGAAACTTCACCTAGTAGGAAAAAAAAGGAGAAAGAAAAAAAAAGGAGGTATTACATACTTGGCACTGCATTGGTATTATCAGCATTTGACTACAAGACTTTGCAAATAAACCTTTCATTATATCCAGACATGATTTACAGATATATTTCTTCGAATAGAAATACCATATTGTTAATTCTAAGACAAATCCAGGTTTGATTTACATTACAATTCCTTCAAAGTGACACATATTTCTGTTTGCTTTCTGCCAGTGTTTTATTTTCAGATACAGAACAAATTTATACTCCTTTGATACACCTACCACTCCTATAGAGCAAACGGAGCACCTTAGCAAGCACTGACACATTCCATCTCAAGAATAAATCCTGCAAAACTGCTGACAAATTTATATCACCCTTGATAAGAATAGAAATGTGCCTGGACCTCCTACTTGATGAGAGTGTGCTAGAGAAAATAGCTTAACTTGTTTTTGTCATTTTCACATGCAGAAAGAAAAGTATCTCTCTTGGCACATAAGACCAAATTTCTCTGATGCAGAACATCCTTGAGCAGCCATCGAGCTGGGGTTACTTTAGAGCTCTTTCCTAACTCCCATTTTCTAGGCACAAGGTCTCACGTCATCAGCTTTGCCCAATACTGTCTCCACCTATGTCTCTCTCATTTCCTCCTACACTTGCCTCCCACTCTTCATGCTCTGCCCAAAATTACAGGTGACTGTCCCTTTGGATTCCTTATCCACTCCCAACTCTTAAAAACTTCCTATCCTACCCATATTAGGGGAAACACCCCCTCAGTCAGTGCCTACCAGGTATTTTCCCTTCACAATCAGAAAGCTCCTGTTCTGAAAAACATCTCACACTAAAGGACTGCCCATCAGCTCAAGCTTTCTCTGTGCCCTGGTATGGTGTCTTGTGCTTGACATTTGCCTGACATATGTTTGGTAACATATCCACAATACAGATAAATATTTTTTTTTGTTAAAGTGCTAAAATGATCTTGGTTTGCTTTTCTTATACTCTGACAGAGCTGTTTTTAGTTTTTCAGCAGGTGTGGGAAAGTTTGACACTCGTGCATTGTGCTTTTCCCCTTTCTGTCTCCTTGTGTTACTACCAACTGTAACAGATTTTCTCCTAATTAAAAAAAAAATTGTCTTGTCCCTGCAATGGCCTGTGTTTTTTTATTTTATGAAGTGATGATACAGGGTGTGGGGGTAGTGGACAAGGAGGAAAAAAATCAAATAGATGCATTTGAATACCTATTGTGAGAGGAACACTGAAAATCAGCTGAAAATAATTGAATTCACTGATTTCACTCTCCAAAAGGTCCTTGTAGCACATTAATTTCAGAATGCACTGGACACGAGGCAACTCAGAAACACTGTGCATCAGGGATCTGCAATACTCCCTCAACCAAGCTTCTGTGAAAGAATAAAGTCAGAAGTAGGTTTTCTTCTGTTATCTAAATGATTTGGGGTTAATTGAAACTATGAATATTTGTCTGAATAGTTACATTACTGAACAAATGTTAAGTAGACTCCATCCGAACAATGAAGCAACTTTGAGTCATGAGTAACAGAAAAAATGCCTCTCTTACGTACTGACTTCATTAAATTACTAAAAGCAGGCCCATAATTGCAAGGAGAAATGAAAGACACAGGGAGGATCACATCTGGATGAAAAGCTCTTTCACCATAAGGTAGATAATGTCTGTGTAGGAAGAGAGATTTTCTACTCACTTAAATTTCTTATGGATGTTCTCCCTTATCTCTTCTTCTGAAGCTATTTTCTGCTTTGACAAAACAAAACTATTTTTAGAGAATTTCTCAACTCTGGAAAAATGTGTTCAAGCAATACTTGGAAAGCTTACTAGAATGAGCATTTCCCTTTTTTTTTAAACCCAATGAACTGAGAAAATAACATCCTGGAAATAATCATATCTGAATACTCCAAAAATGTGGCTGAATAGGAAGTGCAGGTGCACTAGAGACAGGTGCAGTCTCTCTTACATCAGTGATCAGCTCCTTCAAAAGTAATTTATTACAGAACTGCAAATGCTTAAGACTAAGCATTAAATTAAGAGCTTTGTCAAGGGCAGGGTCATAAAATTGCATCCTTGAGTTTAAATGCATTAAAGTTGAAGAACATGAGAATAAGGATGAAACTACAAGTCTGTTGTACTTGCAATCAAGTCATAGTTATTTAAGGAAACTGGCAAGATCACACACTTTCTTACCATATGACATTCTCTGTTTTCTACAGTGATCTGGGGGAGGGTTGTGTAAACAGTACCACATACAAAATCATGACTGTTTTCTCAGAAAGCACCTGGATTTTTTTACAGAGTACGTATGGCAAAAAGTGTGGGCTTCTGTTAAAAGCGCTTGCACATATGTGCAGTGCACTATTTAATTTGCTGACAGTGACATACAGCTTCCTAGAGGATGAAAATACACTTAGGAAAAGATTGACCTTCCAAGAGCTCCCTTGTGATTGGAGGCTGCTGCTAGGGTCAACCTGCTCTCTACAAGGTGGAGGACAAAGAATTAGCCATAGCTACAACAAAGTCCCATGAACTTGAGCTTAGGACCAAATCATATATGGTGAACAACAGATGAACAGGAACACCACAGTCTGTAGGATACAAGCTGTTCGTGTATAGCCAGCTTCACCTTGAATGATCTGCGACGTAACAAGGCCTGACAAGAGCAAACAATGCCACTTCCAGCCAGATGGCTGCACTACGCACACCATGTGTTGTACATACTTCACATAGGAGGCCAGGACACGATCAGATCAAGTCAAATTAACATCGCTGGTGTTTTCTTGAAAGTGACTCACTACAAATTAGACTGTCCCAAGTTTAACGCGGTGTTAACTGAGCTCCATGTGCTCTTGTCACTAGTACATACAGGTTAGCACAAGCACAAAACACAAGCAGAAAAAGTAAAATTTGAAGTTTTGGTCTGTTATAGAGCTCTAAAACTGAAAGTCTATCGTGGTAACACAGGGAAAAAGAAGATAAAAAGAAAACATAAGAAAAAATTCTGGGGAAATGGCAGGTGCAAATTTCACATTCATTCACTTGAAGAACCTCCCACAGAATGAGCAGCCGGCATGCACCACTTCTGATTCCTACCACCTTCCCTTGGAGCCAACGCCATTCCAGCATGCCAGTGGGGACTTCGAGACAGCTTTACGTAGAGGAGACTGACACCATCTGCAATCAGGCTTCCTGATGGGTTTTGTTCTACTAAATATGTAATGAGTGCTTTCATTCAAAGGGTCCAAAGCATTCTAAGCACATCTTCCTTGGATCGACTTACTACCCTTGACTCCTAACAGCTGTAAAGATTTGCTGCTTTCTGCTCAAGTTGATGTCCTGAACTGATGGATGTTGACTGACATCTTCATAGCCACTCAGTATTAAGTGAAAAGGCAGAACAAAGGCAAAGACTTTCCCCTCTGCTCTGCCCAAGGTCTCCTTTGACCGGGACTTTGGAATCAAAGATTGACTCCATGTCAGCCTTTCTAGGTTCAAGACAAGCTGGCACAGGACTTTGGCAAGAGGTTGAATTGTAACAATAAAGTGTCAGGACACTCAGCCATGACAGATAAGGTTGTTTCTTCATTCAAGATTGAATGTTCCCAGACAAGCTCCCAATCAACCAAGCTCCCAATCTAGGAATTATCAGCAGTTTAACAAGAGAATATATATTAAGAGTGTATGGAAAAAAAAAAAGGGGGGTGGATGGGTGGAGGAGAGAAATCTCTACACTCAAATCCAGCTGCAGTTTGATCAAAATCCCTTACACTTTGGTCCTCTCAATCTAGCTCCTCCCTGCAAAGCAACTGAAGGCAACTGTTATCCTCCTGAGCCAGACATCAGTTCCCTTGATTGAAATGAAGTCCTACTTCCTCTCTACTTTCAGTATTTTTTTCCAAAACTTAGATTTCATCCTTATAAGAGGATACCACATCAGTTATTCCACATGTGATCATTTCCATACTCACAAACAGTGATTCTTTAAATATAAAAAGTTTTTTTCTAAATATTTTGAACATCAAAAAATAAAACAAGATACCATGTAATAAAGCTGCGTATTTGTGGATCACTGGCAAAAGTCCTTGAATGTGAATACCTAATGATGATTTCTCAATGTCAGAAACAGAAGATGAGGGAGAACCAGGAGTAATTCTTTTTATTGGCAAGATAACCATCTTTCCATATATTAAAATATTTTTAATTTCTAAAGTACGTCACAAGAGAGTTATGAAGAACTCCTGCAGATGCAAACACAAGCAAATGCATCTGGTCCCAATATGGAGGAGCAACAAATGAACTTTGAAACACTGTGATAAGAATTAAAGGAAAAATATTGCAGTTTTAAACGATCATTTTTAAAGACATACAAGTATATCTGTATCTTGACCCCACCTTGGATGTAGAGTTTGCAGAAGAACCCAGGCCCTTTCCTAGTCTTTCTTTACATTTTCCCCTACTAGGTAGGAAACAACAGTAACGCAGCCGCGGCAGCATTAGCAATGCTAAAGCCAGCTGATACATCAAGGGAGGCCGATTTCATTTTCAGAGATAGCTGATTTCACTCATTCACACTTCCACACCAACATAAACAGGCACCAGGATGCACGAGTACAAGTGGTCAGTGCAACATCTGGGCAACAAGACTCTTGAATTCAGGAGGTCTTTAAGGGATATCAGCTATTGAGTTCTTCTGGGTTCATTTCAGGGGGGCAACCAGGTGCTAATTTTGCATAGGCTTTTCTATACCTCTAGGAGCTATCCATTATGAGCTCCTTCATGCTGTTCTGGCTCTGAGAGTCACAAGGATTTGCTCGTTTCCTCCTGAGCTGCTGTCCCGCACACCCGCATGTGGCTGGGGTTTTGATGACGTGCTGATCCAGGCGGTACCAGCACGTGCCAGTCTTAGAGCCCTTCTGCGCCTGCCTCCGCACCCAGAGCCATTCCCATTCATGCCAGTCTCAGCACTTCCACTACGCTTCTCCAAAACGTCAGTGATCACTAACCACGGAGAAGGGCCAACAAAATGATCTCTGCAGAATAAAGCAGAGAAATTGTTTAAGTGCACAGGAGTTCCGCACAGCACCCGAAGGCAAGCAGGAAACTAACCATGTTTAGCAATGAGTTATCATGTGCAGATTGTTTTTTGATCAGGCTCTTCAGCAGTCTTCTGTTAAGACTGCTGCATGTCTTAGTATCTTTCTCAAACAATTAATATACATTGAAATGTATTTTGGAAAAAAGTACCAAAAAAAAAAAAACCTTACTTGCCTGATTCACTAGCTCATACCCTAACATCACTTAAAAAAAAAATTAGACATCAGTATGCTAGTTTCATGCAGCTGATCAAAATAACAGTGCCTCAAAATTCATATACACTGTCTGGAAACCCCACTGCCCTGGGATGACCTTCCATCTTACCTCTCCTTCCAGTACTTAATACCAGCTGAGCAGCGGGAGTACAGAGCTGCAGGAAAAGGAACATTAAAAATAGGTTTTTAAAAGAGAAAACAAAAAACTTAATTCATTTGCTTCCAGTCTAGTCTCACTGCTTCTTCAGTCTTTGCTTCAAAACTCCACTACAGAGAGAATAGAGTTCAACATATGGAGAAATCAATCTAATTGTTCTTCAGACTATTGCACCATTTTCAGCACTGCTATTTCTGCTATCCTAAGGAAACCATGCGTTACCTCAGTGGTCTAAAAAAAGGCATATAATCAGTTAACCAAAATTCTTTTGCCCTATGATTCTTTTCTGTAGTGGCTGATAATGTAAGAGAATGATTTTCAGTGCATCTTAGAACAAGTATATATCTTCATTAAAAAATTTATGAGTTTCTTGGGAAAGACTGAGAGAGAAATCAGTCTCTGGATATCTGAAGACTCTGTAATAACTTAATTAAGAAAAAAAAAGTACAGGAAAAATGGTTATGTCTGTAGAACTCCAAAAAAGTATCACCACTAGTAGCTTTTTTTGTTTTGTTTTTATGTTTTTTTTTAAGAAAAAAGGAAAAAAAAAACCTCCCACAAATCCCGCTTTTTGTTCAGTTTAGAAGACCGTGAACCTCACTTTCCCAGGTGAGGGTAGCAAGTTTCCCAGTCTCCAGGCTATAAAACCAAACACTCAAACACTTTTTTGCCAAATGAAAAAGTAATTGGTGTGTTCAAAGAGGAACAGCTTCAATTAAGAGAACTGCAACAGCAGACCTAGCATGCAACAGCTCTACTCGGGTATGGCAATCAGATTACAGGTTTGAAATTAGGGTATTTTATTTCCAAAATTGGGCCTAAGAATTTTTCCTTTTAGTTTTTCAAAGAATAGGCTCACACTAGGAGGTAAGGCCGAGAGGATATTTTGCTTGATCCACTAGGTTAAGCATGGGAACTGCATGAAACCACCCAAGATATCTGATTCACCGCGGCAAGTGTAATTACGTCTTTGTGACAGCTGCAGGTAGAGCCATGGAACGGGCAGTTCAGGCAGTGGCTGTGCAATACCCCCTGGGGGGAAGATGCTGAAACACCCACACAGCATTTATATCCTTCATGACCGGGCCTTTGCTAGCAACAGAGGTCTCTTGGCTGGTTTGCTGTCAGCTCTGTGTAAGACGAAAGTTTTCTTTCCTTTTGAGCTCCTCCCAGTCTTGTCTTCAGAGATCCTGGCGCTCTTTATCTCTCCCTTGAAACTCATCCCATGACAAATCCTTTCCTCATTCATATGCATCTTCCAAACTGCTCCCTACACAGCACCCAGGGTAAGTCTTCCTTTGCCCTTCCAAGACATCCAGCTCCTTGCCGAGGGCTATGCCAGCTCTCCCTCTAAACCAGCTGGTGAGGCCAGAACTTAGATTGGTGCCAGCCTGAGGAGCAACAGCTTGTTTGGGCTGACAAGAGAGGCTTTGGGCTGCTCAGAGACCACTGCAGTAGGTTATATGAGCCAGCCCTGACTAGGGGTATTAATACTGACCAGAGAAACTTCAGAACTTACACAGATGACTTTCCTCTTCTATATCAAGGTTTTTCAAAGCCAGACTTTAGGTCACCTGCAAGTACTATTCCAAAAATACTTACATCAATGAATGTCTAGTAAAGGAGGCAAAGGAAGAGACAGTTAAAGCAAGACCCCTGGTTACTAAATTTCTGATTTTCTCTCCCTCCTGTTTTTTAGGTAGTGTTGAAACAGTCTTTTATTAAGATGTTCATGAGAAGCAAACCAAATCCACAGAAGTGGAGGGCAACAGCACCACAGGCAGCTCACAGCAGCCCACACTGGAAGCAAAGCGGCACTAACAGGTCAGAGACAGGCAGAAACTGAAGGACATGGAAGTTTCCAAGCCATGGAGAACAGGCAGAAAAGGCTTGGGCAGGAAAAGGGAATAGATAACGTGAATAACAGCAAAATAAAAGCGTGTTTTAAAAAAAAAAAAAAAGCTAGAAATACCACATACAAAAAGACAGATACTAAAACAGAAATCAGGGTATTGGTTGGGGTTTTATAGATCTGAAGATTAGTAGTACAGAGTGGATTGTGAGCACATTTGCTGAGAATATAAAAGTATTTTTAACTACAAAACAAAGAATGAGAAGTCATTTATAGCACTGAAAGGCCCTCAGTTGGTATAAAAGTGAAGGGAGAAAACAAGATCAAGATGACAAGTCACATCACTGGGTCCAGACAGCACTAAAACCCTCAAAAACATCTCAGCATTATTCCTCATCATCCTTGCAAAAAGAGCTGCACAACCAAATTATGAACATTTACAGCAACAGTAATTTGGTAGCAAAATAAAAACAAACTTTGGCAGAAGGAATGAGCAATGCATTGAAAAGTACTTATCTAAACAAATGCATTTGTACTGTGTGCCTGGGAAAAGGAGAAACTACCTAGGTCCTTCCTGAAGCCTGGAACAAAACTCCTGCTTGCTCATGTCCAAGACTGGACCAGATAGGTTTGAATAACTGTAGGAAGACATTCGAAGGGCACACAACGTTGGTAAGGCACACGGCTGCTCTTGCAGAAATTCAGAAACAATTTTAGGCAGGATGCATCACATTTCCACATGAAACTATGGACTAAAACTATGCAGCAGACAGTACAGCAGAAACATTGTTTCCAAGTGTGGCAGTTTTTAAAGTGAGATCAGCATCAAAAACTTCCCAGAACACAAGGTCGGCCTTGAGCGGGGCTGTTTCTTTAAAAGCAGTAATTGCTCAGCAAGAATAACTAAATCCACAGCACTTCTGATGGGACCTTTGCATCTTACAGCTTTCTGGGAGCCTCAGTCATTAGCATCTGTTAGGCAATCATTAGCATCTCAGGGCCTCAATCATTTCAACCATTAGCATCTGTTAGACATGAACACTAAAACTAAATAGCCAAGAACTTTCAAGGAGGCTGGTAAGGAAGCGGGGGTGGGGGAGAAGAATGTATGAGAAGTGTCTGTCAAACCAAAGTTTGTTGGTTTTTTTGTTTTGTTTACAAGGGTAAAACCTGGTGTAAAACTCAGCTTCCTTTTCACAATCCAAGGTTCATTCACTGTCCTGGAGGAAGATCATGCATTTAACAGTCTTGTTTGTTCAAAAAGCTAGGAGGCAACAGGAAAACATTTTAAGTTTCTAGCTTTTACTGGACAAAATATATATTAGTAAGGAACACAAATATACTAAGCCTATGAAAGAACACAGTGTCACATCAGAATAGAAAAATAGACTCTCTTGTAACTTTTCATTACAAAAACATTGGTGAGACACAGACTTTCAAGAATAATCTCACAGAACCACGGGTAGGTTGAGGCACACACACATTTTTCACAAAACAAACAAAACCGCTGCACTGACCAATGACCTTCCCAGCTTGAACATTATGTTATTGTGAATACAAATAGAAGCAAAAATATTTTTAATGTATTTAAGTAACAGTTGCTAAATTTTGCTGTCTAACTGGTGTTAGGCTGATCTGCATACGTGCTGTTGGCAATACACACCTTTGAATTTTGGCTCTACAAGAAGTCTCTGCACTCATTCATTAGAACACAGTTTGACAGGGAAATAATTTGGTCCTTAAAACAAGGGATATTGTTGCTATCACACACAAGGTCATTTTTTTTTTTTTAAGAGCAGTATTCTAGACTGAACAGTCTGGCTGGGAAAACTTCTGTTATTTCCTATTATTCCCACCCAGAAAAAATTGCAAATGCAAAAACTCTGGCAGAAATCACAAAAGGTCGTGTGCCCTCCCACCTCCCTAAAAAGGACAATAAACAGACACAGAGAGCCCCAGCTCGCTGCAGTGCCCTGACACACAGCCAGTTGACACTGCTGAGCCGGTGCAGCACAAGCCACCTGGGTGCCCTGACACTGGATTTCAGCTTTGTCCCTTCCCCAGTATCAACACCAATGTCAGGGACCCAGGCTCGATTGCTGCTCTTCAGTCTCCCCAGGCAGCTCCCCAGCAGGAGCAGCACACGCAGTGTCCTGGCTGCCTGCAGACTGGTTCAACTCTTCAGGTTCCCCAGCTGCAGCCGGAGTTGTTTCTTCTTCTTCTTCCTCTTCAGCCTCCCCATCATCTTCTACATCCATTTCGAACACCCTCACATGACGGAGATTTGAACTTAGCTATACAAATATTAAAAATCTTCATTAACAAACAAATCAAACAAAATCACCCAACCTCTCTCACCCCCCAAAGCAATGCCACTTTACACATTGGTCAATGGTTTTAAAATAGCCTTTATCAAATATTTCTTTCTTTGTAACAACAAACCAGCAACTATTTTATTGCTTTTCAGATTGAAGAGTAACATAAACTAATCTATTAACTTTGGTTTAAGTTATCCACTTTATGTTACAAGAAGTATGACTGCATCCTGACACTCTTGTAATAGATAATGAGAAAATGTGCCAGTAAAAAAAAAATTCTTGATAAATTTCATTAAGTTAACAGAAAGTTATCATTAAGTTAACAGAATCATTAAGCTAACAGAAATAGCCCAACCATAGCATAAATTTCTTATAATTATTCACAGGCTTGTTGACAGATACTATACTTACCACACAGGAAACTTTTCTAATACCATTTACAGCAACATACTGAGCTTTCATATTCTCCAGCACTCTCCACTGATTCTCCAAAAGCACTGTCCGTGTGGGTATCTCACCGCTTTGCTCATCCAGCCTGGACATACCCAGAACAGAAGCACAGAGCTAGTGCATCAGAAACAACTCTAGTATTAAAAAAACATCCCCCTGTCCGGGGAGACACGCCAGGTTTCAACTAAGGTAAAAGGGAATGGAGTGCAGAGCTTAAACTTCCCACCTCTTGGGTAGCATCTTCCGCAGCAGGAGGATGAGCTTTGTTCAAGCTTCTCCTCTACAAGAAGAGTTTCAGAACAAAGTGCTGAAGGCAATGCCTCCACTTACATCTAAGTTTGGCCTTCACCAAAGGCTTGTGTATGAAGGGATTCTTTGTCTAACACAGTGGCCAGAATTAGTTTAAAATAGTCTTGTTTTAAATTGTTTTAAATACACTCTTTATTCTTCAGTAGTCTCTATATTCTTCAATACACAATTCTTTGTGACATAAAAAAAATAGAAGCCAGTATGTCCCTCTATTTTCAAATAATACATATATATATTACATATATATACATTATATATATATATAAAACACACACACACACATATATATATATACACATATATAAAATATGAAATTAAACTTCTTTTTGGCTCTCCATTTTAAAACCCAAAGAAAGATTTTCAAATACCTTTTAGCAGAATCCCAGATGAATTCCCTTTCTTGGTCCTCATCAGTGTACACTGAAGACAAAGGCAGCTGAGCCAAGATTCTCTCCTTCCCCTCTTGTTCCACAGTTTCCTTCAGAACTACAGTTATTGTCTCATCATCATAGAAATGTGCATCTAAACAACTGTAGCACCTATGGGAAAATAAATAAATAAATAAACAAAAAGTGGCATTTACTTTTTGGAAAGTTTCAAAGAATAAAAGTGAACACAAAACTGAAATATTTGGGGATTGATAGTGTTAATGTTATATAGTTGGCAGTGAGCTTTACTGCAAATTGTAAAACACTATGTCCTGCAGACAAGACACTGAAAGACAGTCAAAAACACTGCAATATTTAAGGGACCAAAAACTTTTCATATTTCAGCTAAAATAGGAAGAAATAAGCGTGCTAGAAGTAGTAAACACAAGGAAAACACAGGGCAACCCCATCTGGCCTTTCTTTATTAAAGGATAAGCTGGTCCAACATTTAGAATATTTTCATTCAGGTACCTCAACTCTCATTCTGTCTTACTTTAGAAACATTACAGATAAAAGAGCTCTTTCCAGATAGTTTTGTTTTTAACTAGAAAGCTGTGGTTTACCTTCAGTTGGCATAAAAAATAAGGTTCCCACAATCATGAATCTTGGTGTACCTGTGCCCTTTCTTAAGGCCTGACTCCTTCAGAGACTACAAGCTAGGCAACTAAGCTTGTTTGGCAGGATAAATGGCAAACTGTAATATCTGAGAAGTTAACTCCACGTAAATATAAGCACTGGAAAATAGAACATTCAATCTTCAATTCTGGAATGAAAGTCAACTAGATATACTGACCTTGAGTCTGAGCTGTCATTTATACTGCTGTTCAAGAAGCTTCCAAACTCTACAGCAATATGTCCATTACTGACAGACCTAAAAGAAGAGTGATCATTCATTATACCCAGGTAATTATTTTTCCACTCAGGAAATCCAAAGAGCTCTGATGTGTTATAGAAGGATGCTGCAGCCTATCCAGACTTTATACAATACGTGGTTACATCTCTAAACAATGTAACTGGAAGGAAATCTTTTGTTTTCTTCTTCGCCCAACAAAACATGCCTAATAAATGCAACCGGCAAACTGCATCCAGCTGGGGGGTTGTGTTCTTTGATGAATTTCAGGCTCAATTGTCCTAGTCTCAGGTCCATTAAGTTAGTTATTACGCAACTCAACAAAAACACCAGTTCAGACTGCTTTAAATACTAATTGGGGAAAAAAACAAGTTAGAAACTACACCACGAGGCTGTAGTTTCTTTTGTCATCACAGACTCCCAACTGAAAACACAGAGAACAGCTTCACCATGCGTTTTCTTCAGCAGTAAAATCACTTTAAAAATTCCCACCTCATCATTTCGTCACATGAGGTAACCCAGATTATAAAATAAACCCTTTTGGGAGGAGTTTCTGATGTTTTTTAAGGCCAAGACATCTCAGTGATCCCTCTGACAGACTACAACTTAAGCAGTTGCATTAGAACTGAGACAGTGATAAATGGCAACTTGGGTGCATAAACTCATGAAGTTGCACAAAACTACACCCATAAGAGATGTTTCACCTATGAGTCAACCCTCTCATTTTTCATTAGTGCAATAAATTACAAGCTGCAAGGGGTTAACAAAAGAATACTTAGAAGAAGACAAACTAACATTTAAATTTTGGTTCCTTACATGTTATCGCTCAAGCAAGTAATTCTGTAATTCTGCAAAACTAAAGCAGCCTGATTGTTTTTTATCCTAAGCCTGCAAACAACTTGGGTCTTGCGATTAGATTCTTGAAGTCTAATAAGACACAAACTCCTACCACATTTTCCCCTACTGCTCTTCCTAATGTCCTCCTCATTTACAGATTCAGTCAAAGAGGGATTGTGCTCATGCTGCTTATCCCTTTTTACAGAAAGCTTCAAGCAGTAATTGGCTGTACACACACATGTACTACAGCCCACAAACACTGTGCTTCCCCTCTTTCTTACCTGGAAGTATCCGTGTGTCTCCTCAAAATGTATATTTTGGAAATAGAGCTTTCTAACATGGTGAAGAGAACATAATGGATATTGGAGGTTTTATCATTCCACCTATAACATGAAGGGATGAAATAGAAAGTGAGATCAAATTATAATAACTGGTTAATGAAACGCAATAGAGAATAGCAGCATACTTACAGAAATGGTAGTTTAAATAACTGTGGCGTGGAATCTTCACTGAAAGGAAAGCAAAATCAGTTTAAAAAGTACTTGCACAATCTTGTGCAACTGAGTTTTAAAAATAATGCAAAAATACCTTTGAGAAGTTTTGTAGAGAGTCATGCAGACTGCTTGATGCACCGACTTTCCAATTACATCCTATCAAATACAATGAAAATAAGCCAAAAGATATAAGAAGCTACTCACAGCTATACACCTTTTTAAGGCAAATAAAGAAAAGGCAAAGGAAAACCCAAGCACATTTGAAGGAGAAAGCCACCAGGCACCAGCTGGAATAAACATCTCCACTATAAACACTATTATCACTTGATACACTTGCTCTGCATTTGTTCAGAATATAAAAATGAATATATGGCCACCTAATACACCTATATAATATATAGTGCATAGGTGATGCTAATTAATGTTCAAATAGATTCCATCCATGTGCAGGGTCAAAAGAAAGAAAATAAGAAACATCCCACTACTCTCTCCTTAGCCAAAGGCTCGAGATACCCAGCAAAGGGGAAGCGAGGCTGCATGCTACCACGATGGGGTAGGCAGCCAAAAGCAAAGATTAAAGACTAAGTCTCCCTTGGTCTTCAGGTGAGTGCTACCCCAGAAGAAAGTTGTAATTTGTAAAGCCTGAACTTACAGCTGGTTTCTGTAAACACTGATCAATGATCTCTTCCATTTGCCTTTTGACAAAATGCAGCGACTTCTCGGGGTAATAGGGAAACAACAGTGGGCTTTCTGGAAACAGATAAACCAAAGTTCATTTTAAAAACTCACGTACCTCTACAAATATGCCACATTCTATAATGCAAAATGGAGCGAGTCTGGTGGAAGGGTGCTAGGACGGTCAGGAGGCTGCAGTGCATGACTTATGAGGAGAAGCTGAGGGGTTGGCTCAGCCTGCAGAAGAGGGGGCTAAGGAAAGGAAGCCAAGGTGCCTCTTCAGCTACCAGAAGGCTTTTTGAAGGTAGAAGAATGTCCTTCACTCGAGTGCACAGCGAAAGAAGAAGTTGCAACAGTCATAATCTACAGTGAGGGAATTTCCAACTGAGTGCAAGAAAAAAAGCTTCGCCGAGGCGCGTCGAGGCAGCGAGCCCAGCAAGGCTAGGGGCCCTATCCCTGCAGGCACCCAGGACTTGACTGCACAGGGCCCTGAGCAGCCCAGCTTCATTTTGGAGTTAGCCCTCCAGAGAACAGAAGCTTGGACTAGAGGACCTCCGGGTCCTTTTACTATTATTAATTATATCTGTAATACAGCATGCCACGAGGGAAATGAAGAAGTGGAGGCCTGCTCGCCCCTTCGACATTCCTTCATCACCCATTCAAAATTACAGAAACAGGGAGCTGCAGGGAGCTCAGAGTTAGCAATACAGTTGTCACGAAATATCTTGTTTTAGCAAAACCATTTCTGTGTGTTTTATAATAGCTATATTTTGCATACAACATTCCCTCTTGTGAAGGAAATTACATTATAAAAAGACACTTTGTTTTTAAGATAAATCTTAATACTTGTTTTATATACCTAATCTGTTTCTTTTCCAATATTTAGCTGGAAAAGTATAAAAAATAAGTCAATCAGCAAAGTAATACAGGACAGTGAAAGATGGTAGTAGGAGTGTTAAACACAGAAGCACATGTAACATTCCTATCGCTATAAACCTTACAGTCCTAAGAAGAAAGCAAGAAAAACATACATCTCAATAACTAAGTATTCATAGCAATCTATCTACAAACAACCATGGATCTTGGATGGTAACAGAAGTGTCAAATAATCTCTATATATTTACCTAAACTACCAAAAATATCTTAAAAGTATGTTTAAAATATTTCTAGAAACTGCTTTGCCAAATGGAAGGAAGTGCAACAGTTTACCCTCTTTCGATTTAATTGTTAACAGACCCAAAAAGGCAGCCACGGCAAATTCCCTCTCATAATAACAAGAGAGCTCACATTGTAGAAGTTTTACAGTCCTTAGTTACTATGGTTGGTGGAAACTATTACTATTCTGGTCATTCTCAGCATCAGTTGATTATTGTCTCTTACTTCCCTTTTAACACTAATTAAACAGAACAGTGTGGCAGCACTGTAAAACCTTAAATCTCAGAGAGAACAAATGAAGAAGTCACCGTCAGGTATGACCATGTGTATTATTACTTCCTTAGAGTCTTTATTATTCCCTCCTTATGAATTAAAGTCTCCTAAAACAGACATCTTTCTGGGATTCATTAGAAACCAACATTCCTGAAACTTGTCCATAAAAAGAAGGAAACTCCTAATATCCAGCAAAGGGTAACTGACTGAATAAGCTGCTACATGAAAACTCTGTTAAATAACAAGGTCCATTTATTTTACTCCACTTAGATAAAAACACATAACCAACACTACAGAAATAACTTAAGCATGAAAAACAGATTATTCTTCTAAATTTGTTAAGGTCTACATGTTTCTTTGATTCACTGTATAAAGCACAAGTTACCTTTAAGATGGGTAGTATTTTTAAGAAAGTTAAACCATTGATTTCCCTCCGTATTAGGTGGTGATACAAGGTCATCATCTTCATCTTTCAAGTACTACAAAAGAAAGAGATATTTACAAGAATAAAGGACATCAGAACTCACTTCCAACACTGTCCCTCACATGTCTGTTAAGCATCTTCCTTAATATAGTATGTATTATTCTTAATATTAAATCCTCCACCTCTTCCAGGAGCTAGTAAGAAAATAAATTATTGTAAACAGTGATATTTCCATGTGAACCCAATCTTAAAATAAAGGATGAGTGCAAATGTTTTGAAATCCAGTGATTAATGGCAAAAAGACCACAAGCAGATTTCAGTTTTACACTAATATTGCAAGTTACAAAATAATTTCACCTCTTTCTTAAAACAGAATATACATAAGGTTAAGATTACAAAGTAAGTTTTAAACACTCCTTTTCTTAGTAAGAGTGAAAAACAATATTCTCCTCTATCACAGCTGGAATGTGCAACACAGGAAAAGGCAGAGAGAGAGAAGAAAAGCTTTAGTTTTTTTCACCTAAGGATTTTTGTACTTATTCCATTCCCTAGCTCTTTACCTGGCCAACCCTCTCCACATTGAAGTATTTTCCTTTACGATTATAGAGCTCCGGTGCCTGAAAAATAAGCACATAGAAAAAGAAAATTTAACCTCACAGTTCAACGACAACTAGCGTACAAAAAAAAAAAAAAATTCAATTACTTTCCCTAAAGATTTCAAGTTCAATTATCATCAGCAAAAATACAGTCAGATGCTGTACTTGGTATTCAACAAACAGCTTACCTCATTGAAGTGCTCAGTAAGAAAATCAGCAACAAATGTAATATCTTTTTGAGTCATCTATAAGAAAGAAAAAAGGATAAAAGGTCGAAACTGCAAGGAACGCATCATCTTCTGGCCAAACAAGCCCAGCTCCCTCAGCCTCTCCTCCCTCTCCAGCCCCCTGGCCATCCTGACTGCCTAGGTCGCTGTGGATGACAGCTCTGCCCTCGAGTCCATCAGCTGCAGCCCCTAGGCTTGTGCTGTCTGCAGGCATCACACAGGTGTGTTCCAGCTCCCCTTCCAGGTCTTTGGAAAAGATATTAAAATCCCACTGACTTGTACCAGGGAAAAAGAGGCAGTTGTTGGACAAGGAAGCACTAAAAGTAGGCTCACCATCTGGAGCCTTGATATTTTCAGAAATGTAGCAAAAGAGGTCATTTAGGGCATATAAAGAGCCACTAAGTATTTCACAACTGTCAAACATTCACATACATGCTTTGTAAAAAGAGTAGTACTAAAAAGAAAAAGTAATACTTGTGAAACGGAATGCATTAGTTCAAAGTTGAGGCCATCAACTTTCTCAAAGGAAACAGTACAGACATTATTGTTCAAAGTTTGGAACCAAAATTGAGCCTTTAATACTGCCCCCTAAGTTTGGCAGAATATAAAAAAATATCACCACAAACTAGCAGTGTTATTAATACCTTGTTCAGCTCAGGAAGCACATGATCTTCTGACATTCTCAACATAGCTGAGGGAAAAATTATATTCTTAATTTATTAATAGTTCTTTTTCTCCCCCTAATATTCTCATCCTTTTTCGTAGCTCTGTAATAAGACACTGGTAATAATATAGAAAGATTTTTCAGAAACAAAAGACTTTAAAATGAAGGATTACGAATTGAGACTGTAATTAAGGCTGACCCACCCCACTTATTTGTAATAATAATCTGCATATAGATTATTTTTTACCCTTTTTTATCCATATTTTTATCCTTTTCACTGGCATTCCATCCTCTACAAGATCGAGATTCAATTATTATTAAGGGTTCATAAAGACTTCTTTTCCTACTAACAGTATTAAAGTAAAAAACTATAATGCACTGTTATATTGTGCATAGCAATATTCATGTGTTAAGAGAATTCCCAAAAAAAAAAAAAAAGACAGTTTTAATCAGTAAGGCTTAGATACCGAGTTCTTTGTTTAGTTTCAACAGTGGCAAAGAGCGATTATTTAAAGTGTTAATGTTATGATAGAGAATCTTATGGTTCTGCTTTCTGCAATTTTTAAATTTAAAATTTAAATTAATTTTTAATTAAATTTAAAAATTAAAATTTTATGTAATTAAAATTAATTAAAAATAATTTTGAGGACAAAACAGTTTAAAAACAATTAAAATGGTAAATGTATTTACAAACACTTATAAAAATTAGCAACACTACAATATACAATTCCTCAGTTCTTTCTTATGTTTAATCTGCAGCTACTCAGTTAGTCTGAGGGGACTATAAATTGCATCAGAACATTCAGAGAATGTTTATACCTGCGCATAACTGAACTGGTATCTAAGTCTTCATGGGGAAAAAAATAGAAAAAAAAAAAAGAAAAAATAGCAAGAGTGGCAGAGTATGGACCAGTCAGCCAATGCTTCAAAACTTGTGTAAATCACAGTCTTCTCATCTCTCCAAATCAAATTGGTCATGAAGCAGAAAACAATTTGGAATAACATATTACAGAATAAGCATATAAAATACCTACATGTATTCTGAACTCTGAGTACATAAAGATAACTGGGATCTATGGCTATTTAGTATATTGATCATAAATTTATAACCACTGTTGCTCCAAACATAACCTTTTGTGTGTCCCAGAATTTTCTATGATAACAACAAATAGACAGTTATACTTCATATTGGCTTAATTACTTGCCAACTTTTCAATGTTTACAAAACAAAACCAACACTGCCTGCTTACTGTGCAATAAAGCTTACCAACATAAAGCCATCGGAAAAATGCTTTGAAGTTTTTCATACTGCTGTCAATAACCCTGTAGGAGAAACGAGAAACAAGAAAAGAAACTACTTGGTCTCTGTGTCACAAGCCGCCCAGGTTTAAATTCCATCTTTATTAACAGACAGACATACAAACATTAGAAATTTTTAAAAAAATGTTTAAAGCATTCTTCACAGTAGGACTACTCTCAAGGTCAGATTCTCCAAGGTGCAGTGAGATGAGATTTGCCCTCCCATCTTCCACTCCTCTCAGCTACATGCTTCCCCAGGCACTTCACTTAATAGGCTTTTTTTTTTTTTAAACCTAAAAATAAATAAATCAATCAATCTCCAGGCCTTATACTTACTGAAGCAACTCGTTTGCTTTCAGAATGAAAGAACCAACAGCAGTAATAGCATCTACAAAGAGAGCAAAACATTATTATTAAGCTTGAAAAAGTTAAATGAGAGTAGGTAAATATCACACAAACACTGCTGTACCTTCAATTCCAGATGCATCCAATCCTAGAGACTCATATTTCTGTTTCCATAATGCCATTCCTTTCAGTTCACTCAAGTGGTATAACAGTGCTTCAGAGCCACTAGGAAGGCAGAACAAAGTAGTGAAGTCTTTTAGTCAGTCCTTTGGTTACTCATTACTTCATTGCACAATGAATTCTTATTAAATGGTGAAGTGGAAACTTTTATACAGTAGTCAGGTATATAAAAGCTATTTATGGATGAGAAATTATTATTTCACAGACAAATTATTTTATTAACCCAAAGTTGCTATGAATGTTTTGCATGGCCCCTACCCAAGCGCTAGTCAGGGGCAGCATCGGTATTTCACAGAGATTGCTCAAAGTATGTTCAAAAATTCTTCAGCATCCAAAATTAAATTAGCACATTTTGCAACACCACATTCTCCACACCAACACACCTACATTCACAAATGTAGGTGATACAGCACAAATTCTTTCAGTGGGGCATATAATATGCCAATTTCTCTCTAATTCACTGGATATCTTTTGACTTACCTCTGCAGATGACTTATGACCAACTTTTGTATACTGGAGTATGAAGACTCTATAGACTGACCAAGTTTTTTTAAACCCTGTTAAGAAAAGAAACATTAACATATGTTTATATCACAAGATATTAATTAAAGGATAATGAATACATCAATATTTTAAAAACATTAACATACCTTTACTGTCAGCTGATTCATTAATAATGACTGAAGTTCCAGACTAAGGACAGGGTTTGGAAGAGAAAAGAGAACCAAACACACTTTCATTTTGTATTTCAATTTCAAATGTAAATGCATATTCAGATAAAACAACAGTAACTACCTTGCTTTGCCCCATAATAACAGCTGCATAAACTCATCCTGAACAGAAGTGGTTGTATTCTTTTCCTGCCAGTCAAAGTGATTGAAATAGATAGGTAAAGAGATTAAATTCAGTCTACCAAATAATCTCACATTAGTATATAGGGGAAAAAAGTATATAGGAAAGAAAAAAGCATATTCTAGAATGCTGAAATCAGACTAATGATCACTGAAACTCAAAGACAAAGACTCAAGTAACTTAACTTCTTTTCAATTCTACTCCACTGTAAAAATTCCAATTAGTTCAGTATCACCAAGAATCTACGTTTAAAAAAAATCATTACCAATTTAAATTAACTTAATTATTACCGATTTAAACCTACCTTTAGCCATGATCAATGGCCATAGGATGTAAGTCAATCCAAAAGCATCTAAAGCACGGGTCTGTTACAGCTGCTCTATTGAACCAGGTTGCAAGTGCTGCTGGACTGCACTCAATATTTATAGTAAGCAGCCTATCAGTGACTGAACGATATAAAAACACAACTTAAATAGAAAACAACTGAGCAGTAACTGTGGAAGTTAGAAACTATCACTTTGAAAAACTTGGAATAAATAAAATACAGAAATATCACAATATGATCATACTTTATTATATTCAGGTATCTTTAGCTTCAAAATATTTAACAAGGAATAGCTCTTGCGTTGCCTCAACTCAAAGACTGTTGACTGGGGGGCATTAAACTTAAGCAGCATTAAGGCACAAACTATGATAACAGCAACAAAAGAGCTACTGTAAGAAGTGTACTTCTGCAGTACCTGCACAAACTTTGTTAGCCTTGAGTCCATCTGCATCAATATTTCTTCCCAAGCTTCACACATGCATGTCAATGATAACTTTATATACTGTAATACAGACACAAACATTAGCTTTATTACTTTTCTCCAGCTTCAATACACATTCAAGACCAAGATGTTACAATACTAGGAGGAAACAAAATAAACATATTACAAATTTCAAAGTTAGAGAGCTCTACATTAACTTAAAATCAAGTTAAGTTCCCTACTAGATAATATTTGCAATTTACAGACTGAAGTCTGTAAAAACTACGATTTTAGAAATGTCAAAGCAAAATTGTACCTGTAGAAGAGTTGAAATGTGAGTAAATTTTCGAGCCATTCGAGTTACTTCAGGTAAATAACTTGATAAGAGACTAGTGTCCAGCTGTAACAAACAAGTAATAGTTAAGAGATGATTTTTCTCTAGAGACATTTTAGACTACAGAAAAGACAGATTGGAAGGAATTAACAAAAAAAACCTCTTTTCTGACTTCCTAAAAGTTGATTTTAAGAGGGAAATACATTCTAAGTCAAGGAGCACAATTTGATACATCAACAAAAATTCATGATAAAAAAAATTATTTTGACAGTTTTGAATCCTGACAGTAATATTTTAGGAATGTCTGTGCTTGACAGTCCTCATAATTTCCTGCATTGCTGCTGTGTATTTGTGTGCAAAATAAAGAAAACCTGAATAAATATAGATATAATTGAACAAATTAATGTTACATACAAAGCAATATTTTAAAAGAACGCCCCAGAGCTTCACTTCCATCAGTCTCATCAGTGAGACTGCAAGTTAATGTGACAAACCCAAAAGCTAAATTGAGGTGAATTTTAGAAAGACTGAAGAGAGTAGTTTGTGGTTATCCTGCAAATAACAGGAAAACAATGATGCTACTTGAAGGTAACTAAACTACAGCTTTTCTACTTTTAAAGAACATTGTAAACTTATTTTACTTGCCTGAAAATATGTCATCTCTGCTTCAGTGTCTGGAGAGTCTTGTATCTCTGTAATAACTGATAGTGATTTCAAATCGCTAGACAAACATAAGCCACGACAAGAGCCTGGCACCTGAAGGATTCAAGTTTAAAAGTTAACGAAATATTGCATTATACAAGAAATACAATGATGTATTTACTGCGCTAGCAGATTTAATGTGCTAGCAGATTTACCGTGTTAGTAGATTTACCTACAAAGGTAGGTAATCAATTACATGCAAAAATTCAAAAATAATTTTTTCAGCTAGTATACAGAAACTAAAGTACCCTTGTTACTGTGGATCAACACTGAACTAGTTTGTTGCATTTGAAACAAGACCTTAAACTACACAGAGTTGTCAATAA
Organism: Crypturellus undulatus; assembly: GCA_013389825.1. Lineage (NCBI taxonomy): Eukaryota > Metazoa > Chordata > Aves > Tinamiformes > Tinamidae > Crypturellus > Crypturellus undulatus. The sequence goes on from VWPW01012977.1 coordinate 783,206, forward strand.
ACAAGCAAACATTCCTTTCTTGAAACTTCAAGAATCTCATTTCACTCATTTCTAAGCAGACATCTATTGTTCTATTCAATCAAGATGTATTTGGAGGAAAAATCTATGGGAAGGAAGTGAACGTACCCCAGTTATGAGCGCAATCTTGAACATTCCGTAAGCATAAATCTCAATGAATCCTGAGCTGCCACCAAGAACAAGAGCATTGAGCCTGTAAAAGGAGAAGAATCTATGTTGATGAGTATACCAGGAAATAAAATTGCCGATTCTTCTCTCTAAACTATCAGAAGTCACACCTGTCTGGCAGATTCTGATGCACAAAAATATAACCCTTAATATTTAAAACAGAAGTCTGCTAATAAAGATACCCTAATGAATCACCGAAACCGAAACAAACACCACACTGTTTGTGACCCAAGAAATTAAAGAACAACCAACAATCTGCAGCTTGGATTTCACTAATACACCCCCTGCCCCTGATATAAACAGAGAGCATTATCAGTTACTAAATGAGCAGAGAGAATGGAAAAAAAATAACAGGCAAAGTTGAGGCACACTAGCCCTCCCTCACTAACTTTAGTCTTTACAAAGGGAAAAAGTAACAGTTTTTAGCATTAGGCCACTTTCCAACACAGACCACAGGGAATTCTTAGGAAGTAGCTTTTTTTTTTTTAATGCTATTGATTCTGTCCTAACTATGTGCAGAATGAGCTTGTGGCACTCACTCCATGACAGGTAACCACAGCACTAGAGTCAGAAAAAAGAACAGGACCTGGAACAGATCTCTCTGTGTTGTGCTCACTTCTTAAAGCCAACTTGCTATGATAACTTGAGAAAAAAAAAACAAAGCTTGTCTGTGCCTACTTACTTTGTTTTTCCATTAAAAACATGAAGCTTTGGACAAAGAGTTTGTCTATTGCTGTCTTATGCCACTATACTTTCCCTTACATACTAAGCAAGTATGGCTTACATTACAGTGAAGAGTAACGCTCTCCAATATAAAAGAAATGATGACATTTTACGTGTCCCTGTATAAACATCGGAAAATTAACTGCAATTTCTGCCTATTACACAGGTTACCATATGAGGAAAGGCAATGCTTCCATTAACACATATATAGAATTTAGCAAAGCAGTATCTGTAAAGTTTCTGGTTTGTTTAATTGCATGTCTGAAAGAGCACAAAGTCAGGAAAGCTCTTACAACACATACACACACATCTCCCCCTTCTTTTTTCTTAGTCCTACTATAAGAAGAGATATGAAGTCTTAAGAAGGAATAACTGGTGCCAGCACAGAGATGTAGATTTTGAAATGAGCAGTATGATTCTGAGCAACGGGTCTACATGGGACAGTAAGAGAAAGGAAATGAAAAAACAAACACAGATGTGAAGCGCCCTCCTCTAGGTTGCATGGCAAGTGTTCGGGAGCGCTGATCTCTATCTGATGCACTAGACCTCATGCAACTGCTCACAGGCTCCCCAATAAAAGACACTTAGTTATTTGAAAGTAACCTTAACACAGTCCACTTCAGGTTGTGTGTCAAGTTTAGCTTTGTTACACTAAGGCAAATCCACAGCAAGTCCCTGTCAGGAACAACAAGAACTCACAATGTTCCCAAGATCAACTTAATTAAACATAAACAAAATTCCCATCAAATGCAGACCAGGCAATCTTTCACCAAGAAAAGCATGTACGGTAGCAACAGCAGTTGCTGGTAGGACAATCAGGACACGCCAGACAACCTTTCTAAATGGAAATGGAAAAAAAAAAAGTAGGAACTGAAGAAGACTTTTTAATCAAAATACATTCTATTGACTGCATCTTTGTACATGAAAAAGAAGGCATTCCACATCCTTTCTCCAGAACAATGAAAAATAAGTTATTAATAACTTAAAAAGGAAAACCATCCAATATTTTACATTTGAAAAAGAAAGCCACGCAATTTACCTTACATCCCCCAGAAGCTTCATAATTTCATCTGACTTTTCTTCACTGAAAACAAAAACACATGGGGATTTGTGTAACTTGTGTTAATAATACAAAAAAAATAAATAAATAAAAAGAGATTAAAATGAACTTCTCACCTGAAGATTTTTGCAGTGGTACTATAACTGAAAATAAAATAATTATTGTCAGTAACAATGTAATCTAAAGCATTTTACAGCATTAATAATTAGAACAACGACAACATGACAAATCAGACCTTCATTATGTAATTCTTACTTTTTTGGTAGTGCAGGTAATTTAGGCAGAAGAAGATTTGACTCATCCTCGGCATTGTAAAAGGAAGTGAGAACACTGGAAAGGAAGTATAATTGTCTTTACTATGGAAGTTGCAAAAAAGGGAAAAAGGGAATTTATTTCTACCCCCAAAGTTACAGCAGAAATTCAAATGGTCACAATGAATTAAAAAGTTGCCAATCTCAGGGTCCAGATCCGCTTAATAATTTAATCTATAAAATTAACAAAATAATTGTGAGGAGGATGGTGCTGGCCTCTTTTCACTGGTGGCCACTGACAGAACTAGAGGAAACGGTCACAAACTGAAGCATCAAAAATTCCACAGGAACTTAACGAAAAACTTCTTGACAGTGAGGGTGACAGAGCACTGGCACAGGCTGCCCAGAGAGGCTGTGGAGTCTCCTTTTCTGGAGATCTCCAAAACCTGCTTGGACGCAGTCCTGTGCCACATGCTCCAGGTGACCCTGCGTGTGCAGGGGGTTTGGACTCCATGACCTCTAAAGGTCCCTTCCAATCTTAAGCATTCTAATAAAGGGAGTTTTGTAATCTAGTCTTATTTTCACCAAAGGAGAATAAATAACTCTTTATCTGCTCAGCAGACTGTCAACAAATCCTCCATGAATTATCCATTATGCTGATGTGGCAGATACTCTGGATAAACTCAGCTCTGTCCCCCACTACACCTGCATCTCAAAAACATCTTCAATTTTTAACACATACTACAGTATGAGGAAGACCAAAGCTCAGTACTTTTTACCACAGTTTAGACATGCTGCAAAGCACGAGATTGTCTATTAGGAGATAAATTTATCTTCTTAAAGAGAAAAATGATAGTCCCATATAAGATGTATTTTCTTTCCTACCATTTTTAGATTTGTACTTTACAGAGAAGAGAATCTCCAATTCTCCCCACATTCATTTATAAAAATAAATGTTTATTTGTCTTGCACTTCACCATGACACATATCAGAGGGTTTTGAGAGATCACAGCACTCTGACACCCTGAAGCAATTGCACCCATGACAGATGCACCAAAAGGCCAGGGTATAATAAACACAAATGAGGTTAAGATTTAAATACAATATTCTCCTTGGTTAACAAGATAGATGAATAATAATATTATTACAATAGTTTAATAAATGAATATGTTAGCGTGTATTGATGTAAACTGAAGCAGGAGACAGTCCTCACATTAACACCAAATTAAGCAAGCTCTTAATAGGTGGGTACTCAATTCTTGCTGCAATATTCCCATACAACCTAAAAGAACCTCACAACTAAGATTTCACCACTACAAATAAGCATATAAAAATGTCAATTCTAAAGTCAATTTTAACAAAAGGTTAGAAAGTGCTACAGTTATTTATTGTATCCTTTTATTTACCCACTTGTAACATGCTAACTATTTATTACATAGCAAGATAGCCTATGTAGTGCATAGCCCACATTTACCTGTCATTTTTCAGACCTACCTGCTTTCTTCAGTTACCTCCATCCAGTGCATGTAGGTAATGGAAGTGTCCACAGAGAAGGAGTGCAAACTTTCAGGTTTTTCTACGTCACACAGAATAATCCGCTTGGTATCAGTAAGGCCAAATGCCAAAACTACAGAACAAAAAATATATTAATAACCAACATGCAAAAATTTGTATTATATTATGCTGGACTAGGAAACAATGTTCCTTCAAGGCCTATTACTGGACAAAATAGTTAGATCTAGTTTTCTACTTATTTTTTTATTAACTCTGCCTCCAAACTCTCACTTGAACCCTACTTTCTACTACGCTATTTTTACATCAGAAGTCTGATGTTATAATTATTCATCTGCATGTTGAACTGTACATACTTCTCACTACAGTTCTTACAAAGCACATGCATTAGTTTCTGCAATTTTGAGGTTAATCTATATTTGAAGACTACTCAATAGCAGTAAGATGCTATGCAGCAATGAAAATACTCTGCTTAGTTAGGAACTGAAAGCCTTGCTATAGCTTAGAAAATATATTCTTAGACATAAATTTACTTTGTAAATCTTTCTTATAGTAGCCTTCCACAGTGTATCCTTCCCATAGCTTTGAATAAAATAAAAAAATAAAATTAAGCTATCCTTTTCTTTCAATACCATTTACTTGCAGATTTCCCTCAGCAAGAAAACGCATCACCCCAATCTGCACTGATTTCCCAGTTTCTTTATTGTTTTGTTTTTATTGTGCCATATCACTCATACTTCACCTTACTTTTGCCATCCGGTCTCCATGCGAGAGCAGTCACTTCCTTCCCCGTATTTTCATTTGGAGGCAAACTCCAAACGCGCTGGAAGTTTGCAAGGCGATGGAGCAATACCTGAAAAGCCAACATGTGCAAGATCAATAATAATAATAATTCATCTTTCCCCATTAATGCTAGTTTGTAAATCAGCTCAGGAAGGAAACTCTAGGGCTCTTCAGCCGCTCCGGCATCTCGTCTTCCCCTGGAGCCGAGGGCTCCTTCCCGTGTTGTCCCGTTGTTTCCCCCGCCCATTGCGCGGTGGGCTGAAGGCACCACCTCACGCCCTCGAGCTGGATCACGACCAGGATGGGGAGCCCCGGGAGGGGGCTGGGCGCGCTGGATCACGACCAGGATGGGGAGCCCCGGGAGGGCGCTGGGCGCGCTGGATCACGACCAGGAACGGGAGCCCCGGGAGGGGGCTGGGCGCGCTGGATCACGACCAGGATGGGGAGCCCCGGGAGGGCGCTGGGCGCGCTGGATCACGACCAGGAACGGGAGCCCCGGGAGGGGGCTGGACGCGCTGGATCACGACCAGGAACGGGAGCCCCGGGGAAGGCCGCGCCGCCGCAGCCGGGAGGGCTCGTGGATGCGCGCGGCGCTCACCTCCCCCGCGCGGTTGGCCAGGGCGATGAGGTCGCGCTTGGGGGACCAGGCCATGAAGAGAACCTCCTGCGGCAGCTGCTTCTCGCCGACCTGCCGGAAGGGAGGCATGGCGCCCACGGCGCCGGGGCCCGGCCCAGCCCGGCCCTGACTCTGCGGCCGCTCCGCTCCCCGGCCCAGGCCCGGTCCCGCCGCCGCTCCCGCCCTCTGTTCGCCGCTTCCGGAGGCGGCGCCTCCCGGCCCGGCCCCGCGCGCCGCCCGCCGCGCTGCAGCCCCGGCCCAGCACGTTTCCTCCCAAAGCCCAAGGTGTCCTCCGCCCCCGGCTCGAGCTCGTTGCGCTGGTTGAAAATTCAGCGCAGCTGCACGGTGCGCGCGCAGCGCTGCAGTCCGCTCTCCGCCCCGTGCTGCGACAGGGCAGCCCTGCCCCCCCTCCACTCCCCGCAGCCCGGCCCCAGGCTGCGGAGAGGCTCCCGAGCTCCGGCCCCTCTCCCTGTGCCGCCACTTCGCAGCTCGGGCTCCCCCGGAATTGAGCCTTGCCCAAGCCTCGACACAGCCCTGGCGGCAGGAGGCACCAGCGGGGCCAAAGAGCAGTGTTTCGGTTTTTATTTTCTTCCCTCATGATGTAAAACATAAAACGATTGTCACTTCTAATTGAATCAGGTTTTATTTTGAACGTTAATAGGAATCAAATAGGAATCAAAGCAGGTTGCTTAAAAAAAAAAAAAAAAAAAAAAGCTTTTGGGTAACTATCAAGAGGGAATGTGGCAGCTCTTTTTCTTTCTTATTCTTTTGCTGGAGAGTATTGCATGCTTCATAGCTGATGTTCTACAGATCCCCATCTTTACCTTCTTTGCACTTTTATGTCTTTTCTTTTTGTCTGTTCTGCAAAGCAAGAAAGAAATGCACAGATTAAATCAACAGTGTTTTTTGCTTATAATAAACAATTTGTTCATTTAAGCATATGAACTCGGAAGAACTGTCGCAAGAAATCAAAGGGACACTCCATTTTACAGCATGTACATTTTACAAATGGGCTGTTTTCTGCCTGTGACAGAAACCTAAATTGCTGGCTTATGTTTTATTACAGAAAATAACTGATGGTCTGAAAGGATTAAACTATTATAATACGAGATATACCTGCCTGAAGAAACAGTTAAGTTTTCACCATTTTTTACTGTCTTTTACTTTCTTAAACAAAGAGAGTACTGTTAAGGGAAGTACTGTGAATGTATACACACACACACTTACATACGCACCTATGCAGACACACATATGTGCATACATATAGACATATTACTACATTTTAGCTCTACTACCCTATGAGCAGAGCTCAGAGATGTGCCTTAGCGGGACCCAACCAGGACACCTGCAGGCCAGCACCACCCAGCAGGCACCCAGCCAACCTCCTGAGGCCAATCCAGCCCTCTGAATGCTCAGCGCAACAGAGGTGCCTCTTCTGGCAGGCCAGACTTGTTTCTACCAATACGTGCACCGACACAAGTCAAGAATTGCAAGCAAACCAATACATTCTGGAAAAGAAGTTTAAAGAGTACTTAATATGCCCCTCATAAATAAGACCCTACAGGCTGGAGATTTAGACTCTAGCACAGAGGGCACCTGAAGACACTACAACAGAAGTTGTACAGAACTATGCAGCAGAAAACATTTCAACAAGCAGAAGTGACAGTTATCAAGGAAAACTTGTTAGTGGCCGCTTTGTCTGCCCTTTGGTGAGGAATTTGAAGGAGCTACAGGTGTTTGATTTATTTTGAATCTTTTTAGCAGAGGTATCTCCTATGTACTATGTGTAAGTCTTGAATCTACAAAAATCCATTTTGAAAGAAAAGCCACTATTTTTATAGTTAAAGAATTAGGACATATAGTAAGATCGCTGCCTAAATCATATATTTTTTTTTATTTTTATGGTCCTCCCATATCTGAAAGTTATTTTCAGTAACATTCATGCAATATCAAACTTACTGGTTAGGTGTTTTAGCAAGGGAGAGCTGGGGACAGGTACTGCGCTTGTGACCTGCTTTGCCACAAACGAAGCAGCCGGCGTCGGTCCTCTCACAAGAATGGTCTTGAAGAGCACAGCAGTTGCATTTGTCACAGTGAAACCAGGCTGTAAAATGCATAGCAAGACCTATCATCTAAAAAAGGCTTATAATGGTCATTCTGAAATCAAGCGTTTAACTTACAGAAATCGCCTATGTATTTATAAAATTCTCATGTAAAAGTCTGCAAAATTAGGAAAGCCCTGTACTACAAATCAAAACATGTAAGCCATTCCATAACAAATGTTCGTGGAATTTAGCATGCCTTGACTTAACAGGAATTTAACACATTTCCACAGAGTGGAAACCTACCCATCAACTTATTTACTGACATTTTCTGAACTTGAGATTGTTTTCTTTATTTATTCTTGTGGTCTGAATGATTACATTTTATTTCTTCTATATATTCTGGCTTGTCTTTTTTTTTTTTTGGGGGGGGGGGATTATAGCTTAAACAGTGTACTTTTCTAAGGAAAAGTATTTTCTTGTACTTACATGGTTTTACACATTTGTTGCAAAGAGCACAATGCTTCCATCGTCTTCCATCCTACAAAGATGAATGCATTTTCTCTTAAAAAAATCTGAACAAATAAACCCATTAACTCTACTTAAAACTGAGCTATCAATATATATTCTCATTTCATTACAAAAACAACATATACTTTATAAAGAGCGTAAAAGTAAGAAGCCTTTAGAACCTGGGACAACCACAGCAGAATTGCTACACTTTGAAGTTAACAAGTTCTTCAGTTTCCCATACTTAAATAAATAAATAAAATACCTCCCCCCCTCGCCCCCCCCAAAAAAATGGAATCTCACAAAGAGCACGCAGCAAACTTTTGCAGCCCCCCTTCCAAGCCAAAGCAGTCATGAAACAGGAATTAATTCCCAGGGAGTTAGGAATGACACTCTGAGAAGTTAACGTGTCCGAACTGAATTGCCTAGGGTTTTTCAACGAAATCAATGCCAGAATAGGTTTATACCAGGGCAAAAAATACCAAAGTTATTTGACTATCGCTAAAATTGCCATCCAGAAAGAACTTGAAATACTTACTTTTGATGTACATGAATTGCATATCTCGCAGTGTTGGTTACCAGAACTAACGTATCTCTGACATATAGTGCAAAACCTAGCAGAAATAAAGTTATAAATACATTGGTATATACTTGCTCAAGAAATACGAAACTACATAAGCGAGTTTTATAGAGTTGACAGTAAGGGTAAGGATTGCAAAATCACTTTCGTAATGAAAGATTATGTTTTTAATTCACACAGCAACTAGTTAGGACCACAGCCTCTCAATTATTTAGACACCTGAAGTAGAAAATAGTAAAATTCATGTGTTTGCATTCACATTAGCAATATATATTGCACTCAGAAGTCAGGCAGTAGCAATACATTTTGGGACTGTATGCCCCAAATAAAAACACACTCTCACAGTCACTTGAGTGTAAAGACATCTTACCTATAACCCTCTTCAGTGGGGAGCACAACCATCCTAGGGGTGATGTTGGTGAAGATACGAACAGGAGACTGTCTACGACCTGTCTTGCCATGTTTATAAAGTGCATGATTATCATAGTCTACCTGGAAAAAAAGGACAGAAGAAGGGAGAACAAAACTCTTAAACTGAACGCTAAGCGTAGAGAAAACTTTTAAATTTACTCTCTTTATAGATATTTTATGAAATTCTTATTTTTTTATAAAAGATTAACTCCTAGTTAGAGTACAAATTTACAGCATTTCTGAACTAATGTACCATAACAGAAGGCTAGACTCCTGAAATGCACTTCCTAACACTACAGTTTTTAACTTTTCCCTTTTTACTCTGTTGCACTAGATAAAAAATGAAACTGCAATACAACATTTTTAAACAAGGTGTTTTTTCCTGTTAAAAAAAAGAATTATTTTTGTCTTGTACAAGAGTTATTATTCATCTTATCCTATCCAAAATTAATAGAGCTGCAAATCCAATTAGTGCTGCTTCTTCCATCACTGCACTTGCAGACCCTGGCACGAAAACTTTCCTCTGTGAACACTAGCAGGAATGCATCATCTGTGGCCTAATACAGCTTTCCAGTCTTCTACAAATTTCCATTCTAAGAAATTGGTTTTCTGCAATATCCAGTACCAACTGAAGGCAGAAGAGAAGTGAAAACTACCCTTGAAGATAGAATTCTCTTTGCTTCTTGACACAGGTGCCAGGAAGTGGCTTTGTGTAGCTGTACAGGATATACTTTCAGTAATAAACAGCAAAGAGACCACAGAACATCTTAGAGAACAGGTTATGGTAGTCAAGTCCTTAACTTCATTTTTTACATAATTATGAAAAGTTCCATTGTTACAGTTCCATTCTGATCCCAGCAGTTTTGCAGATGGAACTTAAAAACAAAAAAGATGAGGCTATTGACTTTTCAACATTTGGGAAAAATACAATATTTTTCTTCAAGTTCTCTGTTTTGCAATAATATGCACTTGTTGAAATTACTATAAGTTTTGTTCCATTGAAAACATTTTAGAATAAACAAATGAATGGACAAAAAGACAGGAAAATTAAAAGGTAAGTAAAACTGTAGCAGCATGACACAGTTTATCAAATGCAGGCCTTACACAAATTCACAATCCACAGTCTACATGATGAGCAGCATGAGAAGGTTTGCAATGCCTCCCCAACAGTGGAATTGAAGTTGTGGAAGACCATCTGCAGACAAGCAGATCCACAATCCACTTCCTTTGATTTTCTCATTTGCACAGCACACCACAAATCAGCAAGGCTCCTCTGGTCTCTCTCATACCGATAAACCCCTCGCACCAAAGCTCAGGACACTCACTGGCCTCAGTCATACCTGATAGTCCATCATACTGAAACTTGGGAAAAACTCGAGTATGCGAGACTCAAAGAAGTACGGAAATATCCAGAACACGGGCATCTCTTGGTTGTTATCACCTAGAAGTGCAGAGACTCAGAAGTATTTTAAAGAAAAACAGCATACATGAAGCATGAAAAGTTTACATTAACTGCCCTCAATGCATGTATGTCATACAGGTCATAGGAACTAGTTCCTAGAATGACAGGATGTTACTGCCATATTTATACGGAATGGTAAGTTTACTCAGAACACTTATTTCACCTCCCTGGGTTGGTAAGAAGTGGTACTGGTTTGATAGCTTGTTCTTCTCATCCTTTAAAGTCCATGTCAATTGTGAAGTGGATTATAGTAGATAATTATAGATACTAAATAATTATGTAATAGCTAGTAGGTTTATTTGACCAAGTATTGGGACAGTAAATCAAATATTTTATCAATAGAAATCATAATACATGTGTTAGCACTCACTAGAATATCCAAAGCTATGAGCTTTTAAAAACATACTTTTTCTTAGAGTGATATTACAAACTCAACCCACCTATCTGCTTGTAATACCTTCTTTTTCTGTCTCCCTCCACATTGACATCAGCTTTTTAAAACTAGAAGCCAGTGCTTCCACTAATCCTCCAAAAGGGGGATCAGTCACCATAATGACTCTTTCACCTGTGTTTTGGTACAAGAATTGCTGGCAAGTTTCACGTGCAGCCTGGAAGAGACACAGATTACAGCTCTTGAATCTACATTTCTGGAAACTAGATTGTATTTGGCAATGAAAAGATTATTTTAGTAGTTACGATTTTGAAGAAGTCATTCTGCTTGTGTTGGTAACTAGAACTGCAGTATTGAAAACAATTGCCTTATTCAGTTTGAGCTGATGTATCAAGGCATTCATAAATTGGAGATTTCAGAAATCCAACACTGACTCCATTATTTTAAAAAAGAATTTTAAAAGCAACATAGTCATCATCCCGATTTAGCTTGCAGTGTTCCCTCTATTACTTAACTTTATTGCAATTCAAACATAGATATTTTCTACAATATTAATGCTCTGAAGTGCTGCAAACTGAATGCTTAAATGATACATTGCCATCACAGCTATTGAGTTTCCACATCTTGAAAAGAAAACTAGGGTACTATTCATGCAGCTGAATAAGGTCTTTTGATTTAATTCAATAACATGAACTCTGAATAGAGTGTTGGATTAAAAAGATTCAATGACAAGGCTTCAGAACAGCCTTCAGCTTCCTTTTAGCCAGCTTTTTTTTTTTTTTCCTCTTTTCAGGGACCCATTCAAAACTACATTTTAGAACAGAAAAATCTGAAAGCTATCCAAGAAGTGGAATAGTATCACAATAAGTACATTTATGTTAAGTTAGAGATGGCCTAATACTAATGACAGGGGAAGAGCAAACAGCAATTGAGTAATTACAGAGATAAATACTTTGAAAATGTTTGGAATTTAATTACATTATGATTATACTATGAAATAGTCAAGAAATGTTTGGCCTTACCTCTCCACCAAAGAAGTAATGATTAAACATGTTATAGTGGCAGAATTCGTCCTCTGTATAGAACTGTGAATACCTGTAAGGCAGATTTTTAAATTAGTAGAAAAATAGAACAATATCTTGTCTGCTCTAAAGAGCAACTCAGTTAAAATGCATTCTGGTTACTAACAACAATACTAAAACTACAAACAATAAAGTATAAATGTTTTTCCTCATACAGTGGCTCTCATGGATGAATATGTGCTGGAGATGCAGAGTAAGGAAAGCGAAAGAAAAGTACCATTTTCAAACATAAGAACAGAAAACTTATAAATATGTGCAGAAAACTGTATTCTTCAGACAGGTATACGCTTAGATAACCTACCTGAAATCAATATCTAGCAGAAGGCTTCTAACGCTGAAATCTTCGTCTTGTGACGCTTTTGACTGAATCATTTCATGAAGTCTAGAGTATAATTGAAACAAGAGAAATTTAACATACAACCATATGCTTCAGAAATTATCTTGCAAGACACAAATGCCTGATACTTTAATAAAATTAAAAACATCTACAGAAAACTGAATAAACAAAAAATGTATAATATCAACGTGACTATCTGGTTAATATTTAGAGTTATAAACATGTCTGTCTTAAAAAATTAAAATGTCAGTGAAGACTATCCAATCCATTATGAAGAAATCAAATGCAAGCAAAGAAATTCATTGGCAGTTTTGCAGCAAACAAAGCAGGAGATTTTAACTGGCAGATTTCTTTCAGATTAAAGTGCAGATATAGTCATCTTGTATATCCTATTAGATCAAAGCAAGATCCCACTAGCTGTTTGGATAATCCCTAACAATTAAAGACTAGTGAACTACTTACTGAGGGAGAAAACTCTAGATTATTCTAATATTAGTAAGCTGCATGTTTTTGAGACAGAAATATCATTTGGAAGATGTAACTGTCACCACTAAGACACCTGGGTGTGCCAACAGAGAGCACTCGTCTGAATCCTAAGGCAATAATAAGGTCCAGCAGGAACTGGCAACTTCTGTCTGCAAACAAATACTGAGCATTTGTCTTCTTGTTCTCCAAGGGATACAAAAGTTGACTAGGAGTTTTTAACTGGGCGGTAGAGATATCACATTGGAACTGGTGGCCACTGTGTTCTTGCCATTCAGACGGTAACAGCAATTGTTGGCAATCCTGACAAAACTTCCTCTGCGAGAGCGCCAGAAGAACAAAATTCTTTAATCTTTAAACAGAAAAGACAAAAAAGGAACAGATTTTGAAAAGACACCTATAAAAGATATAAAGGAGTTCATATTTTGTAAGAATTTGAGCAGTTAAAAGGCACGTAGTTTAAGCTTCTCTTTCAAAAACTCACCAATGAAATTAAAAAAACAAAAAAACAAAAAAAATCAAAAAAGTCCACTCTGACAGCATGTAACATGCTACTCAAAAATGTTGAGGCATTCCATAAAGTTACTGGATTACAGTATCCACTCCTAGTAAGCACACTTATACACATATTCACACTTATACACAGAACTCAGATTACTTGTTACTGTGTTAGCTTTACTTGTTTGCACAACATTAAGTTAGAACCTGGCATTTCTGCAAGGTCCACTGAAAATTACATTTTTTTTTTAATTCAAACTGCGACTGACCTGCTCTTAGCACATAATATAAAAAGAAATGCACAGACAAAAAAATAAGCATATGAGTAATTCCCAGGCTGAGACATTCAATTAGGTCATAGTATTTCCCCTTTACAGTCAACAGTTCTCATTTTTTCAAGTCCCTTCAGTCTGTTTTTATATGTTAAAAAAGCTTGAAACATTATATCTACATTCCCAATACTTAAATTCACATTAGCCTGCTTTTAATTGGAAAAAAAAAAAAAAAGATTTAGAAGAAAATACCTTTCCACATTCTGTCTGTGAGTAAAAGAAGGCTGACGACTTCTATTATATTCTTCACGTGCTGCAAGCCTAGTTTCTGATACCTGTAAAATTTATATATACATACAAACACGCAGTTACAAAACCGACACAGCTCTGTATTGCAGATTAAATCTCACCACAAGCCAGAAAGGTGCAAACTCTGCCCAGAAAAATTCTCATAGCCCTTTGATTACAGAGCCGCAAGAATAAGCATGTTCATACAAGCACCATGTGTAGCAGCATGCCATGTAACAACACTCCTGTTCTGAATTCAAACTATGCAAAGTTATAATAACTTATTTATTTTCCACTAGAAGAATACTCTGAGGGGAAAAATTTAAAAATTAATACCTTCTCATCTTCCCACTGGAAGAAGCTGCAGTCCTTCCTATCCCTGCAAGCCGAGCAGGCGTAAAACCTCCTCCCCTGCTCTCCCGCTCGGCTCGTCTTCACGAAGAGAAGCGCAGGCCCTGCCGAGGCGCAGCCGTTACCGCGCGATGGTTTTAACCGCCCCTCTCACAGCGGGGCCCTCCCCACCTCCCGGCCCGGCCCCGCTCACCGTGCGGGCAGCTGGGGGCGCCAGGGGCCGCGCCGAGCAGCGTCGCACCCGCCGCCACCGGCCCCGGAG